>KK119676.1:71127-81251 GCA_000611955.2 Stegodyphus mimosarum
CTGTGGGAAACTCGTTCTTTCCCTTCTGTAAGATATAGCAATGTGCTATTCATCCATTATTTAACCAGGAATGAATTTGTTGTTGAGTTTCAAATAAATTTAAAAAGACAATCCTGTCTTGCTATTTTTCCATAAAAGCTCGGAAACGTTACAATGTCATGTCAGCGTACTGAGTCCAGAATTCAGTAAAGTCCTTACGGAGATGCTAGTTTACACATGAAAGTAGACACGTCGCATATCAGAGTTCTCAGAAAAATATGGGCAGAGCCCTGGTGAGCATGAAGTATTTAATAAATTCGATTATTATCAAAAATAACTAACTTTCTTGAACTAGAGTACGGCAATACGAAGTCGCTCTCTCACTGGTCAAAGTCTGCATGGGGCGCGGTAAAAGTTCTGTCGTTACGACACCCTGTCGTAAAGTTTCGAAAGTCGTAAAATTAGTGTGTAAATTAAAGGCATTAATAAAATATGGTATATGATACATCAAAATTCTCAAATTATACGCAATGCAATAAAATAAGAAAAACTATGTACAGTACTCTCCAATGCAGAGTCATGAAAGTCCTTCCTGCGCTGGGTCTTTTAGGCTCAGCGACGCATCTGATTGGTTGGTTCGAAAGTAGATACCAGTCAGAGGTGTTTGAAAGCACATTCACTTAGGTGGGAAAATTTTGGTTGCTAACAAACGTATAAGCAGCCAAAGGTCTAAGGTATCTTCATTAAAAAGTTCATAATGAAAGGTACCAAAATAATTAAGATACTCATTTGACTTCAGAGAAGAAACGCTTATTGGTCTCATGCAGGTAATCCTTGATGTAAGGTATTTTTAAGTCACAATGCAGTCTTTCATTCGTGACGAAATAGTGCGCATTTGTCATATCACGCAACACCTTAGATTGCATCGCTTGAATTTGTTTTATATCTTTCTCTGTTGCTGCTGCACATGCAGGGGCGGCGTAGGTAAGAACGGGTCTGATGACTGCGAGAGAAATATGCCGTTTTTTGTCGAGTACCAGTCTTAAATATTTGCCGATTAAGGGAAGAAAGGCAGTTGATGACGAACTGTGCTTTTTTCTTAACCAAGTTTATATGGTTTGCCCAGGTAAATCTGTCATTTAGCGTGATTCCCAAGTACTTTGCTTCTTTGACGATGGGAACTGGTGCGTCGAAGATGTAGAGGTTTCTCTTTACTTCTTGACATTTTTTTCTTCTGATGATGATAAGGAGCTGTGACTTTTGTGCATTGATGCACACTTTCCATCTCTTACACCAGACCTCGATGTCCGGGATGCAGTTCTGAATTTTGAGAATAGCGTGGTTAGCATTTGCGGACTTTACCGCAATTGCAGTATCATCCGCGTAACACGCTACCAAGGAGTTGTAAGCAGAGCATGGCAGAGGGAAATCAGCGACATAGAACACGTAGAGTATCGGACCAAGAATACTGCCCTGGGGGGGGGACACCGCCATTAATGGTCACATCTCCAGAATTGTGCTACCCGATCGCGACTCGGAAACTGCGGTTTTTGAGGAAGGAGTACAGCAGACTGATCATTTCTCTGGTGAAGTTAAAGTTGATCAGCTTGGTAATGAGCCCCTCATGCCAGACTCTCTCAAAAGCCTTCTCTACGTCTAGCATGAGGAGAGCAACGCTGAGCGGCACCGATAAACTCCGTTATTCGAACCAACTGCTTGGTCGCGGAGAGCTGCTGCCTAAAACCAAACTGTTCCGGAGGAAGCAGTGATAAGTTAGGCTTCATAAGTTGGAGAATGACTCGCTCAGAGATTTTTCCTAAGCCAGGAAGGAGGCTGATGGGTCGATAATCCTCAGGTTTGTTAAGCTCTTTACCGAACTAGGCTGCATGATGACTTTTGCTTTTTTCCATGTTGTTGGGAAGTATGCGTTAAGCAAGCATTTAAGATAGATGTGAATCTGCAGAAGATATTAGTGGGAAGGTGTTTAAGTAGCTGGCGCCATCTAGAACTATTAAACCATCAGCGTGCATCAGTGGATTTTATTATTATTATTATTATTATTTTCGTTTTAAATGATTACTGTTTTTTATTGTTATTATATTGTTGTTAGCGTGTTGATGGAAATTGAGAGCTTAAATTTATTTAAGTAAATTGAACAATAACCAAGTTTTAGTAATAACATTAAAACAAGTTATACACACTACTGTTACTATGAGTAACAAATCAGTGGAAATAAGATTTTTCAATGCTCATTCACAAAAGGTATTACTTAACTCTCAGTACTTAAGTAACATGCTGTATTTTAAGCATCCACCTATATTTATATGTTACTTAGGACGTAAAAATTGTTCCTATTTTATTAGTCCAAAGGGGCTTTGTCCCTGAAGGATTATTGTTTTCGTTTTGGCATTTTGCGTTGATTCACTATAAATGTCCAATTCACTTTCCAAATTGTTGCCACCAAACATTATCGCCCTGTATTATATTTAAAGAAATTAAATAATGAAGAATCTGCATAAATGTATGTACGTTTCTCGCACTGTGATAAAACAACGGTACCTAGAGCCATTCAATTTTTAATTAACGTACGTTTCCACCGGAATATAGGCATTTGGAAACCTAAATTTGGAATTTGTTTTATTATCTATTTCATATTTTGTAAAACTTTAACGAATTTTTGATTAACAAACTCAACGATTTAAAAGCGAGCAATGACAACACTGTACGTGGGGGAAAAAAATATCTCCAGCGCGCGGAACTGTGTATCGGAAATTCTAAAGATATGCACATTTTAAAATTATTTTGCGATATTGCTGTTGGACTGAATTTTATGGTGTAAGTGCGAAGAACATGATATTTAATAAATAAAGGTAACACACAAAACGTTAAAAAAACGCCCCTTTGGACCTAATTCAAAATCTGAAACTTTTTTTTTTTGTTATTTATTTAAACTTCCATAATAATAAAAATGGATCATAATTTTACTATTCTATATTAAACCTTGTACGGACCCCCCTGACGTTGTTCAGGGACCCCCAAAATCAATTTTAATTTTCCACGGACTCCCTAAATGATACCGGGGACCCCTGGGGGTCCGTAGGGACCACTTTGGGAATCACTGCTATAGATAATCAGAAAGTACCAAAAACAAAAATTACAGATCAACATTGTTAAATATAAGAAATTCAAGGTTACTTAAAAACAAAAATCACCTATCTTAGAAAGAAACCACGTAAATACTGTAATTATTGCTTTTCTTGCAGAAAGTATTATACTATATACAAGACAGTTTTATCACTCCACAAATCACAGCTTTCTGGAATCTTTTCTTTAGAAATGTAACTGTTCAGTCACCTTTATCTTTAAAAAGTATAATGACCTTCAAAAATAACTAACGATATTAAAAAATCGCATTTCATTTGAAATTATGCATAAAATAAATTAATATTCTTAATTATTCCAATACATTTATACAATCTGATAATTAGTTCGAGCAACTGTTCAAATTGGTCAGAATCAGGAAAACTAAAAGTTGAAGGGGTAATCCCATTGATGCTGAATTGTGGATATGCATCATTAACTATGCTGTACAGTAAAAAATATCAAGAATGAATATTATGACAACCATCTCACAATGCTCATTCTTTATGCTTTTCCTCACCTTAACGATAAAAAAGGAAATGCGAAATCAGAATATCATTGTTTTGAAACTCTTCAGCGGTTAATAAGCCACTCAATACTTATAATTTATTCTAGAAAATGGGCTGACTGCATGGGGTTTTAGTGGTTTGCTCAATAAATATCATAAATTTCCCTTTGCTAACAACTTACTATCGTTCTTTGAATCTTATTCTATCATCTCAGGCTCCTATTTCTTTTCCCAATACTGTGCCATGTCTTTCAATGGAGGAGATAAGACATTTATTTCTATCAGTATGTAACTTACACAGTATTCATTAGCTAATTCAAACAGGATAATGTTGAATTCATTAAGTTTGCCTTATTAACGTTTCCATGCATATTTCTTTAAAATATCACAATATTGAACAATATATCTGGATATTATAACTTTTCTTTCCCCTCATTCTTTTCACATGCTTTATATATTTTCTGCAAATTGCATATTTAAAAATTCTGATTACCTTATTTCATTTTCATAAGAAATATTCTCATGTTTTACTTCCTTGTATGAAGTAAACGAAGTACCGTAATCACGAAAAATTTTAGGTAAACAGAAATATCCATTTTGACTGCTCTCAAATCCATTTGTTCGATGTTTTTGCATGACATCTGCACAAATGGACAGAATAATAGCTTTTTTTCCCAAAACGGATAGTAAAATGCATTCAGAGGAGATTTTTTTCAGACATCTATATGTACATGCATATCTTGTGTAATTCAAAACCATGTAGCCTCAGAACATTGAGATTTTGTATATGGGATAACATGTAGTTGTGACCTACCTTTTTGGTCGCAATCGGCCACACCAAATGCATATATATATAGATGATTTGGGGAAAACATTGAAGGAAGAATCACCTTTGCAGTCGTAGTCATGACCACTGATGGTTAATTTGACGCATAGTTAACTCTGGTACTTGTAACAGCTTTCAGTAGTCGAGTGGAAAGATGGAAGATGTTGGCACAACCAAGCTCAGCTAATTACCATATTTATTTCTAGGCACATTAGATTCATTCTTCATAAACAGTATACTTTTTGATCATAAACAATTACAATAATTTCTTATATACACAGATTAACAGGGTGACATCGTTTCAGATGGGGAAGCAAAGCAAAGAGATACTAGCAAGGTAGAAGCTTGCAGAAGAAGGGATGACGTAATTAGCTCAGCACAATATTTATACCAGAGTAGATGCGATTCTAGGGACTAGCTATGATTGATGAGTTTTGGCTTGCCCTTTTCAAGCAGCGTTATGTAATGTAAAAAAAATCTCGAATTCGGGAGAACAGATGAATTTATATCTTACATATATATATATCTGTTACCAGCTTTGGGGTAACCACTCTGTTACACAGCTTGGGGAGTGCACTTTTTTATTCTTATATATTGGTAAATTGTGCATTTTTTACTTTAAAAGTGCTTAAATTATGTTGTTCTTATGTTCCAGTAAAGATTTTTATGTTCCAGTTAATCTGCGTGCAACAGTTGTAGAATTATCAACAATTTAAAAGTTGTTTAAGTAGTATTAATCCTTACGAAGCCTCCAGTTTACATTTGAAACTCTTAGTAGAATAGTGAATTTAGTCAGTTTGTACCCCAAATTTCAGTGTCTTTTTGCCCAGTGGGACTAAATGTAAACTTTCAATTTTGTGCACCGAAAAATCTGTCTTCCCGGTTTAATGAAGAGGTTTTGAATTTTTATGTACTTTTGTCTTGCAACAAAGTGAGAAGAGAATTAATTGAATTAGAAATATATCTCTAATGAAACTCTAGAAAATAAGTTTATAATAAATGCAGCCAAAAATGTGTATAATTTAATAGGCTGTACAAGGAAGTCATGTGGTGTCCACATCAGATCTGCAGATAGAGAGGCATTGCAAATATTTTATATTAACAGCATTTATTTAAAGAGATAAATTGGGACTTCAGTCAGATGACTGACATGATATTTTAGTAGTTATATATATCTAAAAAAAAAATCCACTACAATGAGTATACAGTCTCTTTTTTTCCCAAACTGTATAATCTTTATATACATTTTAAAGGTAAAAGAATTTTAATAGAAAATTCAGCTCTATTTTGTCATTTCAACTTTATTTCATAAACTATACATTACATAAAAATGTGTAAGTGCCAAAAAGGGGATAAACCTTAGCACTTATAAAAACAGCAATAAATAACTAAATTCACTCAAGTCTTACATTTTGACAAAGCTCTGTATTAATTGACAATCAGTAAATATAAATGCATTTAATAGCATAACAATAGTAAAAATGAATGTAAAGAAGTTTTAAATATGAACACAGTTGTGGTATGAGCTCTAATAATTTCATATATTTAAAATGCACGTTGTACATTTTATTAAACAATCATAAACGTAGAGGCACAGATTTTCCAGGAAAACTGGATTAAAAAAATTGTAGCATTTAATATAATAAGCAAATAAATTATTGATTGCATAATAAAAGTTAGAAAAAAATTATAACACATAAATACTTTTCAAGCAGAAACAGATAAAACTTTTAACTTATTTTTGAATTATTATTCAAGTTAGCAGTTAGACATTAAACACTTATATTCAGATTTTAAAATTTATCCAATATTTAAAAACATTATGTTGCAATATGACAATGAAAAGTTAATTCATTTTGGGTGATTAAGAAATATCTTTTGTTTAAATTACTAGTCCTCCTTTTCTATTTTGATTTGATAACTCCTAAATACTTTTCAACAATTTTATTTACTTACCAATAAATAATTATCTAAATAAATAAAGAAAAAATATAATAAAAGAACAATATACTATCCTGTGAAATAATTTACAACAGATTCTCAGAATACTAGTGACATTAAACTGCTACTTTTACCTTAAAACATGTCATATGAAATCAACTGCAATTTCATCTATTTCTCGTGTAAATACTTAATTATTTTAACTTTCAGTCATACATTGTATCTAAAACAATATCTTTCTAAAGTTGAATTTTGTTTAGTTTTAAATGATGACTTTATTAAATTTGTTGTAGATCTATATATATTTCCTTCTTTTTCCTCTTCCCCCCACACAATTTCACAGATTTCTATATTGTCACTGAATGTTTAACAGTTTGGCAAAAAATTAATAAAACTGGGCAAAATTTACATTTTTTAAGCATTGATTTCAATTAGAAAGGCAAAACCCTTGCATTTGAAATGAATGAATTAAAACTAAATGTTAACTATTTTAAATTTATGTTGACAAGTTTCTATTTTCATTTATTGAAAATTTTCTACATTTATTTCAAAAGCAGTATTTTTATTGCATTTACTTCATGTAAAAATTAAAAGTCATTAACATTATTAAAGTTTTGTTTTTATTTTTTTAACCTTTCGCTTTGTATTTAAGCATAACATTTGATATACTGATATGATCCACTAAAATTCTTTCCAAATAAACACAAACTAACACATACAAAACTTTTATTTTAAGTTAGGCAAATTCTAAACTTTTGGATATTTATCTCAGCTTTAAAAAGTAGATAACCACAACACTAATGAAAAAAATGACTTTCGGAATGAATCTGTTTCACTTGTTAATATAATCAATACAACTAAGAAAAACATCAATTGGAAAATGAAAAATAAAGCACAATGCAGCTTCAGAAACAATATATTAAAACTATGGCTTCATTTCCTGTCAACTAATTTACAGTTATGATGTGTGATAAGTGTAAAAAAAGTTAACATATATATTAACAAATGCATAATGATACATCGTGTAAAGGAATTTTAAAGAAGAGGAAACAGTATTTTACAGACTTAATTTGTTCTTACAAAATCTAAGAGATATTCTGAAGCGGTATTTCAAATTTGATTATTCTGAAAACATATCCCATAAACAGATACATTGGTTTAAAAGTTTCCACACTCTTATTTTTAATAATTATTCATGAATTTAAACAAATCTTCAAATATTAGAGCTTAAAACAGAGTAACCTTGGAAAGCATGATGGAATTACATGATAACATCTCATGGAAGATAGAAGTTATATTTAGTCTACCATGAAATTTGGACAAGGAAAGAACTGTATTGTTAAAAGCTTCTTTAGAAGAGGAAAGTTATGAATATTGTATTCAACTCTTAAAGAATATGTTCACTAACATAATATTATCACATGGGCCTAAGATAAAAAAGATCCACACTTCACAGCAATTATTTTTTTTTAAGAGTTAATGAAAACTTTAGAATCATCCTGATTTTAATCAATTATTAGTTCATTAAAAATTATTTAAAGCTATTTAAATCAGTTTTATTTGATTAATATTGGTGTATTAATACTAGAAGCATAAGTTTAATTATTTGAATAATTTTTTCTGCTTTTTAATTACGAACTATAAAGAATGTAATGTAAATTTATAGCTAAGTATATAATTATAAGATATGTAGATACTTTATAATTAAAATTAATTCTTGCATTTTTCAAAGATTTTTTATGAAAAAACACCTGAATAGTATATGTTTTCACTAATAAGATTATTACATATTTAAGAAAACAATCATTATAACATAGGTTAAAATTGGTGCTCATTTGCATTTTTACATGTCCAAAATATCACAATTTTATGACATACTTAAATTTACTCACATCCGTTCTCACAGGCACACACTACTTCACATACAAAACATCCTTTATCATACATGAAATATAACTACATTAATCTACTTTTCAGTGTCATTTTGAAGTATCTAATTAGACAATGAAACATAGATATCTTAATATCAGATGTTTCTCATGCTAATGAATGCTACTGAAATGTCAGATAACATTTGGGGAACTACATGTGGTGGTTACATATCATTATAAAAATGTCTTCATTCTTCACAGATATAAGATATTGTGCATAGAAATGTGTCATATTCACAGCAATCAAATTCATCCATATATTTTCATTTCAGTAATTTGTACTACTAAGAATAAGGAACATCTAAATGTCCTTTTAAGGCTTCTTTAGCGGCCACAATAAGAGGGTGAAGACTGTTTAATGGTTGAGCAAGTTTCAAGAAAGGATGCTAGAAAATAAAAACACACTTGTTATAATTTTTAATAATAAATGTATTGAAACAGAATTAAAAGAAAATAAATATGACCATGATTAGACACATGTAGGTATTTGTTCTCCCCATTAATTATACTGCAGTAATGATTATATATTGATAAAAAATAAAACTTTTTATATGAAGCCAACAGATTACAAATTTAAAACAGTAAAAAATTCATTACATCTTAAAAATTTAAAGGTACACAGTTAATTGCATTTATGTGCAAAATTTGAAATCATAGTCATAAATAATTTACTGATGTCATTCTTATATGCCTATTAATGACTTAAATAAAGAATTTCAGGAAGATGCTTAGCAGCAGTTACAAAACAAAAGCTCATATTTTACCAACTACAAACCTTTTTAGTATAAGTAAGATGGAAACCCAAATTTTGAATTTTATATTTCATATTCATAAAACTTTAATGAACTTTTGATTAACAAAATCAGTGGTTTGAAAGCGAGCAGTAACAACATTGTTCAGAATAAAACATTTCCAACTCCAGAGTGCAAAATTGAAAATTCTACAGATACGCTGTTTTTAAATATTTTGTGATTTTGCTACTGAATTGAATTTTATGTGGTGTTAGCATGAACAACGTGATATTTAATTAATAAATTTAACATAAATATTTTTAAATAATAAAAAGACAGAAAACGTTTTGCAAGCTATCTTACTAAGAAAATTGAATATTGATATGACAAACAAAGAAATAACTGAAAAAAATAGAGAGATGTATGCCAACATTTAATACTTTTTGGGGAATTCTAAACATATGCTGCTTTAAAATTTTTTTGTAATTTTGCTGTTAAATTGTATATGGCATACGCATGAAAAAAATGATGCTCAGTAACAAAACTAAAAAGACAAAAAGGAATGGGTTAGCAGGGGCGAAAGCATCAGCAGACTGGTAAACGCGAGCTCAGTAAGAACATAAAAAAACCTTAACAAAACCTTTTGGACAACCATTAAAATTTGAACCCTTTCAAATTTTTATTGTTCATTAATACTGAAAGACATTTCCCCTTTTTTTTCATTCTTTAAAATGATATATTCTTTTCTTTTACTTCATTAAACTCCCATTGAGTTATAGAAAACCTTAAACTATTGTGTTAACAACTGTTTTTACAGTATTCCAATATTTAGCTTACATGTTAAAAACCATTATCAAATTACTACAGGACATTACTGGTAACAAAAATATCTTTTCTTTAAATACTAAAAACTTTTAAAGCACTATCTATTTCCATTACTTTCAAAATTTAAGATTCCTTTTATCAATTACTTTAAAGTAAAATAACAACTACTCTCATTTAATAATAATACAGAATGATATAAAAATACAAAATGAAAAACAAAAATGGTGAAAAGTGTTTCAATC
>KK119676.1:81285-142629 GCA_000611955.2 Stegodyphus mimosarum
TCCCTAAAAATCTAGAACTAAGGAAACATGACCCCTCAATAGTTCCCAGCTTCAAAAAATGCAGAAAAGTTCAAATAGGCACTGCAGAAAGTCTTGACGGGAAATTATCACAGCTTTTCCAGGAGCAGACACTCTAATCCATGCAGACAAATCATCGCCATAGCATAGTTATACTCTCCAAGCTCCTAGATGGGATAAAATGGATTCAAAGCCATCCTCTACCTCATGATGACATCTCGAGATGACTTACATCTACTCAAACTGATAGTCTTCTATAATGCATTTTGCTAAAGAAAAGTTAGTGACTACAAGTGCAAAAAAATGCCCTCCATGGTATGGGGGCTGCACTGAGCAGAGCACGGAATTCATACTGACTTTTCTGCACTAGATGTGGGCCCAGGGCCACTACCAAGGCACAATAAAAAATCTTAACCCATCCAAGAAACAAGTTGCCGGCAATAAGGGCAGCCTGCCCCCAAAAGAGAGGTGAGAGCCTCCACTTTAAATTTTTTTCCTATCTTCTTTAAAAATCAAAGCAAATTTAAATTAAAAAACTGTGCAACTTCTGAAGAAATCCTATAATTTAATGTAATATATGAGTGTGGTGAAACCCTCCTGGCTGATAATAATCGGTCTTATGGTTAATGCAGCACAACCAATAACACATTTATTAAAACAAAAATTCAGTTAAAAACATCAAATCAAAATTCCAAATATTGTTTTATTACCATTTATAAAGTTCATTAAATCTTCTACAAATCTAAACTCTTCTTGCAGAAAAAGAGTTCCTTTATGTTACCATGTCTTCCCCTAACGTATCACAATAATGCACAATCTTTAACAAAATGTCACACATTGTCCTCAGCACTACAAAAATTACAAAGACTATTATTTTGCAAATTAAATCTTTTCAGGTATGCTGGGAAGCACCAGTGAAGAGTAATTATTTGATTGTAATCAAAATCACATACCATTTTTGTATTTTTAGAAACTTCAAAGTTAAACAAATAATTTTTCCTTTTTCCTGATAATGTTCCATTTCCAGCAATCATAATAGAAATCCTTCATTTTACCAACAACAATTCTTTTTTATGTCTGAATATCGAACACATCCCCGGCATTATTCATAGCAGCCTCTTTGGCCAGTATGTCAGCCCTAACATTTCCTATAATACTAGTATGGGCTTTCACCCAGTTTATTTTCCCTTTCATGCATTTTCTCAACTTTTACAAGGAGATCTTTTATATATGAAACCGAAAATTAGTGTTATCAGCATCTGCTAGTGTTTCCAATGAACGTTTGCTTCGAGAATCTAATCCGAGATTAGAAAAAGGTATAGAAATAGTCCATGCCGCTGAAACAAGGAAAGAGCAACTCCGGAACATGAAAGATGATCCAGCGACTGTGAACAGCGTGAAGAAACATAGAAAACAGCAGCATCAATCAAAACAGTCAGTGCCACCGAAGTTGTCGTCACAGCAGAAGCAATCAACTTTAGAATATGACTGCAAAAAAGTGTGGAAGAAGGCATAAATATTGGGACTGTCCACCTTTCAGAAAGATATGTGTGAAATGGAAAGTAAAGACCCACTTTGCTGCGAAGTGTCCCAAGAACATTTATGAAGTTGGAATACCAAATAATGAACTTAGTGTATATAATGAACATAGCATATTTGTTGACTCTGTAATGACAGATCCACCAATAAAATTTGCAAAGTGAATTTAAAATAAGTGTGAAATCATTCAATGAAGTAACAAATTCTATTGATGAAGTAAATAAGGATATCCACAAGGTAAGTGAAACATGGGTGAAAAGTATTACAATGTATATAAATAATACGTTTTTCAATGTTGATTTTAAGTTAGATACTGGTGCAGAAGTAAATATTTTACCTTATATGTTTTAAATAATGTTAAACTTAATGAAACTGATTTGTGCTTAATGGCATATGGTAATTTTAAGTAACCAGAAGGTACTCTTATAATTAATTGTTCAACTGGAAGGCTTAAGAACGCACCTTTACAGTTTTATGTTGTTAATGTAAGATCTAAGGCAATATTAGGGTTAATAGCTTGTTCTGAATTAAAGCTAATTGAAAGGATTGATTTCTTAAAGTGTAATATGATTAGTAAAAATGATTTGATTGCTCAGTATGAAGATGTATTTATAGGTACAAGGCAATTTCCTGGTGAACCATATCATATAACCCTTAAAGATGATGCAATACCAGTAATACAACCAAGTGTTTTCCTCAGGTTTTACAGCCTAAATTAAAAGATACTTTAGATAAACTTGAAAGAGAAGGGATAGAATTGAAAAGTAAATAAACCAACTGATTGGGTTCAAAGTTTGGTTATAGTTGAAAAACCTAATGGGAATCTGAGATTGTGCTTGAATCCGAGAGATCTAAATAAAGTAATTAAAAGGGAAAACTATCAATTTCCTTCTCCAGATGATATAATTAGTAGGTTAGAAGGTAAGACAGTATATTCAGTTGTAGATTTGAAAAATGGATTTTGGCATGCACCGCTAGATGAAACGAATTCTGAACTTTGTACATTTAATACCCCTTATGGAAGATATAAATGTAATAAAATGCCATTTGGAATATCCTCTGCTCCAGAAATATTTCAGAAAAGAAACCAAAAATTATTAGGTGATATTAAGGGTGTAGAAGTTTATTTTGATGACATCATAATTGCAGGATCTGATGAAGTTACTCATGATATAATTACCTCTAAAGTTCTTGAAAGAGCTAGGTCGCTAAATATAAAATTTAATCCTCATAAATTACAATATAGGGTACCGGAAGTCAAATATGTAGGCCAAATTATTTCTGAGTCAGGTGTAAAAGCCAATCCTAGTCATATTAAAGCAATTATTGATATGCCAACCGCAAAATCAAAAAGCGAAGTAAGGAGGTTGTTAGGAATGTTAAATTTTCTGTCAAAATTCATACCTAATGTATCTAAAGTTACTGTTTCTTTAATAAATGGTAGAATTTAATTGGGGAGGGACTCAGGAAGAGTCATTTAATAACATCAAACAACTGCTAACTGAAGCTCTAATTTTAAGTTTTCAGTGGTAATGAGGATATAATTATACAGTGTGATAGTTAGAAGGATGGCCTAGGATCGTGTCTAATTCAAAAAAGTAAACCTATATCATGTGTGTCTTGCAGCCTGACTAAAAGTGGAAAAAAAAACTATGCACAGATCGAAAAGAGCTATTGGTCACAGTATTTTCTTTTGAAAAATATTACAATTTTGTTTATGGACAAAAAGTCATAGTACAAAGTGATTATAAGCCCTTTAATGACAATTGTTAAGAAACCATTGCATAAAATCTCTTCTAGAATGCAAAGGATGATCTTAAAATTACTTAAGTATGATTTTGAGATAAATTATGTTCCAGGAAATCAAATGTTTTTAGCTGACACTTTGTCACGTGCATATCCTGTGAATGAAACTATTAGTGATGATCCTGAAATGTTAAATGTTGTTCGCATTATTTCAAAATATTTGCCTATGAGTGAAAGAAGAATGGTGCAGTTTAGGAAAGAAACTGAATCAGATCCAAATTTGTAAATAGTTATGAAATATATAAAAGATGGTTGGCCTAAATGTTACAAAAAAGTAGATAGTAGTGTAAAAACATACTTTAAAGTAAAAAATGATCTTTATATTAATGGCAACTTGTTATTTATTAATGAAAAAATAGTTGTAGCTTAAACAACAGATGGCGATACCA
The DNA here is from genome assembly GCA_000611955.2 of Stegodyphus mimosarum. Lineage (NCBI taxonomy): Eukaryota > Metazoa > Arthropoda > Arachnida > Araneae > Eresidae > Stegodyphus > Stegodyphus mimosarum. The sequence continues at coordinate 85,038 of KK119676.1, forward strand.
CCGTGTGATGTCATATGGTCATCATGCACAGCCAACTCTATAATGGCCTTAAAGCTCAAAAGTCATGTGATCCAGATGGTCGATGTGTTTGTTGCGGTAGTCTATTTGTTGTGTACCTGTGGTCATAGATTTTTTGGATACATATTTTGTTAATAGTGTTATGTAAGTGGATTATTTTGCTATTCTAAGTGATTTTAAATAGCTTAGCTTTATGTAGGTAAATAATAGTTTTATCTGTATTTCGTTCTATATCTTTTCAATTTTTAGATTTATTTGGGAAAACTTGTATCTGTTCTCAAGCCTATTCAAGTATTTTGTTTTAACATCGAATGCATTTACTCTAGTTTGAACATTTTGTATAGAACTGTTTTGAATACTTGTTTGGTAAAGTACATTAGCAATTCTTTATTTTGATTATTTCTTTCTAATAGCTTATTTGACAATCTGTCCCACTATGAGAAACTTTATCACCACAAACATTTCAGGCATTAATAACACCTACAGATGCATTCATTCAGTTGATTTCATATTTGTTTCAAAAGTAGCTGGATACATATTGTTAAGAAAATTTCAAATTGATGCTCTTGAGTTATGTTTTGAAATGTAACGACGAATGTCTAGTTCAAATTATCACATACATTACCTACAGTTATTAGAAAGTGAGAAAAAACTTCGTTTTAAAAGCAATATTATAATTTCATTATCAAATATGAATATCCCTTTTATCAGATTATGATAAAGGGATAATTACATTTGTGAATATTTACATTTGTGAATTACATTTTTTTTACATTGATTAAATTTTTTTTTTTGGTAGGAATGAACTTTGAAAAAAGACGAATCAGGTACTTTGTATAGTTTGTTCGAGTTTCTAAAAGACCATTCTAGAACCCTACAGAACAGTAGAAATCAGTCCAAGGATTATAAGATATATTCTAATTCCAAAGTGACTTCCTCAAGTGTCGAGTAAAAGCAGTTGCATACTATGCAAGGAAGATCATTTTCTTTACCGATGTGGTAGATTTTTAAATTTAAGTGTCCAAAAAAGAATCAAATTTGTAAAGAAACACAAACTTTGTTTTAATTGTTTATCTCCTGAGCCTCATTTAGTAAAAAATTGTCATAGTTTACATAAATGTATAACGTGTAAGTTGCCCCATTACACTAGTCTTCATTATGAACGAAATTCCAAAACTGGCGAAAATAAGAAACCAAAACTTAACACAGCACTTTCACCCAGTGCAGAAGTATTCTCACCAAGGAATAAAGAGGTAGATACTAATGCTACTATGTGTACAGGACAGTTTAGTGATCCTAAATGTAGCAGAAAGGTAAAGTTTTGCTATGCACTGTTGTCATTAAAGTAAGTGATTCCTCTGGTAAAGCCATACCTTGGAAAGCTTTATTGGATTGTGGCAGTGAAACCAATTTCATAAGTGAAGAGTGCGCCAAAAAGCTCAGTTAAGTAGATGTAAATCGAAAATAGAAGTGTCGTGTCTAGGTTCATTCAACACTGTAACCAGTGAACACCTGGAACTGAACTTTACATCTCATTTTGAGTCAAACTCTAAATTTTGTACTTATGCATATGTGATTCCAAAGATAACTTCCGACGTGCCTAATGTGTCTCTTCCTTCTAACATCGTGGATCATTTTGAAGATTTAGTCTTAGCTGATCCTATGTTTTATGAAAGAAAACCCATTGATATTTTGTTAGGTGTAAATGTATTTTTTACTATGCTTAAGAGAGACATTATAAAGCGAGGACAATTAGTGACCTTTGCTGTTTGTTCTTAGTTAGGTTGAATCATATCCGGAAACACTTTTACTGATAATTCAAGTATCACTACCACTTACGCCGTGAATAATCTTAAGTTGAGTACAAATGAATTAGTTGAAAAGTTTTGGTCTTTAGATTTCATTCCTGAAGTCAAACATATTTCTAGCAAAGATAAAGAATGTGAAAAATTCTTTAAAGCAACACACTTCCGTGATCAAAACGGTCGTTATGCCGTGAAACTTCCATTTAAGGATAGCTCTTCAAAGTTGGGTACCTCTAAGGATCTTGCTTTACAAAGATTTAAATCTTTAGAGCAAAAGCTCTTAAGATCTCCTGATACATATGAGATGTATTTATGAAAGAATACTTGGACCTGGCACATGGAACCAGTTTGTGGTTCAGAGTCCCCGAAACAGGCATACTACATGCCACATCATGTAGTAATTAAGGAATCTAGTTCTACGAGTAAAATACATGTGGTTTTCAATGTTACTTGTAAATCTTCATCTGGAATATCTCTTAACGACATATTGATGAAAGGTCCCTGAATACAACAAGAACTGTTTCCAGTGTTGATAAAATTCAGATATTACCCTGTATCTGTTACAGCTGATATCATGAAAATATTTAGGCAGATTTTTAAAAATGAAGAGGATACAGATTTCCAAAGAATATTTGGGCGCGGCAGTGCAAGTGAACCTATAGAAGAATTTCGTCTGAATAGTCACATATGGCACTGCCTCCACTCCCTATTTGGCTGCTCTTGCTGTTTATATCAACTTGCCTACAATCAACAGAATAACTATCCTTTAGCTGGGAAGGCTGTACTTCAAAATTTTTTTGTAGATGATTGTTTGGTAGGTGCAAAAGATACAGAAGAGTGTAAAACACTAGTAATTCAACTCTTGCAAATGCTTGAACGTGGAGGATTTCTTCTACCTAAATGGTCTTCAAATGACTTGTCAGTACTACAGAATATACTCAAAGAACTGAGAAATGAATCTGAATCTACAAAAATTCAAGATAATAGCTCAATCAAAATTTTAGGAATTAATTGTAACCTCCATGAAGATTACTTTAATTTTTCCGTGTCCATTTCTGGAGAAAAGCTTAAATATACTAAAAGAGGTATCCTTTCTGATTTAGCGAAAATACTTGACCCATTGGGTTGGCTTGCTCCTTGCATTATGTATGTCAAAATCTTGATACAAGACCTGTGGAAACTCCATTTATCATGGGATGAGCCTGTTAGTGATGAGACAGCTAACAAATGGAAGAGTTTTTGGAAGTATTTACATCTTATTCAGCAATTAAAAAGAAGCTTCCAAAAGAAGGTCACATCACGAATCTCATCATAACTCATTACCATGCTACTTATTTGCATGCTAGCCAAGAGTTATTGATAAGCATTTCCCGAATGCAATTTTGCATCCAATCATTAAGAAATGTTGTGAGAAAGATAATTCATAGATGTATTCCTTGTATTAGAAATCGAGGCAAGACTACGAGCCAGTTAATGGGTGATTTACCCTTGCCCAGAGTTCAACCTTCAAAACCATTTACAGTTACCGGTATTGATTATGCTGGTCCATATACAATTAAGTCCCAAGTCGAGAGAAGAGCAAAAACTTTCAAGTGCTACGTATCCATTTTTGTGTTCTTCTCTACAAAAGCTGTACACTTGGAGTTAGTCAGTGACCTATCTACTTCAACGTTTTTAGCAGCTCTAAAAAGATTTGTTGCCCAACGTGGCAAACTGTTTGAAATTTTAACTCACTGTGCAACTAACTTCGAAGGTGCTAGTAAGGAGCTGAAGGAGATCTATAAAAGTGCAGCTTTCATCGAGAAAAGCAATGATGTATCTAATATTCATAACCTCAGAACGCATAACTTGGTTGTTTAATCCTCCGACATCCCCTCACTTCAGCGGTTTGTGAGAATCTAATGTGAAATCCACGAAATTTCATCTTAAACGAGTGTTGGGATCCCCATTTCTAACTTATGAGGAATTTTTGACAGTGCTTACACAAGTGAGAGCATGCATGAACTCACGTCCTCTGCGCAATGTCTACTGATCCAAACGACCTTTGTGCATTGACTCCAGGTCACTTTCTGATCGGAGCACCTTTGCTTTCCATTCCTGAATCCGACGTGAGTGATGGTCAGTCTTCCAAACTTATACATTGGTCTTAAGTTCAACAAACTCTGCAACATTTTTGGAAACGATGGTGTGCAGAGTATTTGACAACTCTTCAAAAATGTGCTAAATGGTTTTGCGAGTCTCCAAATCTAAAATGTGGTGATTTAGTTCTGATCAAAAACAAAAAATTGCCTCCAAACCAATGGCGAATTGGAAGAATTGTCCTAATTCATCCAGGTAGTGATAACAGAGTCCGAGTGGCTACAGTACATACAGCCGCTGGTGATTTTGAAAGAGCAGTGACCAAACTGTGTCTCATTCCTAGTGATGGTAAAATGTGAACTATGAACTAGACTTTTCTCATATCATTGAACTGTAATTTTAGTTAAATTTTTCTTTCTCTATTGTTTATGTATGTATTTCAACTGTTTTATCTTTTTGAACCCTTAGAAGGTTTCAAGGCCGGGCGCTATGCTTACTTTTTTTTATACCTTAAGAATTTTAGTGTATCCAGACTGCAACAGACGGTGTTACTGTCGTGTGATGCCATATAGTCGTCATGGTATCGAGATACGTGATGTGCTTATGGTGGTTAATAGTGTAAGTAAATGTTATTGTGTTTCCTTTAGTGGAAAATATTCAAGTGTTCAGTTGTCATGTGGACGGCTTATTTCATATTAAAAGTGATACTATATTACAGTATTTATTTATTATTAGTGTTTACAGTCCATTTTTCTCTGCGCAGAAACTGGCTGAGTTAAAACCTGGAGATAGTATAACCTTGAACTTTAGAACTGGGCAATGGGATTAAGGTGAAATAATTTCAAAACATAAAGCCCCTAGATCCTATATTGTAAGAAATTCAAATGGGGAAATATTACGAAGAAACAGACACGATATAAAATTTTCAAAATCACCTTACAAATTTAATAATGATTATGATGATATATTAGTAGATAAAGAGAAAAATTCAAATGGAAGCCCTGATAATCTTTTTGTGTCTATTAATATAGGAAATCAACAAAATATTTTATCCAATAATACAATAACAAAAAGCGGACGGTTGATTAGACAACCTTCAAGGTATACAGACTTTCTTTGTCTTGGAATAAAATAATGTAACATATTGCTATATCATTTTTATGTAACTTTGTTTATTGTATTGCATATTGTGAATGCACTTGTATTCATATTATTTTTCATTTTATTATTGTTTATAAACTGGAAGAAGGAATGTGATGTGTATTTTAAAATAACTGTAACTGCGTTCATGTGATGTATATTTGAAATAATGTAACCGCATTCATGCTGATGCTGTCTGTCTGTCTATTGTTGTGATGCACATGTTGTTGTGTTGGCTTAGTGTCATGTGAACCTTTGATGTGAACCTTTTGAATAAATGTTTAATTTTATTTGAGCTATACTCATTAGCTGAGTTTACTATGAAAGTACTGAACAACTTAAGTAGAACAAATTAAGTTACAAACACCATATAATATAAGGGGAGTATGTAAGAGTAGTAACTATTTTGTAAATTAATCCAAATAATGTTACTTCTCAGTGCTAATGACTCAGATGAGAAATTTCTTTTATAATGCATCAGAATAGTTTAGTTCTTTTATATATGTTATTAAAATGTTCTTCAAAATTTAGCTTACAATTGAAAAAAACATCAAGATATTTAAGGTTTTTAACACATTTAATTCTAGCACCTTCATATTTCAGTTGTAGTGGTCTAGTTTTTCTCCACCCTTTGGGTAAAACAAGACATCAGTTTTTTGTAAACTTGATCTCAGCTTTTCTTTTTTTAATCCACATTCTTAGATCTTCTACAGCAAATGAAAACAGTTTTTCTAATTTCTTCAAAGAGTTTTCATGAATTACATATAAAATAACATTAGCATAATATAATATTCTTATACCATTTGGATACATTTTCTTTAACAATCTATACATTACAGTGTTCCAGAGCAGCGGGGCAGTGCACGAACCTTGTGGACATCCTTTGTAAACCATTCTTTCAATACAAATACTTTATTATATCTTTAAATAACTTTCCTTTCGTTAAAATAACTAAGAAAGCTGCCATAAATATTTTTGGGTATCCTAAGTCTATCTAATAGAGTCGAAGAAGACCACCTTCGAATGGAATTCAGAGTATTTGTATTGAAAGACACGTTTACAGCTAGCAACACGTTTACAGCTCTCCAACACGTTTACAGCTAGCATGCCATAACTTTTGTGAGCTAATAATATTGAAAAAACCATAAAGAGCATTTTCCATTAAGCGGCCTGGTGTAAATCCATATAATTTTGTACATACAAAATCATTATTTAATAAAAAGTAGTACAGACTATTTGTAAGTAACTTATCCAAAATTTTTGCACAAAACTTTAATAAACATATAGGTGTGGTCGCCCCATTAAACCTTGGAATAAACAAAATAGAAATGTTCTGCCCTTTAGGTAAATAGCATAAATGAGGGTATTTATTATATCATAACAAAAAGAAATCAGAATATTTCCTAAATAAAAATTTTACCATAGTGACCATGATTCCAGCTCGCCATAACTGGGGCACTATGATTACGTTATTTCTTAACCACATTGCTAATTTCCGCCAAACTAAACAGCAGATCATTTGAAGTGCATCCATCATCCTGAGACTAATCCACGCCCAAAAAACATGTGCAACAGAGCTAAAGTTCCTATTAAAATAATACTTTATAACCTTAAAATTATTCACATCAGTATTACCTTTTTCTCTCATAATCACTTCCGAGAGAAGTGTTCTACCACTAGATGCCCAAAGAAATCCTCCATAATATTTCACACTCTCAACAAAGAAGCCTATTTTACTATGGCATTTTATTGTCTTTATCATTTTCTTATATGCAGCTAGCTCTTTTTTATATACGATCTTCCTTTCTATACGAACATTTTCATCAAAACTTTTAATCTGATACTGTTTTCTAAATGCACGAATCTGTTGTTTTAATCTCCATTTCCAGTGTCCACAACAGAATAACATTCTTATCTTTCCTCTTAAGTCTCAGGACAGTATTTACTCTATCAACTAATATATTTTAAATTTAACAACAAAGTCATCAAGCTCATCTTTCTCTGCAATATTTACTAGTTCCTTTCTGAAATTCTTCATTTTACTCTTTAAATCTTTATTATATATATATCGACTCTTTGTATATCCCGTGAAAATCTAATTTCTTCATCACATTTCACACATATTTCATTCAAATTAAGAGAAATATATTTATGATCACTCAATGACTCCATGTTCAATAATTAATTCCACAGACGTTGAGGACATTTCAGAGGACCCTAAAATTAAATCTATCCAACTCTTCCCAGCTGGATATACAAAAGTAAGCAACAAATTGAAATCATTATTGAGAATTATTTTGTAAATTGAAATCAAAAATTAAATTTCCCCTGTTATCAATAGTCCTGGCTCCCCAGTTAACGTGCTTACAGTTTAAATCTCCCAATACAAGAAAAATATTGTAAAACTTAATAATATCTTTAATTAATTAAATTTCATGCATATCCTCCGCTGGAGAGAAATATACAAAAACAATTCCCATAAATTTATTCCCAATGAAAACAGAAACTGCAACAATTGTATCTGAAATCAAATCTGCTGTAAATCTAATATTTTCATTGGCAATACCATTCATCATTATCGCTCTCCAACACGTTTTCAAATAGGCAAATTTATTTTCAACAAGATCTGATTCCTGCTCAGTTATCATATCATAAGTCTTACCTAAGAATTTCTCTATAATTGACAGCTAGCATGCCATAACTGTACAATGATTAAGATTAATATTTAATAACTTCATGGGAATAAAACACAAATTAAAATACAAGAGCAATATTTACAAAATTTTAAATCCGAAAGATGAAATACAATAAAAATATCAAATAAATAAATAAAAGAGCCAAACCGCAGTGATAAAAATAAATTGCGTAAATTACCTACATAAGTCTAATTGTATACCTACATCCAAGTATTCCACAATGTATTTTCCTTTTTTATAGACTGGGCATCCTTTGAAGAACGCAGCATGATTAGTATCATAATCTGAATGAAATGTTTCATTTGAAACTTCACAACTAACACAACACAGCTTTTCTTCCATACAGTGATATTTTCCATTTTGTCCAGAGCATCTGATGCAGCTAACTCTACAGCATTTTTTAGTGTGTCCAAATTTTACGCATTTTAAACAGCGCTTGGGCTGAAGAAAAAGCCTGACTGGGTAAGATTCCCATACAACTGTCAACCTGTTACTCTTCAAGATTTTCACCTGATATTTTGCATTAATGGTGAAACGTCTGTGACTAGCACAATTTTCTCCATCTTTATTCCTATAAAATATAAAGCGGACACAATCATCGGAGCAGGTACAATCCAATTTAAACTTTTTCACAATTTCTTCATTTTTTACAAAATTAGGAATATTATACGTAATAACTCTAGATGTGATAAATTTCCTGCTCTTAACATGTACCATATTCCTCAAATTTTGCTTTTCTTCAATAGCTTTACGAAGTTTCTTCGTGTAATTGACATTCTTAACTCTTATAACAAAATCTCCATTTTTCTTAAAATAAGAGTTTAAAACTTCAATATTTAGTGTTTCTGGTTGTAAACAGGTAGACAGCTCATCAAAAACATTAATATCAATCATAGAAAGTTTCAAGATCACTACATTTCCTCTATTTTCTAAAATTTTCTTCTTTTCAAATTTAATATTGTCTCATCAGTTCCCTTTACTTTTAAGTAGATCTTTAATTTCACCCACATCTTTCCTAATATTCTTCAATTTCTCATATCTATTTTAATAATATCAGCTTCAATCATATTTGCACTATATATATGCATCATTGCACTATCAAAAATCCTATCAAGTGCTTCATTCATTTCATCCAAAATTGTTCTTGGAACACATTTTTTAAGATTTGCTATCCTCTTCACGAAATTATAAATTTCCTTAACTACAGTTAATAACTCATCAGAAGAGATGCACTTTTCTTCAAGATATTCATTTCCAAGTTATCTTTTTGCACTATTACACCTCTTTGAGATATTACACCATTCAAATCACTTCCATTTTCCTTACTAGTATTATTATTCTAATCCACTGCCACTTGAAAAATCTCACCGTTTTTTGAACCCACTTTAAGCATTATCGAACACTCATATTGCAAAATAAATTATTTCACTATGGCAAGGCTTTAACAATAAAAATCTAGCACATAATCTTTCACAAAAACATATGCATAAGCAAAATGTCGACAACCACACAAATCCACATAAAAATACAAAAACAAGTTGACACAAAGTTGAACATTGCTCATGAGAAGTGTAAATCAGAACACAAAAATTCACGTCTGAAGTCAATTTTAACTAATTTTCAAAGATTCACCCGGTGGGCATATAATGCTGAAAAAATTTCCAAGGAAAAAAGTCAAATACAAAATTCAATGGCTAAATTCACTTTCTTAAATGTAAACACAGTTCTCTTCGTTAAGCCTAGCTGTCAGTAAATCAGAAATCCTGTGTGGTATACCCAAATAATATTACTGGCTGACAAATTAAAATTTAAATACATTTTTTGCTAAGTTAAAAAATTCTTCTTCCATACTAATCGAACTTCAGTCATAAAAATATCTCTCAGTTTGATTCTGCAGAAATTAATCATCAGCATGTTGAAAACACAATTCAAACCCCTTTTTATCTTTAAAAAAAAAGGAATTTTTTAGGCAAAGAAGAATATGAACAGTGTCTTTAACTGCAACCAGAAAGAAAAACTTGATGTCTTTTCGCTTGAAAAAATCTATTTATTTATAAACTAAGATTCCAACAAAAGTAAGAATGAAGCAAGAACATCAATTTTTCTTTCACACACACAACCCATTATGCTCTTCTACTGCCGAACATACCAAATAATTTATCCCTGCCTTCCTACCCTTAGCCCACATGTCAAAAAACTCTATCCTCTCTCTCAGCTTCCCCCAAGAATTCCAAAACATAAGAAATACAAACAAAAAGTACAGATATATAGATACAAGGACTTTTAACGTCCAAAAATTCCTTCCTTCCTCAATGGCCTGACAGCCCAAGGTAAGACCTGGCCTTCTCAAGCAGCTTTTTCTAGGACAATCTTCTCCATGCTACCATTCAGTTTTTGGTTTTTAAAACCAGTAGGTCATTTTCTAGGCAGTCTAACCATCTTAGATTTGGTCTTTTTTCCATGTGCCAGTTGATTTGGCGTTGAATACTTTTTTGCCCCTTCCAGAAATTATTGCTACCTTAATCTAAAAAATATCATTCAAATTTTAAATTATCCTCAATTCACATTAAATTTAAATTCGTTAACAAACACATTAAATTTTTTGATACAAAGCATTCATAAGACTGTTCATTAACAATCTGACCAGTTGGTACAAATTCATGACACACAACACCATGGCAGTCGAAGAAACCAGTTAACAATGTTTTGATTTTTGACTGAAATTTAATAGCTGATAACATTTAACTAACTATCAAATTCGCTAACACAACCTTGTATTTGGCGTACATTCACTAAAAACACTCAATCGATTGGCGTCTTGGGGAATTTATAGTATATCGTGTCAGTGTGGCTTGAGATATATTGGCCAAACAAAAAGAGCGTTAAAGTTTCATATCAAGAAACATGAATCTTATGTCCGAAAGGGCAAAATTAACAAGTCTTCAATAGCGTATCATAGTTGGAAATTTAATTATAATTTTGACTTTGGATCTGCAAAAATTATCCAAAAAGCTTCTTCCGTTGGTGAATTGGATTTTCTTGAGGCTTTTCATATTCACAAAGATTTAGCAAGTTTAGTGAACGATTTTAAGTCTAATCCAGTCCTTCCTAGCGCTTTTAAAATTCTATTAACATAATTCTTGATGATTATTTTTCTCGATAGATGGCGTTGCCTCCTCGCGCGTGGTTCTACCCGAGAGTATAAAAAAGCCGTTACTCAGCTTTCTTTCACCTTCTTGTATTTTGTTCTCCTGATGAGGAGGGACCTGTGGCTGCCCTCGAAATCGATTGAGTATTTTTAGTGAATGTACGCCAAATACAAGGTTGTGTTAGCGAATTTGAGTGTCACATTGGCGTGTGTCTCTTCCATTGTAATTTAACTAACTGTTAATAACATTTAACTAACTGCTGATAACATAAACTGTTATTCTAGATCAAAATATTAGGTGATATATGGCATTAAAATATCTTTTATTAATCACAATAGTATGTTTAAAAATTATGTTAAGTACAATATAAATTAAATGAATTAGCTATATTATAAATTACATCCATCAGAAATATTATTAAAAAGATTAAAATATTAATTATTAATATGCACTTTAAGTGATTCATTTAGTTAAAAAAATATATAGTTTTAAGGATAAATTAGAAGATAAATTAATGGCATCACACATCAGATGCAAATACTGCCAAGAACTGTGAATTTTCTAAGCCTTGTGAATGATATCTTACACTGTGCAAAATTGAACCTACCACATCACATGGATTGATAAATACCTTGGTTGTAAACATAATGTAATTTAATGCAAAAAATGTAAAGATAATGCTGCACACAATTCTTATCTCAAAATTTAGGAATAAGAAAAATGATAGGCCTAAAATACTTAGCTTGCCTAAAATATTTGACATTCTTTAATACAATTTGCAAATTAAATTGACAGTGTCATAATTACAGTACTTTTTCAAAAAAAAGTATATTTACATTAAATACACACTACTACTCCATGTCTTACCTTAAGAAGGGAAGATGCAGAATACCTTTTATCAACATCTACTTCTAGGCACTTATCAAGAAAATCCTGAAAAGTAGAAGACAGTTTTTCTTTATCTTTAATGTCAGGCCTGCCATTCGTGGCAATCAGGTATAAGGCCTGCAAAAAGTTAAAATAATTATGAAATGAAATGTTGAACAACATTTTTTTTAAGACTGCAAGATCTCTGAAATTAATTATTAATACATACTGAATTTAATTAAATTTTAAAAGTAAGAAATCAATACTCACTCGTAGTGGATTTTCATTCAAATAAGGAGGCTCGCCTTCTATCATTTCAATCGCCATAATACCCAAAGACCATATATCCACTTTTGGCCCATACTGTTTCTTGGTAACAACCTCTGGAGCCATCCAATATGGAGTACCCACCATAGTGTTCCGCTTACTTTGTTCAGGTGATATTTGGGCACAGAAACCAAAATCCGCTTTAAAAAATGCCCACATGATTTGTTTCCAAATTGTGAAACAGACAAACACAGATAGTAAACACTTTAATACATATTATAATTGCTCTTTAACAGCATGTACTTCAATGAATACTGCAATTATATATGCACAATTAAATCAATGAACAATACTTAAAGCATCAGTAGAAACAGAAAAGTAAAAAAGGGTAAAATTAGTTTAATATAGTATTCCTTTTATTTTTATAATCTTACATAAATAATCAAATTTCTTCTTGTACAGTGGAAGCCTGTTAATTTGAACTCAAAGGTTCTCAGAAAAGAGTTCGAATTATCCAATGTTAAGAGAAAATATAACTTTAAAAGAGTATCACTGAAGAAGAAAAATCTCTTAGTATGCATAACCCCAGAAAATATATTTTACCATGCTATCTATAATTAAACATATTAAAAAGCAATAAAGACTTACTTTAATCATAAAATGAAGCAAAAGCTTGTAGGGATTTATATTTATTTTAAAGAACCAGTTAATTTTAATTTTAAGTTACTTTCCTATAAGCCTTCATTCCCCTAATTGTCAGTGCCAGAATATTTAAATTTAGTAGCGTGCACAAGAAATGCAAATTCTACTAGTGGAAGAATAAGTTAAATATCGACATTCCAGTAGAGGAAGAGAGAGTCTGGGAAATTGCCGTGCATGCTTATATGCAAGCTTCTGTTTAGCAGTACTGCTGGTTTTGACGTGGCTTAAGCACTATTATCTTGCTGCCACTAGACTCATCTATGCGCTGTAGGCTACAGGATTATATGAGCCCTGTAGTTTAATTCTACTATTTGTGAATATCTCTTATTTTAAGTTTGAATATACTGTTTCAGTTACCATCCAAGTTGAGGCGTAGAATGTTAGCATCAAGTTGACCTATTGTAAATAAGTTAAAGAGTTTAATAAAGGGCAGTTTTAACCCTTCCTCAGTGCAATCACTATCTCTCAAGGTTCCACACAACAGCAGAACAGTAGAACGTTACATTTGGCGCCCGAACTTCTAACTCGAATCCAACAGCCAGTAATCAGGACATACAATCATCCTTGCAAGATACAGAAGTCGTAGACCCGATGGTGACAAGCCCATTAGATGGATTTGGCTTTTTAACACACATAATGCGAGCAGCTATCAAGCCAGCAGTAGTATTCGACGGTAAAAACTCTTGTCACTTCATTCCTATAATTACTGGATATGCACTTTCAGTTGTATCTGGTACCCAAAAGGCAAAAAGTAGCCATCGCCTCCAGTGCCCTCCGAGGACAGGCGAAATCTTGGTGGAAAGGGATCGGAAAATTCTTACTCAGGGAAGTTGGAAGCCTCACCTACAATTTTGAGAATTTCAAAGCGGCACTCCTGAAGGCCTTCCCAATCGTGAAGGATTGTGCGAAGCTGGAAGCCGAACTCTACAGCTTTTATCAACGGAAAGCTGAACACCTCACCGAATTTATCCTGCGTAAAGTCAAATTAGTGAATATGCTATATGGAAAGAAGCCCAATAATGAAGTAATTGAAATTATATTTACAAGATTTCGTGGAGCTGAGAAACCCACGAACGCTGGAAGAATTATTCGAATTAGCCGTAAAGTTTCAGAACCGGCAGATAGCAGAGATATTCGAGGTTACCAGGGGTTACCTACCCAGGGTTATTATCAGCAGTTCTCCCGACAGCCGCCCGCAGAAATAAACAAATACAATGGAGGAAAACGTTTTCTTACCAGGCTGTCAACAAGCAAGAATGAAAATGGTAAAAGCAAAGCCCGCCAGCGCACCCAGCAGACATCAGGAAGAAAAATTAATATAAATGAATAAAGGGGCCTGAGAAATTGAGGGTTCAAAACCCCGTGTGCCTCACAAAATCCCTATAAGTTATATGTAAATACCGTGGCAGTCAAGAATTCCCAACTACCGGTAATCCAGGTTCTTTTAAACGACGTACCCATAGAAGCATTCATTGACACCGGCACGGAAGGAAGTTTCTTAAGCCACAACTTCTACTATCGAAATTTCCGAAGAATAAGATTGTTTAAAAATTATAGTACAGGAATTGTCGCCACAGAAGGGAAAGTTTGTGAATGTGTCGTGAAGCTATCGCTGAACATTCAGGTAAAAAACGAAACTTTAAAAGTATTATTTTTTGTTGTAAAAAATTTGCAAAACCATGGCATTTTAGGTGCAGAGTTCCTCAGGTCGGCGAACACCACAATTAATTTTGCAGAAAATTTTATTTTCTTGGATATGGTGCCAAAGCTGGTGGAAGAAGTAAAGATGCCAGATATTGATTTCCAACATCTAAAACAAGATGAAAAAGCCGAGCTGGAACAACTTGTAAGTAGATTTAATACGTTATTTTCTGAGAAGCCAGGGAATACACAAATTGTCACCCATGCGATAGAACTAAAATCAAGCGAACCTTGTAAAGCAAAACCATACCATCATGATAAGGAAAAAGAAGCAATAATAGAACACCACATAAAACAAATGTTGAGGGCTAAAATAATTATTGCCATCAATAGTGCATATGCTAGCCCAGTTGTGCTATGCAGAAAGAGAAAAAAACTTACCTTCTTCGGATCCAAAAGCTTATCGTTTTGCGATCGATTACAGAAAACTTAATAGCATGAATAAATTCCCTGTTTACCCTTTACTGCTAATAGAAGAAATAATACGGAAAATTAGGTCTACAAAATATATGACCACTCTTGATCTTACTTGATTCTACTTTCAAATAGCCATGAAACCAGAAGATGTAAATAAAACCGTGCTTATTAAAAAATCGGGTACTTATGCATTTTTACGCATGCCGTTTGGACTTTGTGGGGCCCCATCAACTTTTCAACATGCTATGGACATAATTTTACGTCCCGTCCTAGGAAAATCCACTCTCGTTTATCTTGATGACATTATCATAACTAGTGATACTATTGAACAACACGTGGAAGACCTCCACAAAGTTTTTTCATTATTAAAGAAACAGGTTTAACTATTAATGCTGAAAAATGTAAATTCGCAAGTAAGGAATTGCGATATATAGGACACAAAATTTCAGCTAAAGGCATTGAAACGGAAGATTCTAAAATTAAAGCAATTAAAAATTATCCTCCGCCAAATACTGCGAAAAAACTTTCATCCTTTATTGGCATGTTCTCATATTATCGTTCGTTTATCCAAAATTTTGCCGATATTGTTGGACCTTTGTTAGTGTTAAAACGAAAGAAATCCAAGTTTGCATGGACAACGGAGGCAAACACCTCTTTCGAAAAATTGAAAACAGCTCTAATCAATGCCCCAGTGCTAAAATTCCCAGCTGAATTTATCAAAAAATCCTTAAATGTTCTTTATGTTAATAATGTAACCATGATTGAATTCTTTAAGTTCATTTTTCTAGTATTATTTACAATGCATAATAAGATTTTTCAAAATTTATTTAATGTTCAAATTTAAAGATTTTTCTGTTAATATATTTTTGCAAAATATAAAGGAGTAAAAACAGAACGACTGCAAAAATACATGAACAAGTAAAAATATATACATACAATGATTGCATAAGTCTATTTAATTAACATATGAATTGTAAGTTTTTTTTTAATTTAAGAAACTACTTGTATAGAATTACAAATCAGGAAACTTTACACTGGTGTGCAAAAATTAATGATGAGGCAGAGAAATAGCATATGGTGCTTCTTTGTAGGTGCTGGTTAGAAAAAAATGAAATTTCATCATGTTGAGACGAGCTGTAATCTTTTTATTCCTGCCAGAAGACTCTAGGTTACACAGGGTTTCTTTCTCTCACTTGACATTCCATGTAACAGCAACTTACCACAGTGGGATTGCAGGTCACTCAAGTGTTCGAAACAGGTGTACTTGGTGACCTCTTGTTCACTCTCCTTCACTGCAATTTTTTCCGACCACACACACCTGAGTGCTTTTTTGTAACTGTATATAATAGGAAATCTCCTAACATCACTGTTTGTGACATGACATACTCCCCCCCTTGAACCTACTAGGTTCAGTAAAAGGAAAAGAAAGGCAATTAGTTTAATAAATCAATGCACAATTAAAACTTCACACAAAGATAAAAGTTTGAAAATTATAGCTGAGATGTTCCAACATTATTCTCAAAATACAAATCTTTGACACACTTCTTTAAATATATCATATTTTGTCTCCTCGTTTACTACTCTTATTTTGTTCTCATCTCCTAGAAAGATATCCCGTTAATACCTCACCTGGCTTTTTAATAATACTGTAAAACCTCTTTCTGTCACTGCCAGCTCCAATGAATGTCTTTGCATTATCACTAAATAATTTGTTACTTTTACCATGTCTAGAAAAGAATCTTTTCAAGGTAGCAATAAGCAATTCAGATGCAAGATCTGTAACTAATTCTAAATGTACTGAATGAGTTATGAAGCAAATGAAAATGCAAATATATATTTTACTATACACATCTTTTTTCTGATGTTTGTATCTATCTGATAAAGAAAGGACAACAAAAATCAATACCTGTACACCTGAACGTATAATTCTGACTCAATCTTGCGATTAGTTACCTAAAAGTTGACTTGTGCCAACTGGTTTGGCTTTGAAACAAGAAATAGATTCATACACAACCTTTCTACATAGTGATTTACCATTTAATGGACAAAAAAGACTTGCCAAATATGATATAGCAAAGTTTGAGCTCCAACACACAAATATTTCCTATGTAAATACTGCACAATGTGTTTCATTAGAACATGTTTATACATTAAAATAGCTGGATGCTTCTGGCAGAATTGTTTTAGGTTGGTGTTTCATAACTTACCACCAACTCTCGAAACACAACTGTTATCTATAAAAGGGAATAAATTAAGAATGCAAAAATTTGTAGATAACGTTTTTTCTGCTTCAATACTTTCAGAAGAAAAACGTAATGCTTGAACTTGTTTAACACAACATGACATGCTGTCCTGTTCTGTTCCAACTCTTTTGTAGTTTGGAATCCTAAATTTCTTCTTGTCACTAGCAATTTGGCACTGTTGATAAATCTCAGACACCATAGATCACTGTCTGCAGTTTTATGAAAGATACAACCTTTAAAATCACTGGTAACTCTTCTATGCCTACTCCAACTGCACATGAAGAGTGTTTTCGTTGTTCTTTCTTCAATTTGCTTTTTGACAAAATGGAATTTCTCCTGAATTTAACCATATTGGGCCATTCTATTAAGGTTTATAAACTAACAAATCATTCAGATAAAGTATCCGTGATGAATAGTCAGCTGAGTTTTCCTTTCCTTGAATGTGCAGTAGCTTGAATCTCTGACACATTATGGGTTACAAATACCTGCCACCAGTTAGGTTCAGGCATTAGCCAAGATAGTACAATATTTTAATCATTCCATGTACAGAATTAACTTCCACTTTTAAAGCAGTTTTAACTGCTTGTATTTAAGTAAGTTTCAGGTATTTATATTTATTTTAAATAACCAGTTTAATTTAATTTGGAGTTTCTTTCCTATAAGCCTTCATTTCCCCTAAATTTCAATGCCAAGTTATTTAAATTTGGTAGTGTGCATGAAGTAATGCAAATTCTACCAGTGGGAAAAAAGGTTTAAGTATCAAGTTCTGGAAGGAAAAGTTAGACAGTGTGGGCAAACTCTGTGCTTGTTGTAGTGTGAGCTTCGGCTTAGCATTTATTGCTAGTTAAATGGGCGTAACAGCTATTACTTTGCTGCCACTAAATTATCAACGTTCTGTTAGGAAACCCCTGTAGTGCAATTTTACTGCTTGTTAATATCTTCAAATTTTGAATTTAGTTCTCACTGATTTCAGTTACTGCCCAAGCAAAGGCGTAGTTTGTTAGCATCGAGTTGATGCACTGTAAATTTATAAAGAAGGTAATAAAGGGTAATTTTAACCCTTCTTCTGTGCAATCACTACTCTCCAGTTTTCACACAAAAGTTAGACAAGTAGACCCCACAAAATTAACAAAACTGCAGCACAAAGTTGCAATATTGGAATTGAAATTGGTTTAAAGGGAGCAACTCGATTTTTTTCTATCAACAGATTTATATGAACAGTTGAGTGATTAGATGACCTAACATAAATAACTACACCATAACTTTCTCTGATGCACCACAGAAACCATGCAGTTGAATTTTCAAAGGTTCAGGTAGCAGAATATTCTTTGGAATGTGAATTAAATTTAAGTGTAGAATTTCTTTACACACAGTCCCTTACTTTTTCTCAATCTCTTCTGGAACAGGATCATCCCAAGCAAGATTAAATTTCCAAAGTTCTTAAGAAGAATTTTCTTTGATATGACAAAAGGTGAAATTGAACCCAAAGGAACAAACAGTTTTGCTATTGAGAATAATATAATTCGTTTTATTTGAATTTCTTGACAATTCAACATCACAAAAATTACAGAAAAATTAGGATTATTAGGATCCAACTGCATTATTAATTTATTAGGATCTCACTGCAGGCCAAGAACTTTTATAGTGTTATTTTCTACAATCATATGAGGTTATCCTCAATTGAACACTTTCAGTGTCAGCAGTTATTCCAATATTATGACATCTGAATCTCAAAAGAATACTAATTAGATCATCTTGGGTTTTTGAACCAATCATTAATGTGCCATTAATCAAAACACCTGACGATGATTTTGCACTTGCATCAAA
Source organism: Stegodyphus mimosarum (assembly GCA_000611955.2). Lineage (NCBI taxonomy): Eukaryota > Metazoa > Arthropoda > Arachnida > Araneae > Eresidae > Stegodyphus > Stegodyphus mimosarum. The sequence goes on from KK119676.1 coordinate 103,949, forward strand.
CACTACTCTCAGTTTTGTCATTAAACTTGACTCATTTAAAAAAAAATGATGAGGTATATAGGAACTTTCATTTTCTAATTTACAATCTACTGATCAAACTGCTTTCATATGACCCAAAAATAAGAATACTTGCATAAAATTTCTATACTGATTATAAATTTCTGGCAATGAAGAATACAGAAATCTACAAAAAGTCATTTTCTTTGAGTTACCCAAAAGTTTCCTATTAGATCTGAAAGGAAGCTCAACTGAGTATCTTCCAAATTCATTACGGGTATGTGAATTTTGAAAACGAACTTCACATAATCTTTCCTTCTGTTGTAAGAGGCTGTGACTCTAGCATACTCTCTAATTTCCAAAACAACTTAATTAATTCTTCAGTATTTATCCTTACATGGTTTACTGACACTATATTACTCTGTTTAGAGATCTTAACTGCTGTTACTCCTGTAATAATCCAACCTAGTTTTGAACTCAAAGCAAAACATCTCCAGGTAAAGATATCAGAGGGAGATTGTCATTAATATTCTCTATAACAAAAGCAGTAGTTGAAATTTAAAGTCACTATTATAATGGGAAATAAACTTTAAATCAACTTCTCTGTTACTCACAGTGCTAAAAGTCCCTAGACATGAATTAAAATTGAACTAGACATGAATTAAAATTGAACTATCTTTCATATTCAAAACCCAACTTTCTGTGCACCATCTGCTAATGAATGACCTTTGATTTCCAGTATCCAACGAACATCTGCATTTTATTAACCCTTGCTTTGCATTCTGCACTTTAATCATTCCCAAGCAGAGTAAAATCTGACTACGATTAATGTTCGAAGCGTATGCACAGATCACAGTGGATTTTGGCAATTCTTTTGACTCTGTAATTGGATCTGACTTCTCACAACTTTTAGGAATAAATGGGTTGGCTTGTATAGAAGAAAAAGATTAGTATTCTTGTCTGTTTAACTTCTCTATATGTATTATACTGTAATGAGGTTTTCCACAATGTTTACACTTTTACAATTTTGAAAGACAACTGAAAGAATTATTACATTTACATATTCAATTCTCTTTTACACATCTAGTTCAAAGAATTCTCCACGCTTTAGTAAATGGTGATCTTCTTGATAGACTTAGCATTTGTTATAAACGTATTTACTTTGTTATTAGTCTTCTAACCCTTTCTTGACGACATTGTACTATTTTGTAATGTTCTTTATAATGTTGTTTTAGCTACATTGTTTCACTTAAATCTAAAAACATCGTCAAGCATAATGTCAGCATAAAAGGTTGCCATACTCTTGTTATTCAGTTACTAATATACAAAAAAAAATGTTTAGACATCACTGCATGAGTCATTACAAGTTGTCATGCATTGATAAATATGCACTGATGAATTGAGGTCCAGATTTTAGATCATTCCAGATACTGGATGTCAAGATCTCGGACTTTGTAGTGTATATCTTTTGAGAGAGAGAGGAACACGCAATCACCTCTCCGACATAATCAAAAGAGACTGTTTTGAAGGTGCAGGAGTTCTCGTTTGGAGTGGTATTATGCTTGAAAGTCACTCTGCTCCACATTTCCCAAGTAGTTTCAATCACTTGTGTCTGCTATTCTACCAAGGTTCTCTTGTCTTATGTGCATCTGTTCAGAGGTGCCGCAGATTTCCTCTTCATGAACAACAATTATACACCACATCATACAGTAGCTGTTACAAAGCTTTTGGATATTCAGTATATGAACTGAACTGCAAGGCCCTTGGATCTAAATCATATGGGATCTTCTCGGAAGACACTTGGTAGCATGTGACCAGTTGCTAGCAATGATTTTGCAGCTGAAACCGGCACTACAAGAAGAATGAGCTGTGATGCTTCAAAACCACCATGAAAACTTTGTCTTCAGCATGGACAGCTGTAATTTCTATATAGCATCATATCCCCTTTTAAAAACTGCATATTTCTTGCAAGGTACCTATCACATGGACATTTCTACCTTCTGTCCAGTTGTGTTCAAAGTTATCTTTCCAATACCTTTTCTTCCAAGTACCTTTTTATTCCTTTTTTGGATGATTTTGGTCACTTGTCACATATTTTCACATCTCGGGGAACTTATGGTATGATCTGGATTGATGTGGAACACTTCTGCATGGCGTTACATTCAAAAACCCATCTCATCATTAAATTTTGCACTCCAGCGTAAGATACAATCAAAATTTAAAAATTTGATCTTTCTTTTAAATAACAATTATAAATTTATTAATTTTTTAAGACATGTGAAAATATATACATACATAAAAGCAAAAATCCACTTATTAACATGAGCTGTAAGTTTTTTACAATTCAATATAGCATTTCTTAAACTATGATATAATCAAAATTTTTAAATTCTTTTTTTTTAAACAATTATTATAATTTCATTATTTTTTAAAAGACTAAAAATTTGTCTTCATTGTCATACAGAAAAACTTTTACAAGGTCGGTATCCCTAAACATCCATCAAATCTTTATGTAACAGGAGTTTTCTTGTTTTTTTGGGGGGGGGGCTGTTGTAAATTTTTCTATAAAATGATATGTTTTTATATTCTAACAACAGCACTTTCATTCTTGTAAATTTTTGAATAAAATGATACGTTTTATGTAAATTGTCCAGTAAACTTCACTATTATTTAAGTAAAATTTAAAACTAATTGATTCCTAAAATAGTAAAATTCATCTTACTCAATTTTACGCTCCCATCCATTCCCAAAAGAACATTGTCGCTCTTTATATCTCTATGAATGACATGATTTTTGTGCAAAAATTCCAGGGCTTTCAAGACCTAAATAATTAAAAAGCATATTACATATAAAATATGAGTGTTTTTAGCATGCAAACATAAAAATTTAGATAAATAAATTATATCTATTAAACTTATTAATAATTTTTGGTGCCCATGTATTAGCGAACAACCTCATAGTAGAAGTCATCAAATTTTCAGAACGACCCAAATTATGGCAACTATGCACATAATGGGTTGTCCTCCCCCCTAGTTTTAAAAGTAATGTCACCATTTTCATGTGTGTTTTTTTTTGCTCTATTTTATGTTCCAATATTTTTATATACAAAGAGTGGTATTTTTTACCTCAAACTCAATTTTAAAATATAACTCTTGTGGGATTTCTTTGCAGTGGGAGAAAATTATGGAAAATTTTCTAAAAAAACACAATATTTTTCCACAAAATAACAGCTAATGGAAAAAACTGCTTTGTATCTATGCTTAATATATTCACCACAAAATATCCAGCAGAACAAAAGAAATAAAAACCTGCTCAGAAGTAGGTTTACTGACATTTTTTTTGAGATAAATACCTACTTAAATTTAAAATATGTATAAAAAAGTATGCATGCAATAAATAATTTGTTTGTAATTACAAATTATCATTCTTTTTCTACCATAAAAAGTTGCCAAGATGATTGCACTAATACATAAGTAACAAAATTTTTAATATATATCAGTTTTCAATTAACATTTATAGAAGTACATTAAAATAAATTAAGATCTTTTCACTTATTATGATTTAAGATATCAAATTGTATCATTGCAATTAAGTTTAAAATTGAAATGGTTGTTTCTATACCGAACATTACAATATAATGAGCCACTTAAATTACGGATTTTTAAAATTATAACAACACTAATTACAATTGTTGATCAGCAAAATTAGTCATATAAAAAGATAAGTCAACTATATTTAAGCAAATAATATCTTTATAAATAAACGGTTTTTCATGTAACATTATACTGATACATGTATCAACACAGACATCCACATTGTGCACTACTACCATTAACTGCAGGAACATTATTATAACGTCTATAAAAAATAGTACAAAAAAAGGGTCATGATTAGTACAATAATTTTATCGTGGTTTACATTTAATGAACCCTGATAAAGTCATTCTATGAATAAAAAAAATCTGAAGGCTTTCAGATTTTATATTATGCTCAAAGTGGTGTTTTCTTAACGTTCTGTGTGTTACCTTTATTTCTTAAATATAATGTTCTTCTCACTTAAACCATAAAATTCAGTTCAACAGAAATATCACAAAATAATTTAAAAAGAGCATAATTTCTGATACACAGTCTTGTGCGCTGCAGATAAAAATGCTTTTTTTTTTCCCATTGCCTTTCCTTGCTTTGAAATCGTTGAGTTTGTTAAAGAAAAATTCTTTAAAGTTCTACAAAATATGAAATAGATACTAAAACAAATTCCAAATTTGAGTTTCTAGATGCCCATAATTGAGTGGAGAACTACATTATTCAAAATTTGATGTCTCTAGGTACCGCTGTTTTTTCACAGTGCGAGAAACATACACTCATGCAGATTCTTCACTATTTACTTTCTTTAAATATAATGCAGCTTTCTAATATTTGATGGCAACAATTTCAAAAATGAAATGCTGTTTATAGTGAACCAATACAAAATAAAAAGATGAAATTAACTGCTCTTCTGGGGAAATTGCCCCTTTGGGGTTAATAATGTATTTCTATGGTTAGGTTATTCAATTATGGCAAAGCACACGGGGGCTATCTGCCTAAAGGGAGGGATGCCTTCGTGGAGGACTTTCTAAGAGGAACTGGCTCGTATACACGTTACACATGGGGAAAACCACGAAAACGCCCATGCAGCCAGCCCGTTCGCGGGATTCGAACCTCGGACCGAACTACCAGTGTTCAGCATCTTTACCGCTCAGCCGCTGGTGGGCTGTATTTCTATGAATGTCTATGTATGACTCATTTAAAATATCAGTGTATGCACAACATAATGTGTAAAAACATAGTCCAATTATACAGTAATCTTAACCTAAAATAATAGTGGTGAATATATATACAGGTCATCAGAATTAAAGGATAATGAGAAAAAATATGCTCACTAAGTTAATATTGCAACCAGTGCCCAGTGTGCTGTAATTATTTATGTTAATTAAATACAACTGAACATAAAATTGCACTACCGCACACATGTTTTTCTATTACCATATCATTTTAACGAATGTAAGTTTATGAAAATACAGAATAAAGCACTTATACAAACTTAATTAATAAATGTTGTTTAAATATCAGAGTTAAGCAAAGTGGCAAATAATTGATAGAATCGAGGGAGGTCAAACAGAAACGAAGGTCATCCAAGATTTGAATATCACCTCAAAGTATCAAATCAAGAGTTTGGAGCCGCTTTTTAAGCATTGGATCAGTTGATAGATGACCTGGTCAAGGGCAACCAAGAGCAACAACTGCATCAGAATACCATTTTCTGTCATTGTCAGCTCAAAGAAACAGAAAAGTGACTATAAAAGATTTGGTTTTACAGCTTCAGGCTGCCACAGTAACTTGAATTCGCCATTCTACTGTTCATGAAGGCTTATTGAGGCTGGACTGTAAACCAGTGGTTTGTGTTCCACTTACTCCAAGCTTCCAGAGAGGCCTGTTTAAACTGGCGCTGTAGTCATGTTTAAGGGAGCCAAGATGACTGTGGCCTAGTATTGTTTACAAATGAGTCCACATACAGTCTAAACAGTAATTCTACACATTTTTTTATCTGGAGAGAGGAAAGAGCATGCAACTTCCATGAACTGTCCCATTTCCGCCACCGTGGTTTAATGGTTTGGGGAGTGACCTCAAAACATTAAACCACGGCCATTTGTCATTAATATAATGACAAATGGCCACACCAAGCTGCATATCTTTCAAGGAGGTTCTTAACCACTTGACAAAATGTGGATGAAGTACTGGAACTCCAAATTAGACAGTTTAGGGGTAGTGTTGACCCAGACGTTTTGCTAATAGATGAAAATGCTTGGCCACACCGAGCATATGTGGTGTCAGCATATTTGCAAACGAAAGATTATCTCATCCGACTTAAAACCGATTAAGCTTCTGAGGAATGTCTTACAGCACCAAATTCCTACACAAACCCTTCAGGAGCTGAAAAGTGCAATTTTAGAAGAGTGGCATGCAATTCCAGAAAGTTTGATCAACATTTTGATAAAGTCTACGAAAGCAAGATACGACATATGCATATCTAACAAAAGTAACCATACACCATATTAAAGAACATTTTTTCCAAGCGAGGCGACTTAAATTTTCCATCACTTTCCAATTTCCATAAGTTTGGTTTTGATTTCAATATTTTGCAAATAATCAACTGCCAAACATTGTAATTTATTTTAACTAATGCTTTTTGTACAAATTTCTATTAATAATTTTTCATTAATTGCATTTTATTTCTCTCATTATCCTTTAATTTTGATGACCAGTGTATTTTCAGAATTTGATTAGTTTATCAATGTATACATCAATTTTAAAGCGTGTAATATAATGTTTATATAGTTATGTACTAATTATTTGCATTACCACTTCATACCTGTTAAGTTCCTTCACTCTAAATATTAGCATAAATCTTTGACTGTGAAATTTTTCATGAAAATTTCATGCAGTAAAAGTTGTAAGAATCACAACTTACCATGCTTCCTACTGTGAATTTTACTTCCCCCTCCACAGCCCTAGCCATTAAAATTTAAAATACATCATACAATATTAATAGTTAACTTAAGCACCTATTGTAATAAATTTATTAATATTTCTAGTTTTAAACTGCTTTTTGATGGAACATTTTTTCCCAATTGGTTACTTTTCTCCTCAGTTTTAACATCCTTCTTTTAGATTTCAACATTATTTTCTCACTGATTTCTGAATCTCCACTTATATTATAATTAACATCATTAGCCACTGAAATGTATTTCAAAGCTTTTAAATCATTAAATCGCAGAAATTCAGTCTTTTGGGCTAACAGCACATAGAATAAAAATAAAGCAGAGGTAAGCAATGAAGAAAAATGTGACATAATTGCTGACAATCCTCTTATAAGAACTAGGGCTACTATGAGAATAGTGATAAAGAAATAACACATTTAAAAGATTACAGAACAGGTGATCTCCTGAATTTTGTTATCTTTCCTTCCAACTCTGGCGCAACAAACAAACAAACAAAAAACCAACATCTGGAATATGCATTGCAACCAGGCAAGAGTCAAAAAACATTTATTGCTCTGCAAGCACTAGTTCTCCAAAATAATATTTTTCATCTTTCATAATACCTTTTTCATTAACTCTCATTAATATGGCATAATTCATATCACCATGACACATAGTATAAAACACTGCATACTGTGACAGTGTTTGCCATGCAGCAACTGCTTTTCAAAAAAAGAAGAAATTCATGATGCTATGTTACAGTTAATTTTACATTTATTACTAACAGCAGTGACTATATGATAAGCAACAGCATAACAGACAGTATTTCTGTCTTTCATACTTATTAGGAAAGAAAATTAAATATTTCATGTCAGTTAACTACCTACAACAGAACCTAAAACATTGTGATTAACAGAAGTTTTGTATACTAATTCCTTTAAAATGAATAATAAATATATAAAACTGCAGTGAAAACTCTCTGAATGCCACTTCTGCAAAACAATCACAACTGTTAATGACCATTTTCCATGGGACTGAGTGTTTAACCCTTAAGTAGTATGTTAAAAACACCTCTAAATCATCAACAGTTATCTACATAGAAACAAGAAAGTAAACAATCAGTTCACTACCAAATGCCCAATTCTCATTTCTTAATTTGCACCTTCTTGTATACAGTTACACGGGAGAGCGAAATGATATCAGGAAGTAGAAGAATGCATCTTTTAACCATTTCTCCTGTTTTGGTTATTGGTCTACGGAATTCATAACTGGTAGTAGCTCAATTTTCTGAGTTTTAATGTAATCACCGCGATTATCTTTCCAAATTATTCCTTAGTTACATCAGTAAATCACAACTAAATGTGAAAGTTTAATTTTTTTAATTGTGTTAACAATATGTCAAAGTTGCAGAATTTCACTCATCCACTCATTAACTCACTAAGATAATTTCAACATTAATGAGATGAGGCCTTTCCTCCCATGTCCTTCCTACAAAAAGCCTGATGGCTAAATGTGAGAAAGTTAATGAAGGGGAGGGAAGAACAGTTTTGGAATATCATGAAAATGGAATAAAAAAGCATGGGTGACATCATCAACTTTCACAGAATGGTTTGCTGACTTTGAGCAAAAGATGAGCTAACAGAATGGAATATTCTGCTTTTGTTGGGAAATGCAACACATTATAATACATTACAGAACTAAAAGATGTAAAATTCGTGTTTCTTTTTCCATGCACTATTGCTAATTTGCAGTCATAAGATCATGGTGTTATTGAGCGTTTCAAATTAGAATACCATTAATGGATGTTAAGTCCATAATTGCTCACAAAGAAAGTTGCATAAATACTACTGAATTTGCTAAACAAATCAGTGTGCAAAGGCAGTTGAATGGATTAAATTTTGTCATCAGATACCATTAAAAAATGCTTTTCAAATTCAGAAATTGAAAACTGAATTTCTTCATTCAATGAATCACACCTTGTAGAAGAAATTACTCAATTCTCTCAGACTGCAATGAATGAATACAATCACAAAACCCTAACTTGCAAAAAAGAAAAGGAATAAAAAAAAAAAAAGAAAGAAAGAAAAAGAAAAAGGAAAAAAAAAAAGAAAAAAAGAAAAAAAAAAAAAAACATTATGGTACCATGATCTTACCATCAACTGGGAGGAAAGCCTACTTCAGGGCCCTTGACAGTAATTGTCATTTTTATTTAACTATCAATAATTCTATAAAAATTAAAATTTTTTTTATCGAAATCTAAAATCTTGACTTTTGTACCTTTTGACTATTTTTGTGTACCTTTTGAAGATTACAAGGTATTTATCAGAATTTCAATTGTCTATCACAGAATAGCAAACTTTAAAAGATTTAACACACTTGGTGAAAGTTCAAAATGTACTGATGATTAAAAAATACATAAGTACTGAAGATTACAAAAGTAAATACATATCATAAGCAACTGAAGCAACTCGGAGAGAATTGAAAGGAAAATTATACTTGGGAGGGGGAATTTAAGCAGTCTTAAATTTCTAACTTTTTTAAAGATAATAACTAGATCATAACTCGCTTGCAGCGAATTCCTAAGCATTTGGTGTTTTAAATTGCTATCATTTATTTTAATCACTATCACCTGATGTTATTCCTTTACATCACTGACTATGCATTTAATAATCAATTTTATATACAGGTACACATTAAAAAACAAACATTCAGTTGCAGAAAAAAATTACAATAATACATTCACAGAAAAAAGACAACACATATCATACACTATATTCTTATATCTAACCCTTCTCGATCATCTGACATCCATTTTCAATGGTCCTAATTTTTCCATCAATATTTAATACAACTTCTGTAGAAAATTCTCTCTCATAACATTCCAGTTTTTACTGGACCAGCAAGCAGTCATTCCTGAAAGGTTTTACTGCAGCATAATTAACTCATAATAATAATAAATATAATGGTTATTAAGTTCTGATCACCTAGCATAATTTTTTAATTTCCAGATTTCAGCCCAGTATTTCAATATATATATATATATATAATTTTAAAATACAAAATTTATCTCAAAATAGTAATTTTCCAAAAGAAATTAAATTACTTCTTGGCAAACAGCTGATATTTGACCTTCATCCATGCAAGTTTCTGTAACAACATCTGTAAGGGAACCACCAGGCAGATACTCCATTACAACCTAAAAACAATACGAGAACTCAGATTTTGCACAGTAGTACAGGAAACATTATCATTCCTTTAAAAATCTATGATATGAATTTATTGTATTTTATCTGAACATAAAACAACTTAGAAAAGTTTTTAATCACACAGTATTAACTGTATAGAAAAATTATACAAATTTATAAGATATAGTGAATTTAAGAGAAATTTAAAACTCAAAAGAAATTATCAACACAGAATAGTATAAAATTCTGATTACCTGTGTATGGATTATTATAGGAAAATTATACAAATTTATTTTATAAGATATAGTGAATTTAAAAGAAATTTAAAACTTAAAAGAAATTATCAACACAGAATAGTATAAAATTCTGATTAACTGTATACGCATTATTCATTCTGTAAACTGCCATGCACAGTACCAAAAAGGAAAAAACTAAAATAACACTTTGAAATAAGGCCTTAAAAAATTTTTAAGTTTGGAGGAAAAACTTAATATTTTTTATATTGCTAAGGCACAAAAAGAAGTTTAAAATCTTAACAATAATTCATAGCTTTTCATTCAGATGTGAAGTATAGTGACGCTTCCAACTTCACTCAGACATGTTAATGCATGACAAATAAATATCTAAAGTAAGGGTATCATTAAAACTATTACTAGCATAAACAGTTTCCAAAAATTAAGCGAAGACAACATCAAAAAGTGATTGCAGAAAAACAAAAATAATAGTTATAGAATACTCAATCCACAATATTTTAGATGTAAAGACTGAAAAGTAGCCATTATACATAATACATTTGCAATGGCTTAGCAATACACCTTTTTTCAATTCCAACAAAATTTGTAAATGCTTGCTAGTAACAGTGATTACTAACATATCTCTGAACTTACTTCTGTAAAAAATTGTTTGATTACTGAAATGAATGGAAATTTTTTTTAATGTTATGTTAATGACATTTACTTTCATGAACTCAAAAATAAAAGCCCTCCCCCCAAAAAAAATTCCATCACACATCTGCTACAAAGAAAAGTGTAACTTTCATATTCATCCTCTTTAATCACCAAAACAGACATCTACAAGCTACCATTCATTCTCTAGAATTAAATTTCATCTTAAAAGGAAATTTAAAAAAAAATTCAGAAACCCAGGATGCATAATGAGGGAATGAATCAGTATTTTAATGACTTACTTCTGCAAACAGTATATTCTATGACAGCACTTAGGAGTTCTAAGAACAAAATAAGATATATATAGTTAAAGGACTATACGCCTACACCGTGATAATGTTTCCTTCTTCAAATCTCAATTCATTGTGAATTCAATCCTAAACATTTACAGATGCACCATATAAAAACATGCGAGCATTACATAAAAATGAGAGTTCAACTATTCCTACTTTATAGAAATGAGTCGTAAACATATAATAGTTAAATATTCTTATAGAAGCATCTAATAATAATCTGACAACATAGCTCAGTTAGAAATAAAACAGTTATAAGTCAGCTACATTCTAAAATCCATGGTAATGACAACTATGCGAAATCGTGTTGCCAATAAAGGGCAACACTGTATTTAACTATCACATGAACCTGTATTTAACTATGACAGGTGTAAAAGTAAACATACTCCCATCCTATCAGGTTCAAAATAGTGGTGATAAAAGGTGCAGGTGAAAGTTTGAATGTAGGCTTTTTGAAGACAACATGGCTTAGGTTTGACTGTGGCTATGCAAACTAATCCATCATTGACAGAATGGATGTTGATGACACACCCTATAGGCTAGGTTAAAGGTGAGAATCTATCTCTGATGCCAAGAACCACAGTGTCGATCTGCAAATTGGGTTTGGCATGCTGCCTCTTAGATCACTGATAAAGAGAAATCAAATGTTTGTGTTTTCCATGTTTCCAAATCCATACTGAAGGTTATGAATAATTTCCCATCTAGAAATTATTGTGGGAGTAGGTAAATGTGCGTCTGGAAAGGAAGTGAAAAAGTATCACCTTTAATAAAATGAAATGGAGTTAAAACATTAATTAGAGTCAATGTCAGAATCATTCATGTAAGTAAGTGGATGCAAATTTAAAACAGCCTTGATCAAGGCAACTCTTCATAGGTCAAAAGAGTCCCCTTTAATAATCTTCTCATACGAAATTCTGCTGAGCAAATGCCAGCTTCTCATATTTTTTTGAAGTATGGTGAAGCAGGTGGTATAAAATGCCATTCAATAGATGATTGAGTTAGTTATCATGACACTGATTCAGTTGCATACAAAGAAGACAAAATCTGATTTAGTTCATGCAGTTTCCAGTATGCTCCCACAATATTGGTACCATTGTCACTATAAATGTGTTATGGTGCACCACAACATGAAATAAAGCATCTATTTCTTGTCCTTGATACAATCTAAATCTTCTTGGAAATAAAGTCTGTGAATCCAACAAACAATGATTTTTCCATTACTCGAATCTCCAGAAATGTCATCGGCAGAAAGTAGCTGGAATGAATACTGCTATTAAAAATATTCTGAGTATTAGTATGCTTCTTGCAATGAGTAAAAAATCGTTGGCAGTAAACCAGAATGCATATAATCTTACAACGAGAACAGAATCAAATCTTTGTTCAGCCTTTACTTCTGTATCATCTTCAGATCTTAATTCATATTTAGGACAGTTTTTCTCATCCTTATGGAGGCATGAGGGACCATTCTACCACAAAGTACGTATTGGTAGAAGTTGACGTTCAATACCACAAGATGCAATGTCTGCAGGATTTTCTTTTCAAAGGAACATGATTATAATATAATAAGTATCACTTCTATGATTTGAGATGTTCTATCTACACCAAAAGTTTTTTCACTTACACGGATAGCCATTACAGAACTAGCTGAGAATTTGCTCAACAATAAATTTCAAAACTAAACTTTTTGGACTTCTTTCTTCAAAAGAGATCAAAGTCAATGCGCCACAAATTTCTAATTGAGGACAGATACTTGTTTTATAAGGTGACTTTAATCTTTGATAACAAAAGATTAATATGAATGGTACCATTGCATTTTTGCGACAGTAGATGGCTGCTGCATACACCAGTGAAGAGGCATCACAAAATCCATGCAGTTGAATAGCACTGTCTATTGTAAATATGATGCACCTCAAAATTTCGCAATTATTGATTTGACTGAATGTCTCTTGAAATTTCAACCAGTCTCATCTGAGATGTAATCAGTATAGTGAAAAGAAATAGGAGACCCAGAGAATTGAAAATACAAATAGATTCTGCCAATAGTCGCCTCTTTGTTTTAGATGCACTTAGTTAAAACACAGCTTTAAAACTGAAGGTGTCAGCAGATGAATTCGAGAAAAGTTCTAAGACTTTTGAACTCAAATTAGGATATATCTCGAAACTGGAATTCAGTGAACAATGTTACATGAATTTAGTTAACAATTCTACAGTTTCAATTCCACTTCCTCAAATCAAAACCATATCTGTGTAAAATCGAAAACACTTTCTTGCAGACAGATACTGCATCATTAACTGTATTTGCACCCAATAATAAGCCTTCCATATTCATATCCTGTTCCAATATATGTCATATATCCAATTCCTTCTTGGAATCTACAACTATCTGCTTCAGATATCTGGTTGCTAAAAATGAAGCTGAGGAAAGACCCCATGTAACTATTTTCAACTTATGTGCATATTCAACTTTATGTGCGAATTTCATCACCGGAATCGCATTGCCATAGTATCAATTCATCTTCAGGGGCTACCATCACCTGATGATATATCTTTTTCACGTTCAGTTGTGAAAGCAATTTTAGGAAATTGAAAATTAATCAAAATCTTAAAAATATCCCTGTAATCTTGGATCAAACCCTAAAAGTGAATTTAGTGCTATACTATTTTCATATTTACAGGATGCATCATGCTTAATTTTTCATACTGAAGGTTTAATGATCACATGATGAGGAAGATTAAATTTTTATGCATCTGATCTGTTAGAAAAATTATCATTAACCACAGTCATATGACCTAACTGTTCATACCCATACATAAAATCCTTATACTGTTTAATTATCTTTGAATTTTCATTCCATGGAATGCAATCTATAAATTGCTGCCGGTTTTGAATCGCCCAACTTCAGACATGTTTTAAAAAATGGAAGTTTAACAACAAATCACCCATCTGAATTAAAGAATAAGCGTTTTGAAAAAGTGATTCACAAATTTGTTCCTCAGGTGTCAGGAATTTATTCTTCCCAACCTTGACAACCTCCTCCATTTCCCAGAAATGCTTATGTTCAGAATTAATATTTAGATTATCTTCCAGCTTTATGAAATGTGAATAAAATGTTTTTGGATCTTCCAGTTCCAACACTTCCAACAATTACTCAACCGAAAAATTGTATTCTGAGCTACAGATTCATTTTTTTAACCATATATCTGACAACACCTTAAGACAGACAAAAAATAGTCAGCCCCTAAAATCATATCAATTTTTTTGTGGTGAGTAAAATCTGGAACCACTGATGGAACAGATTTGATATAATCAGTATGGTTTACATTAATGACTTGTTCCGGCATTATCAAAGTCAATCTATCCAAAATACATGCGTTAACATCAATTATTTCACTATTTAACTTTGATCTAATTTTTAAATTAATTGAGCTACGAGTCTTGAAGGCTGACGCTCTGCCAATTTCATGAAGTAATTGATGGTTTCTTCCTTTCAATCCTATTTTTCCAACAACTGGTTCAGAAATACATGAGGATTAACTCCCTGAATCCAATAATAATTTAATTTCAACAGTTTTCCTACTTGAGGAAATTCCAAGTGCCAGAACCATAAGTAGGATCGCTGAACTGCAATTTTAAACTCTATTACTCACAACATGACTCTCGCTTGATTCATTTGAAATCTTCTCCGAAGTGTTTTCATTTTCAGTTGGTATTTTTATAAGCTGTATACTGTTAGCTTTAAGATCTTCATACAACAAACTATTAGTGTTCTTGAATTACACAAATTACATTTTAACTGAGAATTACAATTTTGATTACATGCGATTAAAATATAAAACACACAATCCTTGTTTTCTCACAAAGTTTCCTCTAGCACTAACATCCAAATTTTTAAATTAAATGCATTTATAAAAAGCATGAACTCCATTAGATTTTGGACATTTAGTATTACTAAATTTAGAATTGTGTAACATTTTAGAACTAATGTTACTATTTTTAAAAATGACTAGTTTCTGCTTCTTTATTTATAATAATCTCAAGAGAAGAACACCTTACAGTTAAACTGAAAAAAATGATTCCAATGTAGGAAAATCTGATTCCACTGTTTTCTGTGCCCATAAGTTTCAAATTCCTGAAGCTACCTTTTGAAGCAGCATAAAAATTAACCATGGACCCCTAGAGGTTTCTTTGTCATCAAGAGCCTTTTCTAATAACTTTAGCCGAAGTATCAGCTGACAGTAAATTAACATTATCTGAAATATATTTTTTATCCAAAAATGTTTTTATTAATGATTATATGATTTGTTCCTTTTTATTACATCTAGAGAGCAATTTTGCACATGGTTCTTCATAAGAATTATTTGATAACAGAATATGTTTAATTATAGAACCTGGTTCATCAGCAAGTAATCAAGTCATAAAATCAAATACTGAAATTCATCTAATCATGAAAGTTACCCCAAAAAGTAAGAATATCAACTTTGGTAACTTAAAGTTACTAATATTGGAATTTCCTGGAACATTTGGCACATCAGCCACATTCAAAATATCTAACAAGTTTTGATATTAAGTTTCAAACTAAAACACATCTATTCAAACTCTTTGATTTCTAATCGCTTCTCTGGTCCTGGGCATCAAATTTAACAAAATCTGAACAAATCTTTTCCAAGCACTACAAATGTAAAATTGCTTCATCTTTGACAAATCAGAAATAATACTATTCTGAAGCTTTGTAAAGGCCATTTTCGCCCTACCATGCAGTTTAATTTAAGTATCTTGATACAAAATAAGTAATCAAAATGTCCAAGTTCAAAATGAAAACAATGCAATATATAAATATACATATATATACACTGCTGGCCACCCAAATTGCAACATCAAGAAAGACAAGAGACATCACAACAAAATTTATTTAGTAGATAACATGTTGACCAATATCAAATGATTAAATTTATAGACTTCTGTGAAGTGTGGTTCCTTTCAGAACCAGTAGCCAGAGTAGCCGTCATTGTTGGAAATCGCTCCTGCCACATGCCTCGGCATTGATTCAAAGAGACATTGTATGTGTTCTTGGGATACAGACCAAGCAGCTTCCACACGTTGCCAAAGTTGATCTGGTGTGGCAGCTTGGGATGTAATCTGGGTCAATCATTCAGCAACCATGGACCACATGTTTTCTATCGGCGAAGGATCCGGAGAGCGAGCTGGCTAGGGAAACAATTCAATCTGGCGATTGACGAAGAACCCTTGGGCAATGCATGCCATGTGTGGTTGCACATTACCTTGTTGAAATATGGCTGTGGGCAAGCCCTGAAGGTAAGGAAAGACAACTGGCTCCAACACTTCGGAGATGTAGCACTGGCTGTTTAAAGTACCAGCAATGCGTACTACAGGAGTGCGAGAGTGATATCAAATACCACCCCATACCATAATACCCGGTGCATGACCAGTGTGGCGGTGCATAACGTAGCTGTTTAGCATCCTCTCTCCACGGTGTCTCCAGACTCGAATCTGACCATCATGGTGTTGCAGACAGAAGCGTGACTCGTCAGTAAAGACAATGTCATTCCATTCTGCTGTCCACATCCTTCATTCATTGCATCATTGGCAGCGGAGACGTCTGTGGTTCTGCGTCCAGGGTAGACAAAGCAATGGACGTCTTGCGGACAGATCACTCTGCTGTAAACGGCATCGAATGGTACGTTATAGACTGAATGTGCTGTGCTGTGCTGTGCTATGGTTCATGATGTGACTGAGTGATCTGTCACTGCCATGTGCACAATGTTCCTGTCATCACATGAAGTGGTGCACTGAGGTGGATGCGATCGAACACGTCGGTCCGTCGTACACTCCTGCATCCAACGGTCACATATCTGCATAACAGTTGTTTGGTTTCAAGGTTTCAAACTATGATCGCTGTCTACTACAAAGCATAATCGATCTTCTTTTTTTTTTTTTCTTTTTTGAAAAAAACCACAAGAAAAACACAATTGCCGAACTTTGAAATCGTCGAAAACTCCAAGCCTTAAATAGCGCTTTGAAGTGGCGCCACAAGCGCATGTGATGTGCGTCTGCTGAAATTCTAATCATTTGCATATCTCACCTCCACTAATGCATGTTGTAAATTTCATGTTATTTGCATGCTTCCTTCAGGGTGTTGCATTTACGGTGGCCAGCAGTGTGTGTGTGTGTATATATATATACACACAAACTTCAAAGATCAAATTTATATGCGAGTAAAAAATAAAAAATGCACTTATGTGTTTTTTAACTCCTGACAAATTCTCAATCTTGTTACTACCTCCAAATGCTTACTGGCTGCTAATCAAATGGCGATGATACAAATGAGAAGTTTATTTTTTAATATAACTTAAATGAATTCAACAATTTCTACTTAATGTAAATCGCAAATCATAAACAGACAACAGTTAAATATCATATAGAAACGTCTAATAATAATTTGACAACATGGTTCAATTTAAAATAAATCTTAAAACAGTTGTAGGTCAGCTACATTCTAAAATTCATGGTGATGGCAACTACGTTAAAACGTATTGCCAATAGAGGGCATTCTGCATATTAACTACAATAGATGTCAAAGTAAACACTCATTGTTGATCTGCAGTTAACAGTTTGGTGTGGTTTAGGTGTAGTTTGATACTGTTAAAAGCAAAAGGATGCACTAAGGAAGACAAATTCAGAGCATAGAGTATTTCGAGGAGTGAAAATTGGAAAATTTCGAGAAATTAATAGTGAAATACTGAATTACATGACAGAATAAAGGAACAATATCATAGCTATGTCACATGAAATAATATGATATTAAGCCTAACAATTTAAAGCGAGCAGAGGATAAATCAACTCTTTCATGAGAAGAAATGGACTTAGTTTAAGGAGAAGAACAATGCTTGCAAAATGGCTACCAGACCTTAAGAGGCTCATAATCCAGCAAGGAAAAGATTACAGTTAACAGTTTTGGACATATAGGAAAGCAGATCAAACTCCTATATTCTTTGACATGCCTAACGATAGTTAATCAAAAGAAGGTGATCCGAAAAGACGCATTGCACAGTAATGTTAGCAGTGACTTTGAAGCTGCAGCAGATGATGCAGATCAAAAATTGCTGCTTTTCCCAGTTTTAAAATGCAAGACAATTCCAAAACAAGAACTGTCTTGTTGTATCATAGTTAGAATAAACGAGAAAGGCTGGATTAGGAACTATTAGTCTTGAAAGTTTCTGCGTTCATCTCATGGAAGATATAAAAAAACAAACAAACTGAACAAACCACTGTTCTCGCCATTATTCCAGGAGGACTTCTTTCACTTCTGCTACCATGGGATAGCTCAATGAGGTATCGTTCAAAGACTGTCTTGAAAAGTTTTACAATAATTAAATATCAACAGGGTCACTCAATTTTACTAGATCTGGAAAAATCAGGAGACCATTCATCGTATTGATTTGTCTGTAGATTTTGGGTGCATGGGCTCTAACTGATAAAGCAATAATAGCAAAGAACTTCAAGAAAATGGGGATATCTAATGCAATTGATGGTTCTGAAGACTAAAACACGTGGGAAGACAAACTTAACGGTGATGAAGATGATGATGGTAATGACTTGCAAGCTGCAGCAGATAATGCAGACAGCAGTTCCAGCAGCATTGAATTACTTGATGACTAGGGAGTAGCAATGGCGAACAAAAGGTACAAGCGAGATTTAAGTTACAGAGAAGAAAAAATTAAGATGTCTTGTTACAGAATGTAATATAAATATTACTATGTATTTTTATTGGAATGTAGATTTGTTTTAAAGAAATAATAATGTGATATTTACCAGTAGTTTATCCATGACTTTTCATATGTTATGCTCTTACCATAACTGACTCCTTCAGCAATTAAGTTACATAATTTTCCTCTCTCAACTTTTAAACAGTAAAATTAATAAAAAAGGAGGGAAATATGTGAGGAAATACGGTAAATAAAGAATCCCAAGTAGTAATTAAAAATATTGCATAATAAAAGTAAAACAAAACAGAAATCTGTTTGAAAATAATAAAAACATTTCTAATAATTACAATTATCATATAAAACTAATAACCTTACCCAAAGTTCATCTTCCACTAAATAGCTATCCAGGTAATTGACAATATTAGGATGTTTCTTTTCACGCATAACTAAAATTTCGTTAATAATGAGTTCTTTCTTTGGTTGATTAGATAAATTCATTTGCTTAATTGCAACTTCCAATCCACTACTCCGCTCTTTAGCAGTATATACAGTACCAGACGCACTAAAATAATAAAAAAATAATAAGAATAAGAATAAAAACTTTTTCTAAGTACATCGATAAGAGTTACAATACAAGAACTAAGACAGTATATAATCTCCAAGCACTGTTAATGATTTCAAATTCATATAAATTGTTAATGATTTCACACACATGCACGTATGTGCAAATGTTGTTTGATGTAATTTACTGTTTGGATTAAGCAAAAACAAATGCAGCTGTCAAAAAATAAAAAAATCAAATTTGAAGGCTTTCAGATTTTATATTATGGCCAAACAGGCATTTTTTTTTTCATTTACAGACACATACATGTTTCAAGAACATTTGGGCTAAAAATATTTAAAAATAACATATCTTTAGAATTTCTGATAGAAAGTCTCATGTACTGGAGTTTTTTAATTAATAATTCATTAACGTTTTACAAAATATGAAATAGACAATAAAAGAAATTCCAAATTCAGGCTTCCAGGTGCCCATGTTCGGGTGGAGGACTATGTTATACAAAATTTGATGACTCTAGGTAACATTTTCTAGCAATGTGAGAAACATATATTCATTCATATAGATTCTTGATTACTATTTTCTTTAAATACAATACAGGGCGATAATATTTGGTGTCAACAATTTGAAAAGTGATTCAACGCAAAATGCAGTTTCGAGACTAACAGCCCCTCTGGGCTAATGCACACTTGGGCTAATAATATTTGTTGCTGAAAGCCAAACAACAGATATTAATTTGATCTTTTCTTTTAAACATATTAAAAATTAATTTTTTACAACAGCCTAATGTTAGATAACACTGTAAATAATGTTGCATTCTTCAGCGATATCAATCAGTCAACAGCTCACATTAATATGTAAAAATAGGATTTACAATAGAATATATATAGAAGAAAAATACAACAATATGTAAAATAATGCACCAGAAAATTATAATATCATAGATTTATACAGAACTCTACCCATTTAAAGAGTAACTGACACAAGTTCCTTTTCTTCAGGAGCAAAAATGAAAAAGATGGTACTTGAATTGCCCTTCTTAGGAATCGACGATAAATAATTATGAGGATCGAATTAGATGCATAAGATTTCAAACTTAATAACATTTATTTCATCTGCACTTTTCCAAGCTACACACGTGCGTATCCCCCGAGCATTCAACAATTGACTGCCCTTGCTTATGAGGGTCTTAGAAGAGAAAATTTGTACTCTGTAATCAGGTGCTGCCATCTCTCGGCTGTGCTGGGGTTAATTTGGTAGGATATTTTTTAAAGGCTTTTTCAAATAGAATAAACCACAACACCCTTGAACTTGATAAAAGTTTAATATAAAACCTGAGTTTTTTTTTCCTTCTTTTATTCTCTATTTTTTTCCTTCTTTTCTTATCTAACTTTACAATGTACCAGGTAACTATTATTACTAGATATAGCTAAGGTACAAGCAGACTCTGATGTTCATTATAAGACCATATAGTGCAGAGATCACTACAGTGACCCTCTTAACATCATTGCAAGTGACTGCAATTGTAAAGTGGATTTATCACAGGAACACTGAAACCAATCATGGACTTTATGCTTGTAAGAAACTGGATAAGGACTAACAGGATCAATGTGGCCTCTGTGTAGAATTGTAGAGACTTTCCAAGGAAGGGATGGCAAAGTTCACTCATGTTCGACCAAAACTGGCACTGGACTAATAAGAAGACCGGTTCAATTAATTTACAATTTAGAGTTCAAGGTTCTTTATTATATTCATTTAACTGTAATTTTGCATTTAGTATCCTTTTAATTGTTCTGTGCTAATAGTATTTTTTTTTCATCTATTCTTTATATTAATAGTTTACTTATGAAATCTTTGTATGGAAAAATTTATTTAGATCAAATATAAAAATATGGTAATTCCTTTACTGCAATGTGATTGATGTAAATCCAAATAATAAATTGGTAAATATAATAATAAATTAGTAAGTATTTGTTATAAACTCTGTTTTAAGAGTTAAGGTGGGGAGTGTTGTGAAATGCCTATAGAGGGCGCTCTACCTTCCCTATGTCTCTCCAAGTTATGATTAGACTTTGAATGTAACTAGATATATTAAATGCTTGTAAGGTAGTCATCAGCCCTAACAATTACCTGCAACATAGCATTTATGATCTATTTTAGTAACTTCATACTGTAAATAAATCAATTATAGTTGTGCTTCTAAAGTGAGACTCTTACTGTCTGTTGCTTTAAATCTGAACCATCAAAAGAACTGTTTAAATTGACTTTGAGGAGTTACTTTATTGGATTTGTTTTCAGGCTTAAAGACAAAACAAAACTCCGTGATGTAAATGAAAGTAAAACAAAATCGAAGTTACTAAATTAATTATCACAACCTTTACTATAAAAATTCCTATATGTCCTGAGAGTTGGGGTTTTTTTGTCATAAGAATGAGCTTTTACTATTAAAAATGTCTCAGAGAACTACAAAGTAGAAATTCTGTTAAATCTATTATTATTTATCTATTTAAATTGGAATAGGGACTTTGCTCAGAAATGTGAAAAGACGAAACATGATCCTTATGAATTGTATAGAGGGATTCCAATTCAACCTTGAAAAGTCGGGATCATTCTGTGGAATCAACAATGCTTTTACTGTTTTAACTGTTTAAATTTACTTTTTATTAATTTAGCATTTTTAAACTACCAATTTTAATTTATTAATTAATTACAAATTCCAACTTTTGATTTCTACAATAGTATGCAATTGCTATCTAAATTTTCTTCACATTTTCTAGGAAATAATTTAATATTCTCTATTAAATTAAATTTTTTATCTTAGCAGTGATAGTGCAGGATTTAACTTTCTAAGTTCTTTTATAATAAATTTTGAAATTCCTTATTTTTTAAGGTTTTTCTTCTTGCATTTCTTTACAAATTATATATATAGAGAGAGTAATTTAAATTGAATTTTACTTTAAAATTTCTTTAAATAATGAATTTTTTACATGAAAGTTCTAATAGAGAAGGATAGAAGGAAGGTTTATAATGTTTTATAGTACATATAGAGAGATTTGTATTACTGTACATTTTTCTTGACTACACTTTCATTAACAGAAGGCTTAGTCTATTCTACATAATCACGATAAGCCCATGATGTGAAGACTTTATTCTTTTTCTAACCTTTGTTTCTTGTTTCCTTTTCCTTACTGTTTGCTTTCCAAAAAATCTTTAAAAAAAATTAACTACTTGCTTTTAAATCGTCATTTGGGTGATTTACACTTGCCACCAATAACTTGTTTCAGCAACAATGCCAAACTGGCAACCATCGGCGTCCTCTTGAATTTCGATTTTTCATTTCTTCGTTAAATGACGATAGGTTGTGGTGATTCCATTTCTCTGTTAGTTTTTAGGTATAGTTTATTACTACATTAATATTACATTTTATTTACATTTATTTCAGTAAAATACGTCTAATTAATATTCTTTTCATTTACCAGACATTACATTAACACATAATGATTTGTTTTTGTACTATTTCATTAAATTTGGGAAACAGCTGTGTAAAGGAGGGATTCAGAGTTTTCAAGTGAACTGTTAAAATTAAATAATTTAGAATGGTTCATCAGCTAATTCTGGATTAAAGAAATACAGTGGTTTTACAAGAGGAGAGGGGCTCAATTAAGTCCGATTTATCTCCACTTGATAGCGTTGAATCATATTTTAATTGCATTCCTCTGCTTATGTTTTTTTTTTTTTTTTTAAATTTCCTTTTCCTGTATTTCAATTCCTTTGCTTTTTTTTTTTTTTTTTTTTTAAATTTCCTTTTCCTGTATTTCTACTGGTTTGATGAATATGTATTTTATTGATTTTTAATTTCATTTCTTTTAAGTCTTTGTGGATTTAGTTCTAAATTTCTTTCTTTTTGTCTATTATTGACTAATTTTCAGCAGCATTTGTGCAGAAATGTTATTGAGATTATTTGTTTAAAATAAAAAATTTTGTGATACTGCTATATATATGTAATAAGATGGCTTGAAGTAAGAAGCTGCAACAATATAACAGGGTTAGTAGCCAAAATTTAGTTAAAAAAATAAGCACCTACAAGCACTTTTCAAGCACATTTTAAGAAAAAAAAAAAAAAAAAAAAAAAAAAAAAACGCCTGTTTAATTGCATATATGCATAACTGCATAACCTTAAAAGCAAAATTAGAATTGACCATAATTTAAAATATGAGAAAATCAGCATTTATTAAGACAGAATCAGCATTACTCAACCATGGAAAATAATTACAATCATTTTTTTAAATTTTAAATAACAGTTCAATTTACAGAACTAGTTTACAATGAGATACGGAAAAACCCCATATACAACTAAACTATATTACAAGATTTAATGATGGACTTTCAGTTAAAAATAAGGAAAATGAATAATAATAAAACATATTTATTATATTAATACAAAGTACTTTACAGCATAAAAAAGATTTATGCTTATTAGTGAATAATATTTTTATTTTTGATTTTACTTTTGTCTCTTTTTATTAATGTCTGAATCCAGTTCTCTTAACAGAGTTTGATTATCACAAATAGTTTTTAACATTTCATTAGATTTATTTAAAAAATTAAAGTCTTCTGTAACTCTAGCCTTTTCAGCAAGTTCATTTGCTTGTTTCAAGCACTTTAACGTCTCATTTTAAAAGAGTTTTACTTCCTTTAAGAGAAATCAATTCATCTACTGATTCTTCTTTCCTTTCTTTATCTTAAATAGGGCCCACCAGCGGCCGAGCGGTAAAGACGCTGAACACTGGTAGTTCGGTCCGAGGTTCGAATCCTGCGAACGGGCTGGCTGCATGGGCGTTTTCGTGGTTTTCCCCATGTATAACATGTATACCAGCCAGTTTCCATTAGAAAGTCCTCCACGAAGGCATCCCTCCCTTTAGGCAGATAGCCCTCGTGTGCTTTGCCATAATTGAATAACTCAACCCAACCCTTATCTTAAATAATTTTTCCCCCTCTGTTCTTCAAATATAACCGATACTGTGAATGAGTTTATGAAGCTGCCACTTTCATCTCTTTTGTAATTGATACATTGTGTATCCCACCAGCATGTTTCACATAATCACAAATGCTTATGTGCTGGGGAATGTAAGAATTTTCTTCCAGATTTTCGGTTTCTATATTTTTATTGATACTGAATCCTCATTCAACAGAGGCTTGCCCACGGGAAAGAACAAAGATCATTTTAAATGTTTACTATAACTTGAAGTATTTTGTATTAATAAATGTATGCAAAAAAGTATCTAATCTTATTTTTTCACATCTCAGGTTTTAAAATCTGTAAGGTATGACTGGGAAAAACATTTTCAATGACATCGGAATATTCCAAAAGAATGTTATCGCATTCTTCTTCTGAAATGTGACCTTTATGGGAAATATGCATCAATATACTTTTCATTTTTCCGTACACTTTTGTGCTGTTTTGGGCCATACACTTTGGATTCACAGAAACAGCATTTCAAATTAGTGAATAATTAACTGGACATTTCTCTATCAGCTTTTCAAGTAGCTATAAAATAGAAGTTTGTGAGCCATGTTTAACAGAAAGGTAATCTTTATCCATAAATTCTTTTTTAGCATACAGTTCTTGCATGAGCATATCACCCCTAAATCCGGAAATGATTTTGCTTATTTCATTAACCTTTAACTGCTGTGAGTGGTCTGACAGACTGCTGAAGATTTTCTAATGATCTTTCCACCCCTAAAAACATTGAATGGTCCCTGTCCTTCCTCCTACTTTCCAAAACCAGTCCCACAAAGTCACATATCCAGTTTCACAATTCTAGCTTCTTTGTTCTGATTTGAGTTACCACGTTTTTCTTTGTAAGTTGTCTGGGAGACTATACCGGTTTTAGTGGACGATAGGCATTATTTATCGGATGCTTGTTTTTCGTAAAAGTGATAAAAATGGCTTCAAATTTTACAAGAAAACGTCACGTACATCTCACTCAAAAAAAAATTTAATATCTTGTCAATAATTTTTCTGATGTAGAATACTCTGATTCTGAAGAATCATGTAGCACAGCGAAAGCAAAAGTGAATCTGAGCTGTCTGCAGGTGAATGTGATAGTTTCTCTAATGACTGCGAACAAAATGACAATTTTTATGGAAAAAATCCTTTCAAATGGCCCAAAAAAGAACCAAATCAGGCGGTGCGAACACCAAAGCATAACATAATTATTCAGCTCCCTGATCTAAAACATCCTGCAAAAACAGGCTCTAAAGCACAGCCTGAAGATACTTGGAATTTACTTTTTAATGAAGGAGTAATCAACCTAGTCATGAAATGGACAGCAAAAATCAACGAGTACAGAATGAAATATTCTGATCCAAATAGGTATGAAATGATAGATACTAATGCATTAGATACCAAAGCCTTCCTTGGACTTTTAATTTATACTGCCATATTCAAATCAAATCGTGAAGATACTGATTGTTGCTACTGACGGTACACGGCGGGAGGTATTTAGACGTGTTACTTCCAAAGTGAGATTTTTATTTTTATTGAATTGCTTAAGGTTTGATGACTCTAAAACAAGAAACGGACGTATGGAAATTGGCAAAGCAGCTCCAATATCGGAAATATTTTATGCAGTCATAAGAAATTTCCAACGCATGTATTCTATTGGAGAACTAGCATGTCTTGATGAGATGCTAGTGAAATTCAGAGGACACAGCAAATATAAAATGTACATGCCGAAAAAACCGGCAAAATATGGATTAAAAATTATGTGCCTTTGTGATGCAAGGAACAATTATCTTTATAATGCATACATCTACTGTGGGAAAGATTCTGATGGAGATGGGCTCACTGAAGAAGAAAAAAAATATGGTAAACCCACACAAGCGGTGCTCCAACTGATTGAACCTTTGAAAAATACGAATAGAGACATTACTGCAGACAATTGGTTTTTCTCAATGGAATTAGTGAATTGCCTAAAAGACCCAAGTCTTAACATTTGTAAATACACTGAACAAGAATAAAAAGGAGATTTCAAAAGCATTTCAAGCAAATAAGGCAAGAGAAATATGTAGTTTTTTGTAGGGATTTACAAATGAAATTATACTTGTTTCTTATGTTCCCAAGAAAAGAAAAGCGGTAATTTTGATTTCATCGATGCACCATAGCTGTGAAAATGATGGTAATACTGGGAAACCAGAAATTATACAGTTATAAAATTTGACAAAAGGAGGCGTTGATGAATTTGACAAGAAGTGCTCTATTTACTCAAGCGGACGATGAACTCAACGTTGGCCTATGGCGATATTTTTTAGGATACTAGACATATGTGCTGTGAATTCATTCATACTGTTTCAGTCATATCCTGATGCTACAAAACTGAAAAGAAAAAACTTTATGCTTTTATTGGCAAATCAACTTATTACACCGTGTCTGAAAGTTAGGATAACTTCCACTTTTTTGCTAAGGGAACTGAAGATAACAATTAGAAGAATCCTTGGACAGAATGAAATTAAGGGAATGGAATTATCAAACCAAGAAGAAAAATTAGAAAAAAGAAAAACATGTAGTCTGTGGCCACCTTGTAAGAAGAGAAAAATAACATACAAATGCTTACAATGCAAGGAACAGTATGTCTTCAATGCTCTCAAAAAATGTGTTTCGACTGTGTATTATCATCTTATGATTCATCTTTGTAAAGAAAGGTATCTATTAATAATTTATAATTAAATTCATTTTTGCAGAATTACGGTTTAATTGACAGTAATACTTAAGAAGTTACTTGATAATAATTGACAGTAATACTTAATAAAGTCACATATTTTTATGCATGTTTAATACAATACTTATTCCTTAAAAGCTCTGTTCCTTAACATGAAGAAAATAGTAATTTTTCATATGAATTAAATAATTATGTTTAAAATATATTGATTTAAATGAATAAGAATTCCATAAATACGCATAAGGTATCTATAACGTTACTTAAAAATGCATAAAATATTTATTTTTATGCTTTTTTTAAAAGCGGTCTGTGAGACCACGCTCAGTAATTATGCCGAAAAAATTGTCACAGCAGTTAAAGGTTAACAATACCTTTCTCAGAAAAATCAAAGTTACAGAAAAATTTTGAAATGCTACAAAAGTTGCTTTATTAAGTTGTATAAATCAAAAGCAAAAAAAGAAACAAATCATTCATCACTTTGGTACAATTCCAAAAAGGGTTTGACCAATTCAGCCACACAAATGAAAAAAAGGAATTTTACAGGCATTAATTTGACTTTAATTGCATCTCTTATTACACTCGTGTCCATAAATTAAGGATAATGCAAAATCAGGCAAAGAAAGAGTTAGAAGCAAAACAAATTTGACTTATTTGTAAAGCTTATTTATTAAACAAAAGGTAAAGAGCAAAAAAAGATGCTATATGTTTGATATTATTAAAAAAATTGCGATTTTTTCTCCCTGGAGCAAATTACAAAAAAAAACCTATTTACAAAAAACCAATATTACATGGTTGGTATGATTGTTAATACATTGTATGTCTCCCAGACGATGCAATAGAGTTCGTACAAAGCCTAGCCATGCTAAGTATCAAATTATCGATCTGATCTTGGGGAATATTACACCACTCAAAAAGCAATGCTCTCTGAAGTTCCGGTAGACATGTAGGAGGAGGTTGACGGGCTGCAAATCGTCGGCCAAGATGTCCCACACGTGCTCTACTGGACTCAAGTCCGGTGAGAATGCTGGCCAGTCCATATGGGTGATATCCCCCGATTGAAGGTATTCGCTTATGATGTTTGCATGATGAGGATGGGCATTGTCATCCATAAACACAAATAGTGCGCCTATGGAGCCCCAAAACAAATGTACATGTTATTCCAGAATGACGTCCTGATAGATTTGGCTTGTCATGTTTCCAATTTGAACATGCAGGTCAGTTCTGGAACCGAGAATAATTCCACCCCAAACGAGCACTCATGCACCACCGTAACGGTGTCGTTCAATGATGTTTTCTTGGTGGTAACGGGTACCTGGAGCTCTCCATATTAAAATCTGGCGAGAATCAGACCGCAAGCTAAACCTGGACTCGTCGGAAAACATCACACAAGCCCACTGTTGCGGTGTCCACAACGCATGCTCTCTACTCCAGGCTAACCGCAGGCGACAGTGAGTTAACACAGCTGACAGGTCTACGAGCATATAGACCAATCTGCCCTAAGCGTCTGTACATGGTCTGCTTGAAATTGCGGTACCAGTGGCTGAAGAGAGCTGACGAGACAGGTCTGAGGCTGTGCTCCGCCTGTTTCTTTTGGCAATAACTGCCATATACCAGTCCTCATTCGGCGTTGTAACTCTGAGGTGACCTGTGCTGTAACATCTACTCACATTACCATCATCTTGGAATCATTGCCAAAGCCTGGAGATGACACTCTGGGCAATTCCAAGTTCATCTGATACTTCCAGTTGGGTACGCCCACATTACAGATGGCTGATAATTCTACCACGTAAAAAATCATCCAAATGCGTCCTTTGTGTCATAACTATTCGGTTATTGCACTGAAATGCTTATAAAGCGCCTGCGAACAATTTTACTTCTTTGCCTGTATTCCTTATATATCACTCTCGTCATTGTGATGTACCATCGGTGTCATCTGGTTACTTCCTGAAATTTGCATATGATTCTTGAAGATGTGTGTAGTGATTTTACAGGTGATATATTTATTTTAGAATTCGATTTCCGTGTGACTCCAAATTATCCTTAATTTACGGACATGAGTGTATTTCATATGATTTACAAGTTATTTTTGCATATCTTCCATTCTCAATAAGCTTGACATAAACTTTCAAATTTTCCCAAATTTCAAAAGCATGCAAACATTTTGGTACATTCTCTGGCCGCCTCTGGTTACAAAATTTCAATGGCAAAGTTTTAGGCATACTCGCTGTTAAAAAATCTTCTCTACATGCTGATTTTTGAATAGATGGTAATGTGCTCCTAAAATAGAAAGTACATCTCAGCTTGTAGTGGATGCTCCTTTACAGAAAGCATTGTTCAAAATATGCAAGTCTTAACTATCAATTGATATATATTCATATTCATGTCATATTCCTTTTTCAATTCATATTGGAAGGTCTCATAAAACTTCCAATTTACGGCTGGCCCATCCATACTTATTTGTAAGCAGCTTTTTTATATCTGGTTTCTTACCTGCCATTTGAAAACTTTAAAAATATTAGTAGCTGTTGCATGTCCCATGAAAATAGAGGTAAAAAAATGGAGTTACAACTTCATTTTGGTCAGACTGCCAATATCTGATATGCCAATCTAATTGCTTTTTTGATCTGTTTTATTCAAAGTCTCGTCAAATAAGAAGGTAAAGTGGGATAACTTCTTAAATTTGTCATACCTCAGACTCGGAAAGTAAGGTGTTAATCCAAAATGGCAGAGATAAGCAAGCTTTCTCTCCCTACAAGAAAGGTGTCTCCCATAACATTATCAGGGAACACACTTGAAAAACGTTTGTCCATGTCACTGCCAGATAAGAGTAATGACTTCTAACCACTTTCAAATATCACAAAATTTCAGCACCCAAAACACACTTTGAAGCTTCTACAGCGTCATCTAAAGTATCTGAATTTCGCAAAGCACAAATAACACTTGGGGAACGGGAAGGTGCAACACTAATAGGATTTGACTTAGGGAAAAGGCTTGTTATTCCACCAATAGCTGTATTTTTCCTTTTCAGAAATTTTTTATGCTTGACACCTAGAAATATATAGAATTTATTATACATTTATTTATTCCTCCATGCATATTAATATATTTAAATAATTTAACTTAAATCAAAATTCTGAACATTTTCTAAATTTTTCATTGATAGTTTCCCTTAACAGATATTGCAAAGTAATTTAAGTAAAAAAAGAGGAATATTTCTGAAAGCAGAAGAGGGAAATTGCTTCATGTGGTCATTTGCTATACAGTAAAAGTTTAACTAACTGGCATGTTCGGAAATTGCCGACTGACGGACATCTGAAAATTCTGGACAGTCGAGCGTAACTGGAAACAGAGGGAGGGTAGACTGTAGTCATTTTTTAAACTTTTCGGCTAAATAATGACATTTTGATATGTGCTTTAAATATAATTGTTAAGAATCTTTCTGCATCTTTCATAACTTCACAATATTTAGAATACAAAATATCATGAAGATCTTAGTTTAACATTCAATAGATAACAAATGTTGCTCTTTAAAAAAAAAAAAATCATGATCTGTAGCCTGATTATCACCATAAACAAATAGATTGCAAAAATATATTTATAAACATATAAAAAGAGCCCAACAAAACTGAAAAATAATCTGCTCAGCAAGTGCAGTAAAACTCTTTCAAGTGCTCATAAGCAAATCCCAGACTGAATATCAAAACTAATTATCTTTGAAAAATATAGCAAACGTTAATGTGTAATACGCGCACTTTAATTCTTCTGCATGTGATATTACGCAATTGTAATCAATAGTTGCAGTATTCGGAGAATAAAAAACTAAAGAAAGAGGCTCACAAATCAGAGTGTTTTAACAGACTGCGTTAAGTTTCCGGAATAAAACCACTCTTCGCTTGGGTTGGTAGACCACAGAACTTTAAGTCCTATTCAATCCAGATTGAAAGTGACCAAAAAAATAGTCCCTTGCTTGTTTTACAGTGAAGTGTAATGGTTTAAATATTCGAGATTTTTCAGAAAAAGGGGAGGATCTGGAATCTTAGGTTTCCCTCACTTCGGTACTGTATATTGCACTGGCCAAAAAATTGAAAATGTAAGCCCAAAATTCCCAACTTATATGATAGATATCCATGAAATATAGAAATAATCGGAAGGGAGGATATAGTATATGAATATTATGAAAAAGGCTTTTTGAAAGCAGAAAAAGAAAATTTTAAAAATAAATAAATCAGCAGTCCATGGGAGATTTTACTTTTTAATTTCACACATAATAATTAATAATAATGAAATATAAAAAAGTTTACTTACAATCCATGTGACACTTTAAAGCAGGCTCTCCCATGCTTGCTATGTTGATTTCAGTTTTACATCAGGAACACATGGCCTTGTGATTATTTTTGCTTTGTTTAAACAATTTAGAATATTCTTCCTTAAAAAGTCAATCTGTGTTAAAAACACATCCATTTTTGAAGTTTATCTATACTTCATTTACTGAAGATACATTATACTAAATATTCCTAAATAATGATCATAATACACATGAATATGAACTGACCACGTGGAAAGATAATGCAAATTATTAAAATCTTGATAGAAATTGAAACATCTATAGTCTATGGGTGGGAGGAAAAGAATGTGGAATGTATCGGAATTTACTATGCCTTTCACAATTCTTTGTCCAATAGAACGACACACCCCTATTTCTTCTCCCGAGAACTAAAGATTACGTTAGTGGGAGAAAAGCTATTTCTAGGACTATGATTCACCATCTGACACTACAGATGTGAAAGAAAAGTTATTTACTTAGTTTATGCTTTGATATGGGAGGAACATGAAAAAAATAAGCACTAAAAACAAAAAATAAGTGCTTTAGAGAAGTAAGCATTTATAAGGACTTTTATAATTTATTTTCAAATATAAGGACTTATAAGCACTTGTAAGGACCACTACACATCCTGTACGATGATGTTTCTCTGCATTATATCCTGGGAGACTTTACTGCATAGTTAGAAAGAGGACACTTGAAGGAAAGACTTGTAAACAGATGTGGCTGAACTGATATAACTTTCACAGATGGATACCAACTAATTATCATATATTTCATCACACATGATCATGGGCACAATATGCACCCCACAATTTTATATAGAGTATCAAATTTTAGATAATGGCATAATTAGTAACACAAAAAAGCAAATGGTGAGAAATAACATCTTGACTGCAGGAGAGCTGAAACTAAAAGATCTGCGCAGTTATCCAATATAAAGGCTCACTAAGAGAAGGCTTTGGTTAGAAAGGTTTCAGTTCTTGAAATTTTGAGTTCAGATTACGAGTTAGCTATGTCATCACGTAAGTCATGCAAGATGAATCGATTTAGAAATGACGCAGTCCAGAAAATCTATTACTATGATTTTTAGAACACAGAGGGGGAATTAAGGGGTTACTGCTAGTTTAAATTATAATTTCAATTTGCATTATTTTTTATCTTGCATACATATATGTGGTTGAATGTGATGGTGGTGCAAAACTGAATAAAAGAACCCCTTAATTTATAACAAAATAAAATGCAAATTGTAGAGATTTACAGCCAGTTGCAATAACAAAGGAGATACAAAACTAGATGTTATAACAGTCCCATACACAAAATTTCAAGGTTCTATGGCTAATCATTTTTGAGTTAATGCGAGATACATACATATATTTGTACATACAGGCATCATGAAAAAGATCCTTTTAAATCCATTTTGTAACCCATTTTGGAAAAGAGTCCTTTATTTCATCCATATGTACACATGTCATGCAAAAATTGTCCAAAGAGATCCAGAAAAATGGATATAAGAAAAGAAAAACAGTCAAAATGGATATTTACACTGAAATACAATACCCCAAATTTTTCGTAATTACAACAAACTTCCTTTACTTCATAAAAGGAAGTAAATAATAATAATAATAATAATAATAACACCTTGCAAATACACTTTTACAAAATGTCCAAAACTTCACCAAGAGCAACTGGAATATTAAGGAAATTCCAAAATGAAAATTGTGTTGATTTCAACTATAAAATCTTCAAAATGAAGCTATATGCTTCTCTAAATACTGACATTAGACATGCACATTTAATTAATTTGAAATTTAAGATGAAGCATTCTGACGAAACAGTTTATATGAAATACCATGAATGTAATATAACATATCACAGATACCATAAGGATAATTAACTTTTTAAAACTCAAAGATATAATGAACAAGTTCATGCACTTAGATGACATTCCAGCACATGTTTTTCATCAAAATTACTGTATATTTCCATATGTATGGCAAGAATTTTCGGAACTGTTCTAAAGCTGAACTACGTGGGTCGACTTGCAAGCGATCATTGCCAAATATCACATTTTTTTATTTCTTTAGTTCACATTAAGTTAATAAAATTTTTTTAAAGGAAATAAGACATTCATTTTATGAAAATGAGTTGTTTTATTTTCAAAACTGTTTACAATGTAGGTTTGGTGTATCATCGCCAACATGAAAAATCTGATATTGGCGAAATTTGCCCTCCGCTTTATCCATTCTCGAACTTGTTTTCCATTTACTCAGAAATGCAGAGCAGCCATACTGTTATTAGAATTTTCATCAATAGCAATCACCTGTAGTTTGGAATTTCATATAAGACTTCCTCTTTTCACTTGCCTTTCAGACAAAAAAGTAAAATGGCACAGAACATAAAACTAGCATATATACCACAGATCATATAAAAGACAACGAATGAATGGGAAAAACAGGCTAGCTTCAGAGAGAGTTACCAGAGTTAAAAATATTGTCTTTGGCATCTGGCATATTACTCTACAACAATTTGACTGGAAAATAATTCACATGTTTTACCTGCTTGCCAACAGGACATGCTTGAACATAACCGAAATATCCCCCCCCATTTCAACTTATAAATGGGTTTTTAATTTTGGATACATTTTTGAAGAAAAAATACATTAAATAATATTAGCAATTTAAACATAAAAGTCTGGGTTGTTCTGTGCATGACTTTAAAGCCCAATGAGCATTTTAATTACTGATGCTTCTATGAGGATCACAGAGAAATTAGATTTTATATTTACAAGACTCTTCAATCCTCCATGCTGAAACTATTTTCATAAAATTCTGAAAAACAATACATCTAGAAAACATTATTTATAGAAGCAATATTTCAACTGCAACAATTGAATTAAATCAAGTTAAACTTGATAAAGGTCAGATTTTAAAAATTTGTATATAGTTTTATGCAGAGTAGCTGTTAAGATCTTAAGTATGTGAAAAATTTCAATACAGAAGATTGTTTAAATTAACCTTTTGAGTTTTATGCCAGTGTTCATGTGATTCTTGTGATCCAATTCAAAGAATTTGGACTTGCATACCATTTGTTATTCAGTAAAATAATTATTTTAATATTTGTTTTCATAATCTTCAGATGAAAAGAGGGGATCAAGATCATTAAAAAACTTAATAAAAATATTTTCAGAGCAAGGTAATACATAAAACAAATTTGTTGATCAAATAATAGAAAATGAAATATTTCTCTCAAATATCGGAGAAAAATACTTCCTATACATTCTCTAAGTAAGTATCATTAAGAAATGTAAAATGTATTGAAAAAAATAAATTACCATTTAGTTGTAATGCCATAACTTTATGAGCAAAATAATTAAATAAAGAGTAATTATATTTACCCTTGTCCAATCTTTTCCATTTTAGCATATTTTTTATTTGGATCATCAATGGAAACTATTGCCTTCAGTCGCTCAACAATTTCCTCATCGGTAATTTTCTTCTTCTTTACTTTCGAAATGTTGTTATTGTTATTGTTTGATACAGTAATTTCTGCATAATGACATTCTGTATCTATGTCAGATGAACTTCTCTCAAACTCTTCTTCCAGAGGATTCATATACTATAAAATTATCATAATAATAAGCAACATATAAATAAGAAAAATGAGGGGAAAAAGTCATACTTTTTAAATTAACATTTGTAAGAGAATATATTTAGCAAAAAAGAAAAGACAGAAAGACTTATATGTGTCAATTATTTATCCAGTTACAAAACTTCCAATGTTGAAATATAAAACATTGGGAGGTTCATGGGCTAAAAACTATAAGTTTCATCGACATTTCTAACCTGTGTTATGGCACCATTTTAACAGAGCCCTTAATTGACTTTAGAATGTGTAATTCATACTATTTAGCTATTTATAATATGATTTTGGTGTAATATATATTAAAATTAATTAGATATTCTAAATTTTATGTTTTTTGGGTAATTTTATTTTGTAATTTTCTTACACTTTTACACTTAGAAAATCCTAAGTTGCAAAGGAGAACTTTAATTTATCAAAGTGCTTTTAACAGAATGAAAGTAAAATTAATAATTAATACATGTACTATTGTGTGGCTAAACTTAGTAATGTACATAAACTAATGTAAGATAAAATTAAATACAAATATTAACTGATTGAACGTTAGTTAGATCTTCATGTAAAGTACAGTAAAGTCACACAAGCTACGTAGTAACGTGAAGCTTGTATCAAAAGTTTATGTGTGATGGGTAAGAAAACTGCACAGCAAAATAGTTACACTATCCAGAACATGCAATCTTTTAATATGTTTCATAGGTATAGATATGTAACATATTAAATGACAGTCAATGTAAATACTGCTTGATCTAGCTAAAATAAAGTGGAAGAATTAATGTTTTTAGGTTTTGTTAGTTTTTTATCTCAGCGTTTCACATGTGGCAAAAAATCAATATATTTTTAATTTTTTATGACGCCAAAGATATGCATATCAAGATGACAGTTAAACATATCAAAAAAATAATACACCATGAGCTATATTCGTTATTTATACATTTTTAACTGCTTAAATATACATATCTGTTTAATGCTAAGTAAGTGATTACTATGCTTCTTCTTAGTTCTACATCACTTTCCATAAAATTCATAATATTACAAAAATACTTTTTTAACACATTCATTAAACAGCAGCAATTATTAGCAGCTAATTCTACTACATTTTCTTACAAGTAATTAATTGCAGCTAAATGTACAACATTTTCTTATAAGCAAATCAGCAATGAAAATGTTTGATTAGAATTTTATTTCAACTTCTCTTAAACTCTTATATTAACTATTAAAAATATACAATGGTTAAATTTTAAAATGAAAATGTGCCAATAAATATGAAATGCCTTTACAGAACTTCCAGAAATAAAAATACATATTTTAATTATTACTAATCTGCAGTATTCATACCTTTAATTATTTGGATAGCAGCTGAACTTAATCAGTAATTATCTACAAAAATCGAAAATTTAATTTTTTAAAACTTCAAAATAAATATAATTTCAAAGACAAAATGTTTTCAGGATTTTTAGTGATTATTTTAAAATACTTTTCCCACTAATTATTTTCCACTATTATTGGGATTTTATAAAGATACACATTTTGCATAATTTATGAAAAATTAAGACTTAATATTAAATAGTCCATTACAAAACGGGAAGAATTTTTTTAATTCTTTTCTGAAGGATTCTAATATGAGACTTTCATGAGTGATGTTATTATTTTATAACATAAATACTACTCACAATAGTATTGCTGTCATCTGGAGTTGATGGAGGTAAAGACACTGCATCTGCACTTTCTTTTGTATCTAAGCATTTTAGATGAGCTGTCTCTCTCTTTAGTTGCTAGATGAAACAAACATTTATTTTACTGTGTAATAGCCTTACTTTTCAAGTTCAAATATTCCCATTCAAATACTACTTACACAAGCTGGCACATTCATCAAAGCATTACAAGAGCCAGGATCACTAAAATAGCTTATACCAACTGAAGGATCTAGATTTTAAAAAGAATAATTAAATTAACAGATGGAAATTATTATGTGAAAATAAATGATGACAAGTAAAAAGCAAGTTAAAATATGAGCATTCAGGTTGTATTTGAAAAAACAAATATATATTCATGCATTTACATGAGCCTCCTACATCTGATCCCAATTAAAAATACGTATACTTAAACAAACCTTCCTTTTTTTTTTTACTTAATTATATTTGAATCATAAGCATTCTAAGTAGGACACCAATACTGTGCTACAAGAGCATGATTGACTCCAAACATAAGCAACATAGACAGTTATCTAGGGCACCAATTTTTAGAGTGCCCCAGAAAATTGTTCTCACATAGAACACATAAATAAAAGTAAATTTTCTTTGGATTTATGAATATGTTGGATTTATGTGAAGTACCAACTGTATTATTGCTTAGGCTGAAGCCAGACCTGTACAGAAGCATATAATGAAAGACAATTTCTTACTACAAAATACAGAAGATTTGAATATCTCAGGATAAATGTTATTTTGAAGCACCGTAAGAGTTCATAATTCAATTTCATATGGAAAAAAGATAAAAATTCTATGCAGTAATCTTGATCCATCACCAAGACTTAAATCTAAAACGAATTTCCAACATTCAATGTATTTTTCTCCTCTCATAGTAGATGAGGGGGGGGAACAGCATAGCTTCCTATAGGAAACGTAAATGCTTTGTATGTCCACAGAAGAGCTTATGCAGAAATTTAAAGTATGGTCTTAAAACTTTTACATAGCCTTCTAATAACAAAAATAGCAGGAAAGAAATGGAGAAAAAATTGATGATTAAAATAAATATCACAAAAAAATACACTTCAATAACTTCATTTAGAAAAACAAACATGGGTACTTCCCTATTAAAGCAACCACAGCATGAAGTCTTTGGAAACATTTGAAATATGCACATCATGAATTGGGATATTAAGTTTGCTATGTTTGGCAACTAAGTGTGGCAGTTTCTTTAAAAGGGAGCTACCTGAAAATGTAATGCCATTTCAAATCCGTGCATACTTACTCACATTTATACTAATTATTTTTCAAAAAAGAATCAAAACCAAACTTCAGCAGTAAAAAACTGTGCTTACACTTATTCTGTTTAAAACTTATTATCTGATATATCATGTTACGAATGTGATTAATAGATTAAAAAAAGGAAACAGACTGTGAAAATTAGACTATTAAATTATTATTCTAAAGATATTCAAAATCTGAATACAAAACTTCTTGGAGGGAAAATATACAATAAAATCAGACAAATTACAGAGAAGTTTAACTGTGATTTTAAATTAAATCTCCAATAAGAAGCTGACAGCTTTCGATAAAAATTTTTGGGCCCCATTATGGGGTGGAGGGGGAGTAATAAAATATTCAGACACAGTCCAACTAAATCACAAACTTTAGGAGATACCAAGATATTTCTCAATTTTACACTGGGAGGGGGGGGGGAAGAGAAACAATAGAAGGCCCTGTATTTAGGGAAACCAAGAGAAATATACTATTGCAAATTTCATGTTAAACCAGGATAGAAAATGTTAAATTTATGGAAAAGAAAATTTTTCAACATTTGAAACTTAAAATAAAAATGAATATTAAAACTTCTTTCCAATTTCTTCAATACATATAATCCAATATGCTATAATAAAGAAGCTTGTGAAGAATGAACACAAATAGCAAAGAATTAAAAAGCTTATGATGAATGTCAGATATACCCAACATGTAATTCCAATTTGGAAATTCTATTTGCAGATATTATACCATATATATCAGCTAACAAATATTTCTTGCTCAGTAATTAAAAAAAAATTAAAAAGCTCAAATTTAT
>KK119676.1:142678-207330 GCA_000611955.2 Stegodyphus mimosarum
TGGATTCTGGAATAATTTAAAATCACTGATATTCATTTATTTAATATGCTCATTATTCCTAAAACTTTCCAATGAATAAGATCATCCTATTTCTATATAAAAGTGGGGAAATAGTATACTTCCCAATGTCAAATTCAAAGAAAGATTACTGAAAGAATCCTTATATCTTACAATTAGTTACACAAAGATTAACATTAGAAAAAGATTTGTGAGTTCTGTGAATAAAATATTGGTCTTCAAAAACCACTGCTTATAGATTTACTAAATATTTTAGAATCATCATAAGAATATACATATAACACTATAAAATTCGGTAAAATATTTTATAGTTCTATGAATCTCAGAAAACATGATTCTGAGAAAAAAGAAATAAAAGTTTCTAATAAATCCCTTAATAAGATCCAAAAAGTATTTATTCCTTTGACCCTCAAAAAAGAAAATACAACAAACTAATTTGATTATACAATCCAGAACATTGTTAAACTAACTACTATAGAGAATACTTTAATTTCCCCCTTAAGATCATACAAACAAAGATCAACTTCCAGACACATCAGGTATTTTTTTGAAGCAGGACAGATGAAAAATGAGCAACGTCTTCACCGGGACTCGAATCACGGACCTGTTGAATACACGTTGAGCGTACTGACCACTACACCACAAAGGCATGCCAAGAAGGTGGAAGAAATACCTTATAAACTTACTTGAAAAATATGTGTCTAAAATAAACTGTGAGAAAATGAACTGAAATGTAAATCTATGCCTGAAACATAATTTCCTTCAACATCCGTAAAGTAGCATTTTACAGACATCCAAATATTCCAGCAAGATGGGTTGTCCTTTTAAGTTATATAATAACATTTAAGTTAGCTTTTTTAACAACATGTACATCCTAATAGAAATTTACATTTTATTTCTTTTCATAAAAAAATAAAATACCTGCTTAGTTTAAATGATTACCATTTAAATGAAAATTTATAATTAATAGCTTAATAGCTTAATCCAGAATATGTGTAAAACAATGCTCATAAACAACAAGTTAAACTTCCACAATGATCTTTATTGTTTATAAAATCGATAACACAACTTTTTATACTGTGAGATTGTTAAACAATCCTGAAGCTCTTACAAAGAATTACTAAAAGTTGTATCTCTTTAACATAGCATTCTGTGATTAGACAATTATCATGATGGAGCAGACTTTTTAATCTGCCCCCATTACTCTGGATTTACCACTAAAGTTAAGCTACTAACATTTAAAACTCAAAATCTGTTTTAAAGTTTTGGCTCTGAAATCACACTGTTTCTTACATCTGCCCCTTTCAAAGTGCTAACTAAGAGATCAGCAGTGTAAAAGATGGTGTCAGAAAGAAATTTAAAGGACAAACCAACACTAATAATGTTAAATCAATTGCTTATCAACCAAGAACAATTCAAGAAGTTCCGGAGATGTATTAGCACAGTTAGAAGAGAGGTCATCAAGAAGAAAGTGTACAAGAAAACAAGGGCAATAAAATTTATATTAAGACAAAAGCAGATTTAATCTTAGAATTGGATACAGACTTCATAACAAAACAATAAATTATGTCTGTTTATTTGATTCAAAGAAAATAAAAAACCCAAGTT
The DNA here is from genome assembly GCA_000611955.2 of Stegodyphus mimosarum. Lineage (NCBI taxonomy): Eukaryota > Metazoa > Arthropoda > Arachnida > Araneae > Eresidae > Stegodyphus > Stegodyphus mimosarum. The sequence goes on from KK119676.1 coordinate 144,305, forward strand.
ACTGGTTGTGTTGTAATTTAATCTCTTTAGATCAGATTTCATGCAGCTGATTGGTTTTGATAAATTAATTAAGTTTAAATTTAAAGTGGTTAATTTAAATAATTTGCAATTAAACCAAAAGATACGTCTTTAAACTTAAAAAGCAATTAAATGCAATTTCCAGTGTTTCTGCAGCTTTTCATTATTTTGATGAACATTGAATTCAAAGGAATTCTGCTTTGGCATTAGATTTTCAGCATAATATTGATAATTAAAAATAGTAATTATTAATAATCCTGCTCTAGATTCTTACACTGCATATATTTTTTTTTAAATTTAATGGCAAAATCTGTTTTCTGGATTAACTGAATTAAAAATCTAGATAAATAAATTGTATTACTTTTTTTTTATTATTATTTCCTTTAAAAAATGTGTGCTTAGTCTGGAGTACTTTACTTCAGCAGCAAAAAGTTTCACTCTTGCAAATAAGGATTATTAGTTTCTTCTTGATGACTCATTAGCCAACAGAAGTATTTGGATCCTGGTCTTCAGCGCTGTTTCATTATTGCTTTCCCCCCCTGTCTCAAAGTCAAATCTGGTTTGCTATCTTCCTTTAACAAAACAGGAATGCAAATCTTTTCAGTTCAAATTTTTAATTTCTTTTTAGGGACAAGGAAAGGAGCTTTTCTTCACTTTTATTACTGATAAGATCTTGCAGTTACTTATGCAGCTTTTCTATTTTCTTCACCTCATAGCTATAAAGAAAAAATGATGTATGTCCCCCCCTCCATATTTTATATGTAGCATTTTGAATGCTGAATACTTTTGAAAATATTTAAACACTTTTAAAGTTCATTCAACCACACTTGCCATTACATCCTGGCCATTATCAACATGTTCTACTCTATGAGATGTGATTCTAGGATGAGTGGGGCTCAATGTTCACATCCTTTTCTCTCCAAATCGTTTAGTTTGAGGGTATAATTGTAGTCTTTGTGAAAAATAATGGCATTGGATTTGTGAATGCCAATGGGTACTCTCTATAACTTAAGTTAGTGTTTCTAAAATTAAATAATTTTGCAGCTTGAGGTTAAGGTGATTAGTTTGTAATGTTCCTGCTTCCTCAGCTCTGAGGGAAAAGAATACATTAACTCTATTTATACTTAAAATCCCTTCAGGCAGGCAATATGACAGACCAGGATTTGAACCCCTCTCTTCATTTCCATCTTTACTAATCCATGTTCTAATATGTAACATAAAAATAAACCACAGGTTGTTATAAAATAACTTTCCTTGTTGAAGGCATCTGCAGTTAAAACTAATTAATGGAATGAAAACAAATTTCGAATATAGACTGTGGAAGGTATGGGATAATGAATTTTAAAAGAAAAAAAAAGTATGAATAGTGAAAGATACGAGAGATTTTGGTGCTGTAATAACTAAAAAAGAATCAATAATTACAATAGATGTCCGGATAATGTGATATGCAAAATTTCATTCATCTTTTTGTAATGAAAAACACATATTCAGAAATGAATGACAAATAGTACGAAACTTTCAAAAAATAAGATTTTATTAATCAATAACATGGTCCTCTGGACCACATGCAACATTTTCGATGTGCTGCCCTTCCTTGTCAATGAGATATTGTACCTGGCATATTACGTTCTGTACCACTGTGCATAAACTGTCAGTTTGGATATTTGTAAAAGCCTGTATTATGTTCTCTTTCAAGGAACTCATGTTTGTAATGCCACCAGTATACACGATGGATTTAAAACACCCTACAGACCTGTCAGAAAATAACGGCTGGTACCTCTGTCATTACTGAAATGATAGATAAAATGTTTCTGCAATGAACAATGAATATGTGACCATGTTCTGTTTTGCATAAAACTTGTTGAGTCCAAGAGCTCTCTTTGCTGACATTCAGGACTCAGGAACCATAAACGTTTACAGCATTTACCTATATTTCTCACACCAGTAATGATACAGGTAACAGGATTTGTAGGAATGATATTCTCAAAAAAATATGGTCCTTATTATGAAATCTGCTATGAATCTACACTGCACAGTTACTTTTGCAAAAAGCACTGGCACATAAGATGTCCAAATTCAGCAGCTGTGAGTGTTGACAGAATAATTCAGATAAAAATGAGCCTCATTTAATCACAATATTTTCCATCACACTATTTTCCAAGGCCAATAAATGCCAATTTCCATTTGGGGAAGAAACATCAGCGAGACAATCCAGGCACGTATCATAATCTGTCATTCTTAATTCTTCCACATGGATGATCTAGTACAGACAGAAATACAATATTTTCCATAAGAATTTACTGACAGTAACATAAGGCATATTAATTTGGCAAGCTATTGCAGAGTGCTTGACATTTGGTAGTCTCTGTGTCACAGAACACTAAATGGCAACTCCTGTTACTGCATCATCTGATACTGCTTTCATTCTCTGCCAACTCATAGTGATCCTGTTTTTTTTTTTTTTTTTCAATTACTATAAACATACTTCATTTTAGTGATACAACAGATATTGGACATTTATGTACATTATGAAACCATTTAAATTCCTAATAACCACCGCAGCACTGAACTCTCTATTGTAAAAAAGCTTTATGAGCAAAGCACACTCAAATAAGGTGAAAGTGCATGGGACACCAGAAGTTCACAACAGGTCATACAAATATAGTCCCATTGCACTAACGGTACAGTTCCACCCTAATTTTGAGGAAGAACACCCGGAAGGGAGGTTGAAAGGCAGTCCTAGGGACTCCCACATTTCTTCCCTTAACCATCAATCTCTCAATTAGAAGACTTTGGGCTCACTGTATACTTTAAGTGCCACACAGACCCTAGAAACTTACAAACATCCCTGACTTCTCCAGGAATTGAACTCGGGCTCATCAGAACTGAAGTCAGCATTGCTAACCACTATATTGGCTAGATGGCATATTCAATTACCTTTTTTTTATTCATTTCAAATTTAGAGAAATTCGTATTTTGTGCCCTCATACGCATATACTGCTCAAGCAACACTGATGAAATCTTGTGGCATTTAACTTCATTTAATGAATTCTAACAATTCTTGAACATTAAAATTTTATGATCATTTTCAAGTTTCGGATTCTATTTTTAAATTTTTGTATGACCTTGTATTTGTTTGAAGATCACAGATTCCTTTACACTTTAACATTGTTAGAATTTTTTACTAAGTTATTACTTGACCGCATATTTGTTTCAAGATCATCATACTAATTCCCTTACATTTTAACATTGTTAGAATTTTTTACCAAGTTATTACTAAGTTAGTTTTTGCTTATTTAACAATAGCTAAGTTTGCTGACTTAAGAGGTACAATCAGCACCAGCGATCAATCTCTTGGCAATCATATTAAAATATTCTAGAATATTACGAATTCATAAAAGCAACTATTTTTTAGAGTTTTTACATAATTTTTATACATATGCCTTTAATTTATATAGCTAAGGATCATCTAAACTATACAATGCTGTACTTGCAATGTTATAGCATAATTAATTTTATATTAATTTTATGGATTTCTATTAATTATATTATCATACTCTTGCAGCTATCAAGCAGCTAGCATACTAAAACTGGCCAATTAACTGTAAATACATTGAAGAACCTCTAAAACTATGGAACTTTAAAAGCATGTGAATAGTAACTATGATTCTGCCTGAGCGCCTAAAAATGCACATATTGTGTTATCAATTTGTATGATACCAGGTAACTTTAGATAAATACTTAAAATCTGAGCAACAGTCTAGATATCATCAAATATAGCTGATGACAAACTTGGCTTCATTGTTACACTGCATACACAAAATTTCAAACTGCTTCAAAGATGAAAATAATCCAATAATACCAAAAAACAAAACCTGTCAGTCAATAAAAAATGATTGAATTCACAAATTATAAACAAGCACCTGCATCTAAATGGTATACTGAATCCTGTTTCAAACTTTTCTTTTCTGCACTCAAAGAGCTAAATCTAAACAGCCACATGCAATTTTAGATGCTTCATTATAATGATGCAGAACTTAACTATGCACAAAAAACAAAAGAAACTTTTTTGTTTCTTCTGGATTCCCAGATTTAAATTATTTTTACTATTTGGCCCAATTTAGACTCCTGTTATTTTGGTGCTACAGTGCAAATGAAAAATTAAACAAATATTTCACAGTTGGTTTGAACCCACAGAGTGCATATAATAAAATATGAAATTCTTTAAAAATTATGCTAAATAACAAGACTTTCCATGCAACCCCAAGATCTAAACCAAGTTTCAATAGACATGTAACTTTTATGATTTATTAATAAAAATTAGTATTTAAATATATAAAAGTTGATTTGAACATATAGAATTCTTTGAAAATTAAGTTAAACAACAAGACTCTCCACGCAATCTCAATATCTACAACAAGTTTCAATAGAGTTGCAATTTTTATGATTTATTAATAAAGATTACCATTTACATATATCATAAAAAATTTTAGTATCCACTTCAAAATTGCTCCAGCCCTCAAAATTATATAATTTTATGTACATTCTTGAAATAATAAAATAAAAATAAAAAAAAAATGAAAATCACCTACTTGGACACCACAGGCTCACAAGTTCAGCTACAGGAAAACAAGGAGATCAGTGGAATATTGATAATAGCTACAATCAGTAACTGCATAAACATAAGACATATTTACTTAAACTGTAATATTTTGGAAGTTAAATAGAAAAATAGAGAAAGACAGAGAGAATTCAACTTGAGAGAAGCATTCTATTGTTTCCAAATAAGGACAATAAATTAGTTCTTTGACTAGTTCATGCTTGTAAACTTGAATTAGCATTGGGAAAAATTCTTAAGCATTCATTCCATGAACTTACTAACAGATTTAAAGAACCAGCTTTTTGCATTCCAGTCATCTCGGTTCATAATTGTATAACAAATGCACTTAGATTATAATGTTATTTACTATTTATAGATTATTCAATATCACCTCATTTTTCATTATTCTGCCAAATGGAAGGGATGTTCTTAGGGAGAATTTTCTCAGAGAAACTGACTCAAATTTAAGTTACACATAGAGAACCTCACAAAAACCCTATGCAACAGTTAGTTAACTGCAGGAAACAAGATACCCATGAGGAATCACTTTAATACAGTCTACGATGGGAAGCAGAAGTAAAGAAAGGCAAATCCAAAGCAAATTGATGGTACTATCTACTGAAACACGTATTTTCTTCCATTTAAAATGTCAAATAGGTTGGCTGGATTAAATCATGGACCTGCCAATCCAACATATTTTTAAATGATTAAATCTGAAGTTCCCACTTGTACAACAAGGCATCAGGTATCAGCCATGTGCCTTCTTGCAACACAATAAAAAGTAATCTTAAAGTAAACATTGTCATAGTAACAATCATAAGCAGAGCAATATACTTTATCAAATACTTGAATTTCATAGATTCTTCAGAAAAAAGTTCACCCTCATTAATTTGGTACAATCATATTTAACAGAAAGTCTAAAATTAATGGTAAAAACAGCATAAGGAAGGCACAGACGAATGGCTGTAAAAAAGGAGGAGATATTACAAGTTGTTTCTGCAGTATTCTGAACATGCTGGACCTTCGACAAATTTCGATAACAACTTCTATAAAAATTTCTGTTACTACAAAGAGACAGTTTGGTTAAAAGACAGCTCTTTTATCCTCCATATAGTTTTGACTAAGAAAGAATCTTTCTCCCTTCCTGGAACACTGCAGTGGCTAGGAAAGCATCAGAAATTGAATTTCCAGCCAGAAGGCTAGCAAGCATTTTCATTCCTTCCACCTGAAAAAAAATCAATGAACAAAAACAAAAAAAAAAAAAGCTTTAAAATAAATTTTGATGCTGAAACTGAGGTTATTAAACATAATAGCCTCAGTTTCAGCATCAAAATTTGTTAAAGTCCACAACACAAGTACCTTCAAAATATTTCTTAAAAAGGTATAGCACCAGTGGCTACATCACTTACAGCCAAACCCTCAGCAAAGGTGGTGAAGGCATTTATACTTAGATAAAAAAAAAAGTAAAAAATAATTTAAAAAAAAAAAAAATCTGAAATGTTTCAGATTTTAAATTACGTCCAAAGGGGCGTTTATTTAACATTTTGTGTGTTACCTTTATTTGTTAAATACCATGTTCTTCGCACTTAAACCATAAAATTCAGTTCAACAGCAATATCGCAAAATAATTTTAAATTGAGCATATCTTTAGAAATTTCGGTACACGCTCTCACGCGCTGGAGATAAAAATGTTTTTCTGTACAACGTTGGTATTGCTGGCTTTGAAATCTTTGAGTTTGTTAATGAAAAATTCGTTAAAGTTTTAGAGAATATTGTTACGAATTTCACATTTATTTGGCTATTTATTTAGAACTGTAATTAAAATTCCTTTTTATTTTCCCGTGCAACGCACGCAGACGATTTTTGAAGAGAAAGCTACGTCAAAAAAAAAATAATAATAATAACATGCATACATTTATGCAGATTTTTCATTTTTTAAACTTTAATGCAGAGCGATAACATTTAGTGGCAACAATTTGAAAAGTGAAACGGGCATTCAGAGTGATTCAACGCAAAATCGCAAAACGAAAGTAATAGTCCTTCGGGACTAAATCCCTTTGGACTAATAATTTATAAAGAATAAATTCTTAGAATTTTCAGAATGCCTTCATTTTCCTTTAGAGAAATATCGATTGTAAGGTTATAAATGTGAAAAATTACACTCAGGAGGAGAGAAACCAATAAATATAAATGGCTGGTAAATAGCAGAGAACAGATAAAGAGTTCCTAAGTTTCTCTATCTTAATGAGAAATGTCTTGTGAGTTTTCAACCTGGGATGAGGCAAATGAATTCAGCCCAAAGTGCACTTACATCCTGAGACCAAATGTGGGATAGTTTTCTTGCCATTAGCTGCCCTTGTTGTGCTCTTCCCAAGGGCACTGATGCAAAAGGAAAACAAAGAAGCAAATCATATCATGTCCACTATCATCTATGTGTAGTGTCATGAGTTGTACAGTGATAAGTAGAAGCCTTTTGATGGTACTACTACCATCATCTACTCAAGACATCTTCATCAACTGAGTTCAAATTATGAAATAGTTGGCTGCTAGCTTGCTCCTTCAGAGGTTGAATTGAAGGTACATTCATTAATAAGGAACAGAATATGGTGCTGGCCACGTCAGAGAAAATTAAAGTATCATTGATTAATTTATCTAGCATTGCCAATAACGCTGAACAGGTAGATTGTTATGATGAAGAAGTTATTTCTCTCACTTAAATTGGTGTTATACAAATGATAATTACAAAAGGGCAATCAACTTGCTTTAGGACTTTATCTTGAACCCAGGATAAGGCATTAATATTTGTGATAGGATAATGTCCTAATGAAATGGAAATCCAAAAGTCTATCAATCTCCAAATATTCTTATGAACTTAATTACACAAAAAGAGAACTACAAAATACTTGAATTTCCTCTTCCCTGGTTATTCTCAATCAAATAGAAGATAATAAAGAAACATCTGCTCTGCTGCCATAGATGTCTAAGGCATCAGGCCAACTATATGCATGCACCCACGCATCAAGTTGATTTGATGGCTATTTTTATTAATACAGGGACATTCAGCAACAAAATACATTGACTCTTTACGTAAATGATATTTCTTTCAATAAATTTAATCAAAATGTTCTGTACACTCTGTTGACAATCTTTTTCGCTGCTATAAAATAATCTGCAGTTTACATGTTATACCACTGGTATTAAAGTGGCTCTTAATAGGCTTGCAAATATTTTTGAAGAGCTTCTCAGCAGCTAAGTTATTTATAAATAAAAAATTTTAAAAAAGAGTTTTTATTTTAAAAGAACTTAATATTACATTTCTTTACACAATAAAATCTAATAAAAATGGAGACCTACAAGGAAATATTAATAACCACTAATATAAGAATATAACTAAGAATATTAATAACCACTAATAAATTAATATATTTATATAGCACTTTCTATAAAGCTTACTTATATGCCAATTTCTTTAACCACATCTTAATATAAAATTAACTGCTATGTTAGTCATGATAAATTCCTGATTTTCTTACACAATTTACTCATGCAAAAGGAACAAGCCCGGCCTGAAAGAGAAATGTTCTATACCATAACTAATAGCAACTATTTTATCAATGGCCTTTTCTTATACTCAATTTATAATGATATAAGGTTAAAAATCCTGCAGTGGTTTAACCCACAAACTTTATTCCAAAAACAGAGAGCAAATGATTTTATAACAAGTTAAAAAAAAAGTAAAGAATATTCTTTACTCAGCAACAAATTCCTTGCTGCTGCAGCAATTCATCAGATGTTAAATATGCTACCGAAAATTTGATATTTGATGTAAAATCTGATACACTGAAAATGACTACTGATTAAATCTAAGCCTTTCACTCATCAGTAAAACTCAATTCATTAACAAAAAAAAACAAAAAAAAGCTAACATAAGGTATTTGAGTTAATGCAGCACCAAAAAATTAATAATTATACTGAGAATATACAAAAATCATTAATAAGATTCAAATTACTAAAATAAGATACTTAATTGGCATAAGCAAAGAAATAACATTACAGTAATTACACTCAGTTATCTTCTAACTGATACAAATGGGAAAAAAAATGTATTTCCCAAAATCAGCCAAAATTTTCACTGAAAATTCTCAAAAGCATGCTTAAAGATCACAATAAAAAAGCATTACTTATAAATATTATAATGCTACAAATACATTGAAATAACAGAATAAAAATTTTAAATAAAAGAAAAATGTTTCACCTAATGTTTTATTAATGGTCATGTATTTAGAATCTTCAGTATCTTTTGTGGAGGCATCATACCAGTTCAAAACATCAAGTACAGCCTGGGGATTTTCTTTTTGCTCTAATTTAGTGATGTTAGAATTTTTTAGCAACATGGACCATGTTTCGGGCAAACCCTTGAATAAAAAGAGAAAATTTTCTACACTTAAAATAGAAATTTGAATTTATTCATGATGAATAACAATAGATATCAGGCTCAGGACCAGTGCTAAGCATTTTGCCACATGGTGCAATTTCTGTGGTTGCTAAATTCTACTGCCCAGTGCATCATCTAAATAAAAAAAATTTACCGTACCTAAATTATGCAATACCGTACTTCTCTAAAATCTAAAATTTTTTCCATCACTAACTTATGCCCCTAGTGCACCCACACTGGTTTCATAGCTATCAGGACATCCTACTCTCTCAGTGAAAGTATATTACTTCATCAAACTTGGATTATGGTGTGAATGTGAAAGACAAAATTAACTGTGCTGTTCACATTATGTTTACGTTATCAACTTCTCTCACTAGTATTCCCTACAGCACAAAATTCAGTCATCCAATATAGAGAATGATCTAATATCCAGAACTTTGGAACACCAACCAATAAATAAATAAAATAATAAAAAAAGTCCCTCCCTTTAGAAAGTCTACGGATAGGGAATATAATAGCAAAAGGAAACAGGTACACTTTGAATGTGATTTTTCTCCCAACTAACTGACAGTCTTGCACAACACTTTCAAACACCTCCTAACTAGGTAGTTGCACTGCAGCTGATAACAATGCATTGATTGATGTTGTATTGGAACTGGCTAGCATTACACTTTCAGTCCTGAGGGATAGGGCCAGCCTCACAACTCTTGTCATCTAGCGGTCTATGGGGGTCCTACAAATCCACTGCCCAGTACCTCTCTAAATTCTAAAAATTTTGCCTAACTTCTACGACTTAGTTTTAAAAATTCTGTCATCCCTAGTTTTTGCTGCTTGGCTCTCCTCTAAATTGTAAAATTTTTGCCGCACCTTAATTCTGATGGCTGGTGTGAGTGCCACCGGCTCTGCACTGACCCTGAGGGGTGTTAGCACTTTTCTACGAGATCTAAACAATTAGTGAAGCTCCAATGCTGCCATGTCTACATGTGATATCACTATATTTAAATGAATGATCTAAAACCTGGAAATTTCCAAAATTGTTTACGTAAAAATTATTCCAGATATTGACTTTGTATTGTCTATGTTTTGTTTTCTTAAATAAATTACTTTTATTACATGAAAAAGCGATTTACTGTGTTACAGTGCTATGTAGTGCCAAATTGTAACAGGAATTACAAAAACATGCTGAAAGTTCATATTTTTAGTTTTCCAAAAGATGAAGAACTATGTTCCAAATGGATACATGGCATTAAACTAGTGAATCTTAGCAGACCAAAACAAAAATGGCAAGGTAAGCTTTGATTTAATTGTTATTGCTTTGATTTTTAAGGAATGTAAACTGTTATATTGAAGATTTATTATTCATAATAAATATTTTCCCTGAAAAAGGCTTGTTGTGAATCGTCTTTTTCAAAACACTTTATAGGTTTTATGTCATTTTATAATGTTACTCTTATAGTTGCATGAAAATAAAACGTAATGAAACAAATTTTAATACACACCTTACTTTAAGAAGTGCATACAGCTGCAGTGAAATAAATTAATACAAATTTACATTTAGCAGAATAATAATAAGTTTACCATTAGTACTGCTAGTGTACTTATGTTTACATATTTTGTGAATAGTCAACTGGGTGTGGGTGAGTCAGAAGTTTGTAAATCAATATATTTCATTTGAACATCTTCTGGAGCTTCTTCCACTACAACAGAAAATGGATCACCGAACAGTTTAAATTTAATCTCATGCAACTCAAAACCTGTAAATCGCTTTTCAAATGAAATAAGCAGCATCTTTATTTGATCTGAATAATCCAGTTGTTTATCATGAAAATTTTCCTTAAGTTTCTTCAGGTAAGAAAAATTGATAAAATTTTGACAACCAAGTTGCTTTGAGAACAGCTGGAGTTTTAGTTTGAAAGCAGATACTGCATTGGCCAGTTGATTGATGAATTGGTTTTTTTTCTCATCAATTTTTTGTTTAGATTATTCAGATGGGCTGTCACATCAACTAAAAATGCTAAGTCACACTTGAATGACGGTTCCTTTAACAACCTAGTTTGCTTGCCTTTTTCTTCAAGGAATAGTATTATTTCATCAATCAAATCAGCAAACCTTTTCAAAGCCTCTCCACGGCTGAACCATCATACTTCAGAGTAATATATGAGATCACTATTATGTATCTCTGTGTTCTAGAATTTTCTTATATTGCCTGTGATTTAAAGCATGTGAACGAATAAAATTGATTGTATCACTCACTACTTTCATTAGGCGGTCAAATCCTAGTTCTTTAATACACAGCTGTTCTTGGTATATGATACAATGATACCCAAGCAAATCTTTTCCTCTATCCCAAATGGTTTCTCAGTAGACTCACCATGCTATTCTGAATTCCAATCATGGCTGGAGCTCCATCAGTAGTAATACTAACAAGTTTGTTAATATCAAAATTATGTGCAGAACACAAATTTAAAATGGAGGATAAAATATCAGCTCCAGTTGTTTGCCCCTTTATTGAACTCATTCCAACAAGTTCTTCAGTTACTTCAAAATTTTCCAAAATTCCTCTAACACACAAAAGCAGCTGAGCTGTTGAAGTAATATCTGTTGACTCATCAGCTGCTACAGAAAAGTACTTAAATTTGGCAGCAGCATTCTGCAGTTGTTCAGTAACATCCTCAGATAAATTTTCAATTCTTCTTTGAATTGTCATTCTGCTGAGACTCACATTTTTAAATTTCTGCATAGTTTCAAGACATACTCTCTCAGATGCCAACAATATACACTCCTTTGCAAAATCGCCATCAGTAAATGAGCGACCACTTTTAGCAATTAAGGTTGAAATTCCCAAAATAACTTCAACAGAGTTATCTAACTGTGACAATGCCTTTGTAAATATATTCCTTTGTGCAACGAGAGAACGGCAAAAAAATTCGATTTTATGATTTTGATCCTGTACCTGAAGCTTTGAAAATGTTGAGTGTTTCGTGTCGTAGTGTCGCTTAATATTATACTCCTTTTGAACACTAATCATAAAATCACATATCAAGCATGCAATTCTATTATCGTGCTCCACAAAAAAGTATTTCGAAGCCCAGGCCTCCGAAAATTTTATATTATCGTCTAACTTTCTTTTCATTTTGGATCCATTCATCCTGACAAATATCAAAACCACATGGAACAAAAATGACAAAAATTCTACGTTAGTTCGTCTTCCAAAATAATATTTAAAAAAAGTGAAATATTCAAAACTTGAAACTTTTTAATGGTTTCGAAAAGAAAATAAACACACACGTGATATAATAATGTATATTCACGAAGCCAAAAGTGCAACGCTTCAAATGAATGCAGCGCTTCAGATCCGAGCAAATATTTTTCTCTGCCTCTTTACTAGAGCATGCGTGCAAACACACTCGTCCTATGTCATACATACCACAGACTTTTTCTTGAGGTTTCTTCTAAAGGTGTTGGCCATACAGGTTAGGCAAGGTCTATAAGATGGTCCTACCCTGCAAGGGACTCGAAAACTGCTGCAGGCAAGGAGCAGTTTTCGCATTCAGGCAGTGAAATGTGCTTTGTTTGACGCCAGGAACTTGGCTCAGAGCCAAAACTCTCGAAGTGAAGAATAAGTAATGAAGGGGAAAGCGACGAAATTTTTTCTGCTCGCAATCCCTTCTAGAGACAACCGATATGTCAAATCGCAACAAAATTTTGAAGAGGTCTCGACGGGCCACAAGTTGACCACTCGTGGGCCACAGCCCACAGGTTGTGCATCCCTACTGATGTACTGTCACAAGCCACAATTTATAAATTTATGGAATAAAACCAAAAACAAAATTAAAACAGAAAACCCTTGATATTTAAGCTTTCTACTCTATGGAAACACTATATTTTTAATTTTTATTCAGAAGAATACAGAAGTAAATTTTAAAAAATTGTTGAATATATTACGTTTTTGTTTTTCCTTGATTCAGTTAAAATCTTAAAAAATATTCAAATATTTGTGATACAGTTTCAATCAACATATACAGTTGTGTGTGAGGATCACTACACAACAACTGAATTTTTCTTTAGAATCATCCAATATTTCAATAATGTTAAAATTAGATATTTTAATTTATTTGAAAAGTTTATATTGTTAAAGGTTCACTTCACCTTTTCATTTTTAATATGCCAAATATTTTATAAAACTTAATGCATTTGATAAATATATTTTTCGATATATAATAATATTTCTTTACATTTATATAATAAAAAATGGAAAACTATTGGGTTGGCAACTAAGTAATTGCGGATTTTTTTGAGAAAATCAAAGACAATTTTTTCATGGAACTAAATAACTTTATTCTGTAATGTATTGCCCATTTTGATCAATGACCTTTTGCCATCTTTCAGTCAGCATCATAATCCCACGTTCATAAAACTTCTCGTTTTTATTAGCAAAAAACTGAATCAGATACGATTTGACATCATCATCATCATTATTAAAATTTTTACCATTCAAGGAGTTTTGTAAAGATCGAAACAAAAAGTAATCAGATGGTGCAAGGTCAGGACTATATGGTGGATATGGCAAAACATCCCAACCAAGCTCCAATAATTTTTGCAGAGTGACCAAAGATGTGTGTGGCCTTGCATTCTCATGATGGAATAAAACACCTTTTTGATTTTTCAATTCGGGCTGCTTTTCTTCAACTGCATTGTTTAATTTCGTTAGTTGTTCAATGTAGACATCAGAATTGATCGTTCGGTTGGGTGGTAAGAGTTCAAAGTAGACAATTCCTTTGTAATCTCACCAAACTGATAACAAAACCTTCTTTTGATGAATATCAGCTTTTGATGTTGTTTGAGTTGGTTCACCTGGCCTGCTCCACGATCTTTTCTGCTTGATATTGTTGTAAACAACCCATTTTCATTGCCAGTTATCAGTCCTTTTAAAAATGGATCATTTTCATTATGTTTCTTTAGCAAATCGCAGCTGTTAATGCATTGCGTTAAATGCGTTTCTTTCAGTTCGTGAAGAACCCATGTATCGAGTTTTTTAACATAGCCAAGTTGTTTTAAGTGATTTTCAATGCATGTATGTGATACATGAAGCTTCTCTGCAATCTCACGTGTTGTACTGTGACGATCCGAATCGATTATTGCTTTGATTAGGTTGTCATCAACTTCAACTGGACGACCAAAGCGTTTTTCATCTTTGAGTGAAAAATCACCAGAACGAAATTTGGCAAACCAATTTTGACACTGCCGTTCTTTTAAGGCTTCGTCACCATAAACAGCACATAACTTTTTATGAGCTTGCGATGCGTTTTTCCCTTTGCGGAAATAAAATAGCAAAATGTGACGAAAATGTTCCTTTTGATTTTCCATTTTTCAACGAACGCCAAACGAAAGCTACGCAACCGATCAAAAAACTATTTTTACTGATTCACAGCTGAATTACCAACTATCAAATAACAAATGTGTTTTACATTTGTACTACGTCTGCAAACCTAAAAATTCCACTGAAGCCATCTATGAGTGAAATCCGCAATTACTTAGTTGCCAACCCAATATAATCATTTTGATAAAGCTGTAATAAAAAAAACATATAATCATAGAACTTGAAAATCTTTGCCTAGTCTGAGTTCCAGCAATTTTTTCCAAATTTATATAATATAAAATTAAAATTGATATAAAATAAAAATAAATAGTTATAAGTTAACACTCAGTTTAAAGAATTATAAACTTACTGTGAATTCTCCAGTATCAGGGTCAAATCCTACATGTAATGTATGCTCAAAATTAATAGGTGGTGATATGACTAATTTATCAGGATCTTTTTTCTTTTCTTTCACATCTAAAATACGTTGAAAAGAATATTTTAAAAATATGTCATTCATTAAAAGTTAAAGATGTACAAAAACTAGCAATTCATGTGTTATAAATACTGGGAAATTTTTTTCACATATGCAGATGCTTCCAAGACTTGAATGCAAAATAATGTAAAAACAAAGCAAAGAAAAATGATGTTAGGTTGAATATAAAGTACAAGAAGAGGAGTTGAAATATAAGGTTTACATTTCAACTTCCTATATCTACTACATTCTGAAGATACACAGTGTCAAGATATTATTTATAACTGGTAGAGTGCTTGAAACTGCAGCATCATGAGAAGAAGTTATATGGATATTAAAGCATGATTAACCATGAACTTAGCTAATAAATTCTATAAAACTATTTGCACAACAAAAGAGTAATGACCTTGAGACCCTTCTAAATACCCCTAAATTGAAAGTGAGGTTGTTTTGTAAGATATATTGTCTACTTATATGGTCTTTAAAAAAAAATAATAAAATAAAACAAAAGTTTCACACTTTAAATTACATACAAAGGGGCATTTTTCAAACGTTTTGTGTGTTACCTTTATATATTAAATATCATGTTCTTCGCACTTAAACCATAAAATTCAGTTCAACAGCAATATCGCAAAATAATTTTAAAATGAGCATATCTTTAGAATTTTCGATACACAGTCATATGCGCTGCAGACAAAAATATTTTTCCTGTACAATGTTGCCATTGTTCGCTTTGAAATCCTTGAGTTTGTTAATTCATTAAAGTTTTACAAAATATGAAATCGATAATAAAACAAATTCTAAATTTCAAATTTGACTTCCAGATGCCCATATTTGCAGGAGGATTACATTACTCAAAATTTAATGGCTCTATGTACCATTATTTTATCACAATACAAGAAACATACAACATACATTTATGCAGATTCATTATTTAATTTCTTTAAATATAAAACAGGGTGATAATATTTGATAGCAACAACTGAAAACTAAAACAATCCTTGTAGTGCATCAACGCAAAATGCCAAAATGAAATTAGTAATCTTTCTTGGCTAACTGCCCCTCTGGACTAAAAAAAA
Organism: Stegodyphus mimosarum; assembly: GCA_000611955.2. Classification (NCBI taxonomy): domain Eukaryota; kingdom Metazoa; phylum Arthropoda; class Arachnida; order Araneae; family Eresidae; genus Stegodyphus; species Stegodyphus mimosarum. The sequence continues at coordinate 160,271 of KK119676.1, forward strand.
AATTTAATTAAAAAAAAAGCTCTCGGATTTTTACATTACACCCAAAGGAACTTTTTTTTGAAAAGTTATATGCCACTTATAGGGATTCAAATCAAAATGCCAAAATGAAATTAATAGCCCTTCTGGGCTAATGTCCTTTGGGTTAAAGATTAGAAAACATTAAGAATATGCAATCAATTAAACACATTCCAAAGTAGCTCACTGATGATCAAACATGCGAGTTAGGGTTGGACTAAATCATATGTTTAAATCCATAGCATAAACACCTGAATGTAATAAAAGAACAGTATAGATAGTACTGTTCTGCTATTTTGTGAGTTAAGCGTATGCTTTCCAACTGCTAAATGTAAATTGTCACTGACCACAGACAACACATAATAAGCTGAGACAAGACTTTAGATAAGGATTCAAACATTCAAGCGTACTGAATTTTAAAACTCCTCAATTAAAATACTTAGAAATAAATCCATTTAGCACATATGAGAAAACAGAAATGAACTTCCTGCTACAGTTCCAATCACTAAATTATCTGACTGCAGCAATTAACAATAATGTCAAGTTGTTTTGGAGAACAAGGATGCTTGCGAAATATACAACTCATGTTTTTGCAATCATACCCTTATGCTCATAAAATAGTTTATCACACATTTTCTGCTCTTTGTATTCTTTAATTTCATTATCCCTGATGATAAATCTTATTGCAATGACTTTTTTTTCTGTAGGCAGTTTATTACAGAAATTAGAGAAATGGAGAAGACAATTAGCTGAATTAACATAAAACTTAATCCAAATGCAACATAATTATTTTATAAAATACTTATGCAGTCAAAACCTTACCAAATTAGATGGGAATTAATTCAATAAGTAGTAATTCCTCTAAATTACAGAACGTCAAATTATAGTAAGGATTAAAAAAATTAATTTTATAAAAAGAAAGATTAATTAAAAGATTAAACAAAGGAATTGAATTCATTAAATATCAATTAAATAATGAAATTAAAAGCCATAAAAGCATTCCTCCATGTGTTCTGGTGCAATTGTTGGTGGTTTTCTATTAAAGGCCTTGGCACTTTTTTCGTTGTTGTTGTTACCGTTGTGGCATACTTCTTCGGTGCCAGATGTCACTAGTCAGCTATGCTTTCTTTCCAGGCAATAACTGTCTATGCAACCACATTTATCACCTCCCCACCTCCAAGGGATTTCATTATTTAGGATTTGCTAAGAAATGAACAAGCAGCTATCCAATTTCTTCGAGAAAGAAATATTACTCGCAAGAAAAGTCTGTAATAACTAACTAAAAGACTAAACAACTAAACAACTATTTTATGAAATTAAAATGTGATTGGAAGCCAAAATGATTATATAATATTAGCCAAAATGACTATGTCATATCGGGGCAAAAAAGGCAGTGTTTCAAACATAAATACGGTTTGTTGGATCATGCATTCCTTTCATTACTGCCATATGATTCATATACTTATGGTGCCAGGAGTTAAGTTTTACTGAGTTCTGTAAACCAAAGCTTACTGCAAATTAATCACAACACAATGGTTGACTGGAAAAATTACATAAGAGAAGTATGTTCCAATTTCTTGCTATCTTGTCCTAACTTCAAAATCAATGAATGTAAAAAAAATATGAATGCTGATGACAGCTAGTTCACAAAAATAAAAGGTAACACAGGCCACATTTTTTTCCATACTTTTTTTTTAAGATTTTATTATGAATTTAGAGGATGTTTTTTTGTTGCTGTTCCCAATCATTCCATTTTATTTAGTATTAAGCCAAATGTACGGGAAAAGAAAGAGGTGAAAGCATTCTGACATCTAGTATTCTTGGCTAGCCACTGCTACTAGATGTACACGAATGTCTGTCAGTAGGAGAAGGGTGTAAAAGACAATTTTATTGAACTCAATTACCGATGACAGAGTCTTTGTGTTTACAAATCCACCATCCATTTGTGGCAATAAAACTAAAGATAATGCTAAACAAAACTAAATTTAAAGATAAGCTAGTAGTAGTTAAAGACTACACAAATTAATTTAACCTAACAGTTGACACAGAAACCTACAGTGGCATGATATTAAACTACAGTGGCAAGAATGCAATGTGAAGATTCATAATTCAAACAGCTGTTAGAAACAACACTATGCAGACTCAACAGCAAAACATGCTCTAACTTTTCTGCTAATACACTCTCATCCACCCTAACTCATTTACATCCTGATGAGGAAATGTGAGAGAAACAAAAAATGAGAAAAAAATTAAAAAATTAAAATAACTAATTAATAAAAATATTATAGACCTCACAACATGTAATATAGTGGTACTTATGGAAAATCCAGTAGACCACAAGAGATGGTGCCAAACCAAAAAAAAAAAAAAAACATTTACAAAATACAAGAAAAAAAGCTTCTATTCTTATTTTTCTTTCAAATTTATTACATTATCATTTATTTATATTTAATTTTTCTTTAAATATTTCCATTATTTTTCCCATAATATTGCCATATCGTGGCCATTAATTTTTTTAAGGCTGGTAAGATTCCATAACTTTGGAAATATTCAACAGCATACTCTTCTGTAGTACGCAGGTCCCAAATTTTAATCATTTTCTTTTTTCGAAAATGCATAATAGAGGGGAAAAAATAGTCTTTACTCAAGAATAATAACTAACATGTGTAATCAAGGTTACACCAAACACAAAGTGTTTGAAGAAAACTTTTCCATTTTTGGCGAAAATTTGCATAGTTTGGCATCTTTCCTTTAATAGGCAAAAATGGTCGACGGGTTTTTACATAAGTACCAATACAGTTTCTAAAATGTGTGATACAGCTTTCCTGTAAAAGTACCCAATGTTTACCATACTGAGCTGGTTATTCAGACACCTTGCGTTCAGTTTTGAAAAAAAGCACATCTCAATTTCAGTTATTATAGACTCCCAATTTCTATATATTTAAACAACTGGCACTCTATCTGAAATGGTAGATGATGGCTTGCACTAGATCGAATTAAATCACTGATAGAACCACATCTAGATACTGGAAATGAGACTACCTCTAAAATAAGTTTTTTTTAATAATTCAATAATTAAAAAAACTCATTTTAGAGGTACTCTCATTTTCAGTAACTTAAAACTTATTTTATTATAATTAAAAAAAATGTTTAATAATTCAAAGAACTAACCATTCTTCTCAGAAAACAGGATTATGGAAAAAGAAAAATATTTAAAAATTAATTATTAATAACAAAATTAGGTATTAATAATTAGTGAAAATGTATTTAATTTTATAATAAACAGTTCCACAATACACTCAAACAATATGCTAAATCTAAGAAAATTATACAGTAAGAAGCATACAGTTAGTAATAAATATGACAGTAATCAAATAGATACTATGTTAAACTTTAAATAATTATAATAATTTCATTCTTTTGGATGATGATAATGACTGCAAAGCAAATCTCACACTACCCCATCTAAATGAAAATGTGTTATGCTCCAATCTACATATGCAATGGCACTAAGTCCTTTTTAGTTCAATGCACTTTAGCACAATTCATTTTAGTATAATTTTAGTATAATTATCTGAGATAATATGGGCCCTCTTTTATCATTCTTATAATTGTAGAAGTAATACTGCAGTTTCCTTTGTTTATTACCTTTAATGTCAATAAACTTCCAAGCACTTGAACTTAGAAGAATAGAAAAATCAGATAAAAAGATAGCATGATAAATCCTATACCAAGCCAAGCTATAAAACCTGACCTCTGAGATGAGACAGATACTCATAACCTTGTTGTTATAAAATGGTTAGAAATGAAATAAATGTATCATTTTTTTTAGAATGAAAACATTAATAAAAAATTCATATAATTCCTGCATAGGAAAGATTTCTTAATTCACAAATGTAAAAACTTTTCGTTCCTTTGTTAATGGGGCATTACTCAGACCCAAACATAAATGTTGACAAAAAATTTAAATAGACGGCAACCTAACGATACACACATCTTCAAAAAGAAAATTTGTTAAGTCCAGAATAAATACAAAAAAAAAAATCTATACTATTTAAAATCTGTGCATTATACTATACTATTTAAAATCTGTGCATATCTATACTATTTAAAATCTGTCCACAAATAAACAGACAGATATCTGTTTATTTGTTTATCTCCTCTGAAATGGAAGGGAGTTGAGCTTCAAAAGAGGTACCCTCGGATTCCAAAAATTCACTGGAAGCCATTTTGAGCATTCTCATCTTCGGACGACTTTAATTAGCCGAGATATTAATTAAAAACTCTACAAAATGCTAATTTTCGCCTTCATTTTTCTAAGTGGCAACAGTCTCACACACTGGAGATGAAAATCTGCTTTATTTTGAAAAATGTTGCCATCGCTTGCTTTCAAATTGTAGAGTTTCTTATTTCTAAGTTTTACAAAATATGAAATAAAAATAGCATTGCCAAACATTAAATAATATTTTTCCTGATTCCAAAAATTCATGGGAAGTCATTCAGACCATTATCATCTTCGAATCACTTTAATCAGCTGAGATAGTATTTAAAAATTCTGAAAAGGCTAATTTTCACATTCATTTTTTTGAGTGGCAACAGTCTTGCAAGCTCCAGATAAAAATCTGCTTTATATCAAAAAGTTGCCACTGCCTGCTTTTAAATTGAAGACTTTGTTAATAAAGAAATTTGTGTAATCTTTAGAAAATATGAAATAAAAATAGCATTGCTAAACATTATACAAGTTCTTATTCTGGAGTTGAAGAAAGCCCGTGATTGCATGTGACATCATTGTATGTCAAATTTTTTTCATTTATATCAGCATTTTAAATAAATAGCTGGTGTTGGCGACTTTTTTGTTTCAGGTTAGTATAATTGACATGATATATTAATCCCATGTTCATTCTTTTATTGACGTTCATTCTTTCTTACATTGTTATATTACATTAAATTATAACATCATACGTATTAACCTGAAATGTCAAAATTTTTTGTTTCCTGGTTTGGAAATAAAATAATTATTTACAAATTGGTTGGTGTTTTTCAATATGATTTCATTCATATTGATATGTTTCCATACATTTGCTTTTCAGGGATACATAGAACTTATAAATTTTGCTTTGGCTGCAGCCCACTCATCTGGCGGGCTTGCCCACTAATATATATAGCCACTAATATATATATTATGCCCAAAAGAGCATCTTCTTCATTTACAAACACATACATATTTTGAGAGCACCTGGGCTAATGTCTTTTTGAGCTAAAAATATTTAAAAACAACACATCTTTAGAATTTCTGATACACAATCTCACACACTCGAGATAAAAAAATTTTTTCCATACCGTGTTGCCATTGCTTGCTTCGAACACATTGAGATTATTAATCAACAATTTGTTACAAGTTTTACAAAATGTGCGACAGAAAATAAAGCAAATTCCAAATTCAGGCTTCCAGGTGCTCATATTCGGGTCGAGGACTACATTACTGAAAATTTGATAGCTCCAGGTACTGCTGCTTTTTTTTTACAACACGAGAAACATAGATACATTCATGCAATTGAATTTCTTCAAATAAAATACAGGGCGATAATATTTGGTGGCAACAATTTGAAGAGGGATACACCACTTTTAATGATTCAATGCAAAATACTGTTTCATAACTAACAGGCCTTCTTGGCTAATGTCCCTTGGGACTCAAATATAAAAACATCTGGTTGTAATGAAAGTTTTCCAACAAAAAACATTATTCTTAGAAACACAGCAAGAATTCATTACTTCGACATAGAGTCACCGTTATTGGATACTTAAGAAAACCCACAGAGTCTGCAAGCTTACCATACTATATAAGAAGGCAGATGCCTTCTACCACACATCATTTGTAATATTGCAAATGTATTTTAACAGTCTTTTTTTTTTCTTTTTTTTTAATGAAACATTTATGAGGATAAAAGATGCTCGGCCAGAACTCACTGCACTATTTTATCCCAAAGCTGAATGTTCTCTTCAACATTTGTAATCAAAAAAGGCATAAATAATATCTAGAATAGCCATAACATGATTCCTGACAAACAGAATTTAACTGTTGTGATTCCATTACTTCCAATATCAAGTACTTCCTGTTTTAAAAAAAGGAAAGATAACTTCCACTTAGGGAATATGCATTCTTATTGTTCTTACAAACAGTACCTGATGTCTTTTCCATTCTTTTTTAAATGTTATATAGGAAATACTGTAGACTTCTTAACTTTTTGTGTAATCTTTAGAAAATATGAAATAAAAATAGCATTGCTAAACATTATACAAGTTCTTATTCTGGAGTTGAAGAAAGCCCGTGATTGCATGTGACATCATTGTATGTCAAATTTTTTTCATTTATATCAGCATTTTAAATAAATAGCTGGTGTTGGCGACTTTTTTGTTTCAGGTTAGTATAATTGACATGATATATTAATCCCATGTTCATTCTTTTATTGACGTTCATTCTTTCTTACATTGTTATATTACATTAAATTATAACATCATACGTATTAACCTGAAATGTCAAAATTTTTTGTTTCCTGGTTTGGAAATAAAATAATTATTTACAAATTGGTTGGTGTTTTTCAATATGATTTCATTCATATTGATATGTTTCCATACATTTGCTTTTCAGGGATACATAGAACTTATAAATTTTGCTTTGGCTGCAGCCCACTCATCTGGCGGGCTTGCCCACTAATATATATAGCCACTAATATATATATTATGCCCAAAAGAGCATCTTCTTCATTTACAAACACATACATATTTTGAGAGCACCTGGGCTAATGTCTTTTTGAGCTAAAAATATTTAAAAACAACACATCTTTAGAATTTCTGATACACAATCTCACACACTCGAGATAAAAAAATTTTTTCCATACCGTGTTGCCATTGCTTGCTTCGAACACATTGAGATTATTAATCAACAATTTGTTACAAGTTTTACAAAATGTGCGACAGAAAATAAAGCAAATTCCAAATTCAGGCTTCCAGGTGCTCATATTCGGGTCGAGGACTACATTACTGAAAATTTGATAGCTCCAGGTACTGCTGCTTTTTTTTTACAACACGAGAAACATAGATACATTCATGCAATTGAATTTCTTCAAATAAAATACAGGGCGATAATATTTGGTGGCAACAATTTGAAGAGGGATACACCACTTTTAATGATTCAATGCAAAATACTGTTTCATAACTAACAGGCCTTCTTGGCTAATGTCCCTTGGGACTCAAATATAAAAACATCTGGTTGTAATGAAAGTTTTCCAACAAAAAACATTATTCTTAGAAACACAGCAAGAATTCATTACTTCGACATAGAGTCACCGTTATTGGATACTTAAGAAAACCCACAGAGTCTGCAAGCTTACCATACTATATAAGAAGGCAGATGCCTTCTACCACACATCATTTGTAATATTGCAAATGTATTTTAACAGTCTTTTTTTTTTCTTTTTTTTTAATGAAACATTTATGAGGATAAAAGATGCTCGGCCAGAACTCACTGCACTATTTTATCCCAAAGCTGAATGTTCTCTTCAACATTTGTAATCAAAAAAGGCATAAATAATATCTAGAATAGCCATAACATGATTCCTGACAAACAGAATTTAACTGTTGTGATTCCATTACTTCCAATATCAAGTACTTCCTGTTTTAAAAAAAGGAAAGATAACTTCCACTTAGGGAATATGCATTCTTATTGTTCTTACAAACAGTACCTGATGTCTTTTCCATTCTTTTTTAAATGTTATATAGGAAATACTGTAGACTTCTTAACTTTTTGTGTAATCTTTAGAAAATATGAAATAAAAATAGCATTGCTAAACATTATACAAGTTCTTATTCTGGAGTTGAAGAAAGCCCGTGATTGCATGTGACATCATTGTATGTCAAATTTTTTTCATTTATATCAGCATTTTAAATAAATAGCTGGTGTTGGCGACTTTTTTGTTTCAGGTTAGTATAATTGACATGATATATTAATCCCATGTTCATTCTTTTATTGACGTTCATTCTTTCTTACATTGTTATATTACATTAAATTATAACATAACTTCCACTTAGGGAATATGCATTCTTATTGTTCTTACAAACAGTACCTGATGTCTTTTCCATTCTTTTTTAAATGTTATATAGGAAATACTGTAGACTTCTTAACTTTTTGTGTAATCTTTAGAAAATAAAGCAAATTATCAGCCATTAAGGCACATTTAATCAACTATTCCTAATTAATAAAAATAAATATCAGTATAAATTCCAATATAACCATATGCCAGTCCCTTTCCAAAATTGCATAATCATTTATAACATCATAATTAAAACAGCACAAAATTTTATGATTTTGGGAAATAATAATTAATACAAACTTTTTGATGACTTTATTTTAATCCTCCATTTATCATTTTCAGGTTCTTTTGGAAGTGGTTTCAAATCAACACAGTGAACAGGTTCTCTAAAATATAATGAAAGAGAAATGCCAGTTTATGCATGTGAAATTTAATGCACATATAACGAATTGTATCCATAATTATAAAAAATATATTTTATAATAGTCTTGAATCTCCAAGTGAACTACAATATTTCTATGAATACTTTTTAATTTATTTTTTGTTAATTATTCAAAGGTTTATTACCCAAAGGATACTCTTTATGGGGATACACTGCAGAACAAATCCAGACAGAGAAAGCAACATGATAGTTTAAGTATATTTTCTTGCAGAGAACTTGGACCCATCATTCATGAAAAAACAATGACAATTAATATCAACCTGAATACTGAGGGCAACCAAATGAGCCATAATGTTAAATCACACATGAACAAAATCTGATTTAAAAAATGCAATAGAGTTCAAATGGAGAAGAGCTTAGAAATAATAAAACATGTAGATAAAGGAGGACATAGTAAATATAAAGAAGAACACCAAATACACTCCTTTATGTAAATGTATTATTTTGCAGAGCTGGCATCTTTTAACACGTTAATACTTCATATACTCCATACACTACACAAAAGGTTAAGGAATGGTTCCAAGAACATCCCTCTTTATGCTATTACCTCTCCCTCCCAAATATGATCTGAAGAGAAAAAATAGTTTTAAGCAGAAATATTCTAAAACATAATTTGAAAGAAGTGAGGATCTTTCACTTACAATCACAGTATCAAATACCACGGGATGTAAAAAGATCTTGCTGAATCTATAACCTAAGAGATGAAAGATATTTTGTTTCTGACTATAAAGACAAGTCATATTAGGAAAGCCTTTTTAGCATTTTGACTAAAGAGCATATAATAGGCATTCATGAAAGCTATTAATAAATTTAAAGTCATTTAATTTTTTTTATGAATGCATTTTTTGAATACCTCAAAACATGAATTACCATATTTAATTGAAAATAATACCCTCTTTTATGCTATGTTGATATTCCAAAATTTGAAGTTTTAGCAGAAAGATCATCATTCCATACAGATAATTACTACTTAAATACTAAACAAATACCACAGGTAATTACTACATATACAGGCTGCATAAATATGGCTAATTATTACAGCTACTTGATCTATTCAAATTAGACTCATATCCACCTTACTGATCACTGGTATGGTTGAAAACAAATAGGTTACAAAATATCATTAATAATGTCTTTGGAACCAGAGATAACAGTATAGTAAAATCAAAGAAATTCTCAAGGAAGTGGGAAAAAACTAAGGTTCTTATTCGCAGATTTATTGCAAGACTACTTAAATACGTTAAATTGATAAATAATTAACTTCATTTCTATTTCTTAATTTTTTCCTAAAATACAGGGACAGTCTTACAGTATTTCATTTTTAGTCTTACTACAAGATCTTATTTTCGAGAATTGCAATTAATGTTCTATCCATTTCAATATCAAGAATTGACATAAATTGGAGTGTATTAATGAAAACTAAGACATGCACATATCATATACATGACTGCTTCTTTTCCATGGATATTAAAGTTATTTATTGTTGAACAAAGATAAAAATGTAAATAACAGCTATATAGAATTTTTTTAAGAAATTTTTTAATAAAATTTATTTTTCTCTTATAAAATGCTTTTTTTTGGGGGGGGTAATTATTTATAAACAGAAGAGTATTTATGCGATAAAAATTAGTCAAATAAACGTTTTCCATCAATCTGCAAAATAGCTAATGAATTGGTAACTTTTTATTAAGGATAATCAGAAAGTATCAAATATAATTTTAAACTTAAACTGAATTAAATCCAAATAAGCAGAATACAGTTTTGTAAACCTAAATAACTAACAATTAATGAGAATAAACATAGAAAGTTTAACGTTATTTAGATATCTGAGTCAGTTAAACAGGAAATCAATTTAATTGGTCTCAATTGCATCTTAAATTAAAAAATTTGAATTTTACAAATATTCTCTATTTTAAAAAGCAAATATAAATTTAAAATTAATTATAATAGCAAAAATAAAATTAATTATTGCTGCAAATCAATTTACAATATCATTTAAATTCTGAGAGCATAGCTAAATAAAGTGTACATATTTAAAACCATGAGAAAAATAAGTAAAATAAAAATAAAAAATACATAATCCTAAAAATTAATCTCAAAACAATTTTGTAGATATAAGACAAATTAGCATAAGTGAATAATTGTTGAGCAGGCAGGAGACATACTTATCAAGGGGAAGCTGCCTCCAAACTAAGTCTTCAATTACTCGTGTTTCGTCATCCAAATAGGCAACAGTAAAAATTCAAAACAAAAAATAAAATCATATAATGAGAAATACTCAAAAAGAAATAAAATGAAATTAAACTAGTTAGAGTTTTGAGAAATTAAGCAAGTAAAAAGACTAAAAATACTGAGGTAGAAAACCAAATTATTTAAAAGCAAAACAAAAGTAATTTCGAAACTCTTTATTTTTAAGTAAACAAATTAATTGTAAATTACACAAATTAATTGCAGCAATAATTAATTTTATTTTTGCTATTATAATTAATTTTAAATTTATATTTGCTTTTTAAAAATAGGGAATATTTATTAAATTTAAATTTCATTCCTTGCAGCAATGGCGCAAGAGAATTTTTTTAATTTAACTTTTCTTGTGAAACAATTAAATTATAAAAAGATGTTCTTAATAGAATACCGCTGAAAATGTAAGATAACTTGTTATAATATTATCAAAATTCTTAGAATTTAAAGACAATAGATAATACATACTTTTTCCTACAAATACATCAGCATAACACAGATAATAATAAGATAGATCATAGAAAATAAGAATTTTCTTCCCCCCCCCCAATCCTACAGACTACACAAATCTCAAATTAGGCCATTTACAGCCAAAGATGACCATACTGAATTCATTAAAATAAATACATTAAATTCAATTAAGCTGTCTCATTAATACATGAACTTATAACTGTAGCACTATAAAACACATGTGCAGTAAAGCCTAACTATTCAAGTAACCAGAAAGCTCAGATAACTGGAATACTTTAAAATTTCAGAAATTTTTCTTTTTGAAAAAATAAACAAATGAGAGACTTATAAAGCCATCTCAATGATACACAGGACGACAACTCAGAACATGCAAAAACTGTCAACAAATAGTGCAATTCAGCATGAATAATGAATAAGCATAATGTCACTATACAATCTTCAGATCTTCACCTTAGTTTTAAGCAAAACTGATTAATTCTGAACAAGAAGATTTAGTTTTTGTGAAAAAGGATATAAGTCTTCTGCTATTTATCTGTTTTCCCCCTCACATTTTGAGAAAATGATTAAAATCTGAGGACTACACAAAAAGGAACAGGCATTGGAATATTTACAAAATTATAGGATCAAGAAAAGTATGTGTTAATGTGACTTTTTTTCAAAATGGACAAACAATGGTGATGCAATGTGGAAAATTAAAACAACCAATTTATATTTTTATATGCCATATTCATAACCTATATCTCTTTTTACCTACCTATATAAATAAAGATCAAAATTCTGCCAGAAGGATTGTGAAAGTTTGCTGGTTGGCATTCACTTTCATCATTGACAATATTTTATGATCAGATAGATATTGTGTTACTCGTACATTTCCATTATGCACCTACCACACATTTTGGCATGTGTGTGTGTGTGTGTATGTATGCACGTGTATACACACAATATTTTTATATTATGCACACACATGCACTTACTAACATATACACCAAACTGCATGACAGATGCATAGTAAAAAAGTGCCATTTTACTTTAATATGCTTAAGGGCTACAGAAATATGTTGGCTTCTATGCCTGAAATAATAATTTTTTTTTCCCCTGTCAATATCTCCCAGTATAAAATAGAGACCTTTGAATTGTGAGCTGATAATAAATACATTGATAGCTTTTATAATTTTAAATAGGAAATGTCTTCTTCCATTCATTTGGCATACCATTTACAATTCACTGCATTTTTCATATGCCCAATTATCCAAAATTTGCATGTATTCGGTGGCATTCAGCATTTTTCAAGTTTTCCAGATAGCTGAGTTTTCATTGTATCTCAAGTATGATTTTAATAAAAATAACTATAAATTATTATTTGATTTATATGCTATAACACTGAAAATAATAACATTAAATACAATGATAAAGAAAAAAAGTCTTTCTATATCACTATACCTAGTACTCGTCAGCCTGACAGGAGGCGCAGGGGGCTTTTCTTCCATATCATCATATGTATGCATTCTGAAAAACACAAAGAAATATTATTATCAGAAACTGCATTCACTAGCAAATAATTAAAAGGAAAAATTATTTAAAATTAATCACAAAAACATATTTACATGACTATTATTCATGACCATGCATTTATTCATTAAATAAAAAATATAACAACTTATTAAATAAATTATGTATTTATCTTTAATTTATAAATTATTAGTCATGCAGTACATACAATACACATTTATTCATATGTAATATACAAAGGACAATTAAATCAAAATTAAATTTCATATCAGCCAATTAAATTCAACCTCAGACAATTAAAAAAAAAATTCAAGAAGAAATAAAAAATTTTCATTGAAAATCAGCATTTAAAAATATTTTTAGTAGTTTTCCATTAAAGCCATTTTCACTGGTACACTGGTACATTTTGGCTTATTTACTTCCCCGTGCTTTTGGCTCAATACCAAACATTTTTTGGTGCTTAGGTATTAGAGTCAATCGCAAAAATTGGTTACCATCGGATCATGAAAAATGTCAGAGTTCCACCAAAGTAGTATCAATCATTCCCATGGAATTCTGATGGAATTAATACCTTTTAATTTCATTTCATACAATACAGCACATATTCAAATCAGCATCTAACTCATTCCATTCTTCCACTTCGTACAAAATATAAAAATATCAGTTTCTACTATTTTGTTAAGACTTGTCATTTTACTAGAAGCTATGTTTAAAATGCTGAATACAGACTTCCTAAGGCTAATTTTTTCAATCTATTACTGCTTTGTCAGTCATATTCAGGTAACTATATCATGTTCATTAATACATCCTATTTTTGATGAGAGGATCAAATAATTTTGAAAACAATTCACTGCTTACTCTTCCAGAGAAGACAGGTGATAAAAATGCATTTTTTCACAATGCAAGTAAAAAAACACAGCAATAATAGTTAATTTATACCCTTGTTCATAAAAACAAAAGATGGCTTATTGGGAATCTATTAAGGTTATATCAAATGAAAGTGCAGATGCCATAAATGTATTGTTATATAATATTTATCCGTAATTAGCACTAAATTGTGCTGCTTGGCCTCATTTTCACAGGATAATGAATACCTACTCTTCTTTTACCAATCACTTTTCCTCTATCTTATTTTTTTAATTTTTTCTATTTCACTTTTTAAATTTGTCCCTCTATTTTTTTTTTATTCATCTCTGAAACTCTTCAAAACAGGAAAAACATAAAATATAAATATTACCAAAAAAAAAAAAGATCTATATTTATTCCTTCTTAATTGATTATATAAAATATGTAAACCTAAAATAAAAAAACAGCAATTAATAAACTTTGCACTAAAAAATAATCATCTACAGTATTAAAATGCAGGTAGTATATATTAATGCGAAAAATTTAGATAAATTCAATACATTCAGTATTCCATAGCTTCTAAAAATTGAAGACTTTCTTCAGAAATTTTAAAGAGTAACTTCATATTCGGTTTTTGCATAAAATCTTTTACAACAAAATTTACATTATACTCTTAACTTTACAAACTTTCAAAGTGCGGAAAGGTTAATTTTATAATAAAACAACATAGCCTGATTTTAAAAAGCTAAAACTTCATTTATTAATCACTTTACCAGATAACAACAGAAAATGCTCAAAAGATTCAGTGATGAACTAGATTCAGACTACACTAACTTATTTATTTTAACACTGCTTAAAATTCTAGCATTCATTATTTATTTAACATTCATTAAAAATAAAAATAAAACTTTGAAAAGTTAATGCTAAAACTTTTTCCACAAATCCAACAACAGGCAATATGATAACTTGACCAACAGTCCGGAAGTTGATTTTGGAGCACATACATATTTACAGAAAAGCAGACCCTTCTTTGTGATGAGTGTATGTGCTGTATTATATGTTACTGACAAAAAAGAAAAAAAAAAATTCCACAACACATTTCCTCAATGTAAATTTCAATATATTGAAAGAAATTATTAATACAAAAGTTACGGCAATGCATTACAAAATTTTATGAAATCTGCAGTATTTAAGTTTCAGATTATGAACCAACATTCTTACAAAAATACAATACTGGCCCAAATGCGAGAAGACTTACAAGTAACCTTGCATATTTTAACACATTTTATTTGAAAAAAAGAGAGAGAGAAGCTTGTATAAAAGTCATTCAGAAAAATATATTCAGTAATAGTTGCATAGTAATGTTTATTGACAAAATCATGTAATATTATTGATAATATTCAAAAATGCCATTTACTAAATTCTCTTAGTAATTAAATGCTTAATATTAAATTGTTTTAAATTTTTGCCATCATACATTACAAAATTTTAAACACAGACATCCTAATTTTTCATTAAACTGCAAATAATGTGTCTATATTGTAATTTAGGAAACTTCCTAACTAGAATGATTTTATGGTAAACTTGTGGTACATTTCTTTGAGTTTTATGGTACATTTCTCTGAGTAAACAACAGGAAAGTTGAATCTTTTGGGTTTATAAAAAGGCAAAAATTGTTGCACAGTCCCAAGTGACTTAATCTCTGAAATAAACACTCTAACTTTTGTGAGTTGAGACATTTAGAATATTTTTTCCTTCTGCTTCTTGTGAAACAGCGTTTGATACACCTGGGTGCCTAGCCTGATGCCTTAGCCTAAATTGAACATAGTGGAAAGTTTCAAAATATTTTAGAAAGTAACTTATTTTAAATATAGTAATTTTTTAAATTTAAATTTTGAAGCAATTCACACACTATATATTCAAGTCTCAAAACTGTCTAACTGAATCTATGTTATCATGGTAATTTTGAATTAATAGGTCTCAAGTGATGAATAAATACATACAATACACAGATATAAATATAAATATACATAAATAAAAACAAAAGATCACTGAATAACATGATAAAGTAAATATAAAATTCAGACTTCCATGATTACATTTGGATTAAGAATGGACATTGGCCGTTTTTACTAGCATCATTCTTATAATCGTAATTTTAAATTCTGAGTTCAGAGTTACTTATAATATAATTATATATGTAAATGAATGTGAAATTGTCTGGCCAGGTGGTAGTAAAAACTTCTCAGTGGAATTATGCATAATTCCACATGAACTGCATTGTTTCTAATACAGTATGGTGTGTTTGTTATTTGCCGCAGAACAACATTCTGGACAGTTTGCAGCTTTTTAAGCAGAGTTTTCATGAATACGTTCAGATTGGACAAGCATAACAGAGCATGGGATGCAGAATGGATTTATAAATAACTTATTATTTATAGGTAGAATGCTGTTTTATCTTCTGATAAAAAACACAGCAATACTTGTGACTGCCATATTAGCAAATTTTTTCTAATATTAAAAAATGCTAACTTGTTACACAAATTCCTTTCATACCATATACATAAATTTAATATGAAACAAGAAGATCTCTGAACTACATTTAACTTACATACATTCTTTTATATATGCTTAATTGATTAAGGAAAAGGCTATGTGCCTTAAGGAGAAATATCTTCATACAGATTTTTGCAAAAAAAAACATTATTTATACAACTAATTGCAAAATACACGAGAAATCTGTATAGACTGTTTCATCCATAATGGCAATGGGACAAAATTATCAGTAATTTGTGATTTTGATCATTAGATCAATGTATATTTGTACTAAAAAGTTTTGTGCGTTAAATTAGGAAATAAACATTCATACAGGCATACAGAAATGCAGCAAGAACAGTTTATATTATTTAATCATATACTGTACAATGTAGAAAAAAACCAAAGATGATTTTTAAAATTAAATACAACAAAGCATTTACAAATCCTCTCTTTCTCCCATGTTAAGTAGAAAGAACAACAGGATTTAATTTAATAAACCTCATTCCATAACCCAGGATAATTAAGATATTAACGTGCAGATCTGCCTTGTTCCATTAAAATTATAAAAATATTACATACTTTGACAGAGAGTAAGTTGTATGAAGAAGAGGAGCCTCGGCAGACCCAAACTGATTGTCCGCCGATTTGCATTCGCAAAATTGACATGTATGAGACACATTCATTAACAATTTTTCAACAAGAAATAAAAATCTAATTTAATATACTTTTCGGTGCGTAAAACTGTAAATCAAAGCTATATTCTGAACACATTATCGCTGAACCGAAATTATGCATTAAGCTCAATAAATATTCTTCAGATAAAATAAAAACAATACGGAAGAACAACATACTACAATTCGAAACAAGAACTGACAAACCGTACGATCGATATTTTCGTATGTGAAGAATCGATGGAAAAGCTTTGTGTCTACGAGTCCGACCTGCATGATCTACAGACTTTCACACTTTGCTCTGATTGGGTAAAATATATCTTCTTGGTCATACTCGGAATGACGAATTATCATACTCGATTTTGTCTTGTAGGATTTGAAAGAATGCCACACACACTATGCTGGCCCTTTTTCAGCACACGCTTCCATCATTAATTACATTTTTACTTTGTCAGTGAGAGCTGAAGAGAATTGTGTACTGCACTTTAGATAATTTGCTGATAAATAATTGATTGTTGTTGCTTTATTTTCCCTTTAATTAGTTAATTCTAAACTTATTTAATATCGGGAATATTTTTTAACCTGTTAGTTAAAAAAAATTAAACGAATAAATATTGTTCAGATATGCCTTGACAGCTACTTGATTATGCTTTGACAGCAAAGAAGAAACATATCATTATGGTAATTCAGACAATAAGTGTTATCGGATGACGTACTAGCTGTGATGTAGAACTATTAGACATACCCTTTATAGGAGCCTTTTCAAGAAGAAGACGATGGTGTGAAGCCTTACTGTGAAGCTTTTTACCTGACAACGGATTTTGCTCAGTAGCAGAGTGGTAAGAGTAATACCAAACATCGTCACCTTTGCTGCTTGTTTTTTAATGCGGTATAGTAAAGAGTGTAATATAAAAGTAGTACATATTTGATTAAAATGTAATTTCAGGTATTATGTGCCACCAAGGCTGCTCTGTGTACATTACTTCATTTTCTAGAGGTGGTGCCGCTAGCGCGGATCAGATTCTCATCTCAGCACCTCCCACTACACTGTTCTTCTTTCATTTTGCCCTAGATTGTTCATCAGAAGCCGAGAAGAAGATGTTTCTACATCTTGACACTCGAGATTATAATACGATCTTCGGATATTGTTCGGAGAACAGCCTTGATGATAATAGATTACTTGCAATGCACATAAACAAATGCTAAAAAGCTATAGAATAAACCATGACTGAACATCGATGAGTACAGGAAACAACAAAGTAAATGGAAAGAGAAAATAAATCATTAAATAAACATTTACAGGTGCAGGACTCTTATTTTTATATAAATTATCAATAATAATACCTATAATTATATTTTATTCAATTATGTGCTATTTTTAATTTAATACTCTTCGCTGTTGCTTTGATAATTAAACAGTAAACAGAACGACACTTTCAGTTTACATGTCCCGATTTCCTACTGCAGATAATCCCTTAGCAAGGGAAAAGTATCACGGCAAATACTCTTCGTTGCTTTGATAATTAAACAGTAAACAGAACGACACTTTCAGTTTACATGTCCCGATTTCCTACTGCAGATAATCCCTTAGCAAGGGAAAAGTATCACGGCTGTCTCCCTACAGGAAGTACGTCATCGAATGACAACCATTGCCTGCTATACCACAATAAGCTGTTTCTCCCCTTTTTGGCGTCAAGGCTGTTCTCCGAACAATATCCGAGGAATAAGTTAAAATCTTGATTGTGCAAAACACATCTTTGAATCTAAATAGAGTCTAAAAAGGACAAAAAATGTAAACAAGATCTTAGCCCCCCCCGAAACCAGCCATTTAAACTATTCCCGTTCAGGAAAACAATAAACATTGCGAATATAAAAATCTGCCCTTTTTATTTATAAAATACGTTCCTCCTTTATATATATATAAGAAAAGGAATACATTTCCCTTTCTAATCTTTTGAAAGTCACCAAGGCTTAAAAAATGATAAACGACCCAACGTAGTAACGCACCTTTAAAAAAAAAAGAAAGAAAGAAACAGCATCAGCCTGATTTTTTGCGTGCCGCCTGCTTGCAGGCAGAAAGATATAGAAAACATCTGTCTACGAAATTATTGTGTGTACTTTGTGATTGGCGGATGGGATTTTTGGGGAAGAGGAACGTTATCTGTATTGCTGATGACTAGCATCTGATGAAGTATGTGAATAGTAAACAAATTTATCTCTTTGAAGAGGACCGGTGTCTGCGTTTTATTCCAGGAAAGATAATTAAATAAAAATGTAACCTTATATTATATATCAGAGTAAAAGTCTTAAACCCTTGGATCCAATGTTTGAAAATTTCAACGGATTGAAAAATAATCATTATTCAGTGACGAAAAGAGGACGACGATGAAATATTTTGAAAAGAACATATATCCTCGAGGAAAAGACGTATTTGTTCAGATTTAAATTTCGAAAGTGGTAGACTTTTAATAACTGTTGAAAGTGGCAGAATCTAGTTGTTAAAATCATTTGCGGTAATATACTTGAGTAATAAATAATAAATGCCAGTTAATTGCTGAAACTAGTAACAATGAATTTTGCTTATTTTTTCAGACGGTTTTGTACAAATATTTTTCAAAAAAAGCTATTTGTACGATATTATAACATCTCAGCTACAAATCCTATAAATGAGCGATATGAAGTTCGTGTATTAAATGCTTTGAAGGATAATTATATGTACGTTTTAATGGATAAAGATTTAAAAATTGCTGCCGCGGTTGATCCTGTTGAACCCGCAAAAATCTTAAATACTATTAAAGATGAAAACGTTGAATTAAAAGCAGTACTTACAACTCATCATCATTTTGATCATGCTGGGGGAAACAAAGTGATTCATGATGTGCTACCAGATATTCCAATTTATGGTGGGGATGATAGAATTGATTCGCTAACAAAAAAATTATCCCATAATGAAGAATTTAAAGTAGGACATATATTAATCAAATGTTTGTTAACACCGTGTCACACAAGTGGACATGTATGCTATTTTATTAATTTGGATAATGAACCAATATGTTTTACTGGTGACACATTATTTATAGCTGGTTGTGGTAGGTTTTTTGAAGGTTCTGCTAGTCAAATGTTGCATTCTCTTCAGTTATTAGCTGCTTTACCTAAATGTACCAGAGTATATTGTGGACATGAATATACTTCAAGTAATTTGAAATTTTCTCTATCAGTTGAGCCAAATAATACAGCAGCAATTGATAAAATGAAAACAGTGGAAGAAAAACTTGCCAAATATGAACCTTCAGTGCCATCAACAATAGGTGAAGAATTGTCGTATAACCCATTTTTACGGGTAGACCAAGAGCAGTTACATATATACACAAAGAAAGCAGATCCTGTTGAAGTTATGAGAGTGCTTCGTGATCTGAAAGACAATTTTAAGAGTTAATTTATATATTTTATTTTCATGAACTCAAAACTGTGGGTTGCTTTTATTTTCAAAAGTTTCATATTTTGAATAATTTAATTAATTTCTTATGTGCTGAAAACTGTAGATTGTTTTAGTTTAAAAAATGTCATATTTTGAGTAATTTCATTATATTCTTATAATGCGCTCAAAACCAGATTGTTTTACTTTCGAAAGTTTCATATTTTGAATAATGAATATATATATGATAATTTGAGTAATAAAGGTAGTATTTTCAGAATGATAATTCTGCATTTATAGGATTTTTTTAGAAATTTATTTTAATTGGTCTTTGTGGAAAATTGGTTCTAAATTTCTTACTTTATATATATATTGAGTAATATAGACAATACATGCATGTATATAAATTTAGTAGACTAAATATTATGTTTGCTGTATGGTGAAATATATTTAAAATATTCTGTCTGTCTAAAATCTTAGTTTAAATTGAACCTATGTAGCCAAATTTTTATCTGGTGTACCAGCAGGTGTGACATGCCGGGCTAGACATTCCCCAGTCATTGACCAGATATGTCCGATGGATCTAGAGAATGGGCAAGCCAGGGTAGCAATGCAATACGGTGGGCTAAGAAGAAATCTTGAACATCGTGTGCGATTTGGAGTCGCACATTGTCCTGTTGAAATGTGGCCACAGACAAGCCCTGAAGGTAAGGAAGGAGAATAGGCTGCAAAACATCAGATATAGTGTTGGCTGATTGGTGCACAAATAATGCTTACTAAGGGGCTTCAGGAGTAGAATCTAGTACCCCCTCACAACATAATATCAGATGCAGGACCAGTATGATGACACAATAATCAAGCAGCCTTTCTCTACAGTGTCTCCTAACTTTAATTTGACCATCATTTGATGAATCCAGCTATCATTTTGGGTGAATCATGCTTCTGCCTGGTACTGCAGACATTCAGATGTCATCTCTGCTATTCAGGCACCACTGCAAAGACAAATACCTGTGATTTAAAGCTAAGTGAAACAATGAACGCCTAACAGACAGTCTGTTTTACTGTAAACAACAATGAATTGTTATTGCAGACAGAACTGTTGTGTTACAGACTACATTCATTGTGATATGGTTGCGGATGTGGTGGTGTGCCATGTGTTCAATATGCCTATCTTCCTGTGTAGTGGTGCGGCAAGGTGGTTGCAATTGCTCCTGTTTATCAGTCATTCCCTCGTGCAACCACCGATCCCTTATTCGTATCACTGTTATTTGGCTACGTCTGACACGATGACCGATTTCCCAGATAATTTGCTATCTTTATATGCAATGATTCTGCTTGGTTAAACTCAGAAATGATACTTCCCCCCCCTTCTTTTTCTTTTTCCTGTGAGGCATCCTGAAGCTGCACATTAAAAAAATCTCACAAGGAAACAATTTACTTTATTTAAAATGGCAATCTTTCTTCTCTTTATATGTGGATTGTAAGGAGCACTCCAGTTGCCCATGATGTGGGCATGCACTAAAATCGTAATCATTTGCATATCCCATCGCAATTTACACATAATGCAAGTTTCATACTGTTTGGATGCTTTCTTTATGGTGTTCATTTTGGATGGTCAGCAGTTACTCTAATAAGGAACTTTGTCTTTATGTTGAAAAGTGTTTGTAATTCAAACAATCAGGGCAATTACTGCACTGGTAGAGAAGAATCTTTTTTAAAATATAGCTATGTTATATAATACTTGAATAGCTACTTTGCAATTATAAACTGAATACATATATATTAGGGAAATCACTTTAGCGGAAATAGTCAGATTACACCGAACACTAGCACATAACAGTTCTTTAGTTTTAACAAGGAATGTCCCATTTATACATGCTCTCTATTTTTTCCTAATATTCCAAGTTCTAATGGGTTTCATTGAAAAACAGTGATAATTTTGTTCTTAAACTCAATTTAAAAATATGTGCTTGTGAAATTTACCTGCAGTGGAAGAAGCTGCAGGAATACAGTATTTTGCCACAAAATCACTGAGAAGCAATTGATTCATATGAGTATAATAATCACAATTTCTACAAAAACAATAGAAATAAAAGTCTGTTTGTACATAAATTGACTAATATTGTTATTATTATACACTAATTCATTTGTTTAAATATATATGTATGTAACAAGTCTTTTTTTTTTTTTTTTCCAATTATAAATCATTATTCTTTTCCTATGAATAGCCAAATTGTGCCAAGGTGGTTGCACTAAATGGAAGTACCATTAACTGTTCTAATTTCAATCATAATAATGAAATGCTTTTTATCATTATATCAGTATCTTCCAGTATTATTATAAGAAAATTCAAATATTGTAAGGATTTACAGACTTTGTTATTCATAGTTGTAGAAATAGTATACAATTTTAAAGAAAGATAAATTTACAAGATTGAACATTTTTTAGCAATGGAAAAAATTATCTAATAGTAACTTGAATGTTTAAAAATGACATAGATATTAAACTAACTGAATCTATACGATTTATTCATATAAAAATTCTCCAATCTCCATAGCATAATTCCACTAGCATTGTAATGTTATTATAATTTTTATGTTATAATGGTTTATAGGAATGGAAAAAAAATGAGATGAATATTAGTTATGAGTTATGTACATCTCCAATTTTGCAATAAAATCAAAATGAAAGTGCTGAGATTTGAATTAACATCAGTACTGTGAATATGGAAAGAGACTATACTGAAAAAAAACTACTGAAGGGTTTTTCCCTACTGAAGGGTCTCAAACAATATTTAATTTTCTGTCCTTGATTATTAAATACTAAAATCTGTGTACATGCTTTAAAAATGTAAAATTATTGAAGTAGAAAACTAAGTTGACCTAGGAATTGAACATGGATCTTCTTACACTAATTCACTGCTTTTTACACATGTCCATCTGCTTTTCTACAATTTAATAGTTCAAACAGGCTCCTGTATATCAGTTTTCAGTTATGAGCCATAAAAATAAGACTTGGAACTATATGATATTGCTTTACTTTTCTTGTGCACAGTATCTATTAAAATATTAAAACTACAAATCGGAATGTAATGTTTTGCTACTCTTGAAAATAATGTCTTTTGTAAATTTACAAATCATTTCAAATATTTTACATTCACTGTAGAACATGCTTTTTAACACATTGACTGCCAGTCATTTAGATTGATAGTTAATGCCTTCACATGGAAGTAGATTGTACCCAGATGCCAACATATTTATTGTTAGAAATATGACTTAAAAATAGTAATAAAAGATAAATATGTGATACCCAAGTATTATTTAAGCTTTCATTGAAGAATTTTATAATTACGCACCAGCGCGTGATTGGCACTACATGTCAAATTTTTCGCCAAATGCCACATTACGCGCTGGTGCGGGACATGTAAAAAGTGAATCAAAATAAGAAAAATAAGTGACAGTAAGCATTATTTTTATATAAAACTGTATCACAACAATTATACATATTACAAATGAATTTATTTCAAGAAAATCACAATCGCATTATTACAAAGGATATATTTAGAGTGTTATTTATGTATTATCTTTGCACAATCTAAGCAGTAACCAGGAGATCCTTCACAAAATTTGCAGACATATATTGTGTCTTTACGTTCCCTTCGGAATAGCAACATTTGCATTGCTTTCTTAGAATCTTTCCGGCTCTTTTTTCTTCCCGTGTATTCAGCAAATGTTCAGATTCAGACTGATTAAGCACAGGAGCACTAAGAACAGATGGCTCTTTCAGTAAACTTCGTATCACGGATAAACGATAGTTATACTGCCATGTATTTCCATTGGAATACTTATTATAGATAAAGTGAGAATTGTGCATCATCATTTGCAAAATATGCAAGAAAATTTTCGTGGACCACCTAATTGTTTTTCTCTCACAAGGATAATATTCAAGCATCTGATCTTGCTTATCAATACCTGCCATAAATTTATTATATTGAATTACAGGTAGCGGCTTCGATTTAATTTCACCTCTTTTGTTTGCCTTTTCCATCATATCATTCTTATATTCATTGGAAATGTAAGTGACGTCTCTCTTATTCTTCCACTTTGCAATCATCACACCATTAGCATACTTTGCTACAGTTTGCCCGTTCTTCAGTTTTTTTTCGTTTACCTCTAGTTTTTCTCTTTTGGAAATGTCTTCCTGATTTTTTTATTGTCCCAGTACAATGGGTTTTTCTGTCAGCGAGACATTTTGCAAGCTCATAACTGTTATAATAATTGTCCATAAATACACTGTACCCTACATCGAGGATTCCGTCAAGTAAATTCATGACGACTTTTTGTGAATGACCCTTCCCACCAAAATCATCCAACATACCTGTACACACCATAAATTTGAGAATCATACCATGAGAGGTTGTGACCATGTATAACTTGATACCATATTTATGGCGTTTATTCGGTATGTACTGTCTGAATACAATCCATCCATGCCACAATATCATTGATTCGTCTAAACTAAGCTCTCTTCCTGGATAGTATATTTGAGATACTCGTGAGTTGAATGAATTTATCATATTTCTTATTTTATACAGTCGGTCCTTTGGAGGTTTTGAGAAACAACAGAAACCGATTCCTGCTCATATTTTCTGCAAATGCACATAAACCAAACAGTGAATATGTTTTCCAATAATCTTGTATACGGTTCATTCGTATAGTTCCCATGTGTAAAATTAATCCCACAAGAATCAAGAATTCCTCTTTTGTGGTGTCCTTCCAGTCATTCATGCGAAGACATTTCTTTTTTTCACGGTGCAAAAGTACTTTCTGAGCATAATCATTCGTTTCAGCAACAATTTGCTCCAAGATATCGTCAGTGAGAAAATGGCGAAAGAAATCTATAGGATTGTTACCTGAAACAGGTTGGAGCAAACACTCAGATTTCCTGAGAGGGAATTGTTTTATAGATGTAGAATCATTTTCCCAAACTATGTTTTCCACCATAGTTGAATCATCTTGCTGACATGCAGCCTCTTGCGCGACTCCTTCTTCTTCTTCTTCCTCTTCTTCATCTTCATCTTCATCTTCATCATCATCTTCATCATCATCTTCATCATCATCTTCATCATCATCTTCATCATCATCATCATCATCATCCGAATCCGAAATATCATGGCCATGAGTGGGAGGAAAGAATTCCTCGTCACTGTCACTATTATAACTAAAATCACTCGGGTACTCGTATGATAATTCAGTCAACAAATTTACTATTTCTTCATTTGTTAGAGCCTTATTATTTTGAATTTTTCTTCTTTTGGGACGCGAAGGCCCTGCACCATCATCTGAACAACTCATATCACAATATGTTTTTTAATAAAAAAATAAAATATTAATTTCGAAACCACAATTATTTATACATACTTTCTAATCATTACTCCATGCCAATTCCATCAGAAAAACCCTGAATGCAATGCCAACTGAATTGGAGAATGAATAATCAGTGAAGGATTTTCCCGCGGCAGTGCGTGACTGGCTACAGAGTCATCACCACACATCCCGCGCCAGCGCGTGACTGGCTACTGAGACAACACCCCACATCACGCGCTGGCGCGTGATTGGCAGTCAACGTGTTAATGATACATGTTTCACACTCTCTTGCTTTATATATATATATATATTTTCATGCACTGGTGTCAACAATTACTATGAAAGTTTACCTGCATAATTACCAAATTTAACTTTGAATACTTAACAAAAATGTTTTATGGTTTATTTAAATGCAATAAAATATAATCATGATATTTTTAGTCAAGACTAAAAATAAAATTATGAGGTTGCTTAGCAGTGACATATTTTTAAACCAAAATTTTCAGAGAGAAATTTCAATGAATTAAATGCAATTCTTGTAACATTCCAATACAATTTTTATTAAGATAAAATGTATAGATGTCCCATAATTTTATTTTTAATCCTACGTGTTTAAGAATATTGCAAGAGCTAATAAATTTGCACTTTACATTGAACTAAAATGGTATACTTTGGGAGGAAAAAAATTCAACGAATCTCTGTTTATGAATGTAATTCATCCTCGAAGGCCATTATTCATGACGAAATGTTTATCAACTGAAATCCTTTTCATCATTAATGTACAATCGACCAATTCATTCGTAGACCACATACGACTACTTATTTAAAGTTTACAATATATTGTGTTAACTGAGGATACAAAACTAATGAAACCATTAAATGTAAGACAAAAGAAGATAAACAATATTAAGCAGATGAAAGACAGAAATTTAACTTTACTGTTATTTATGAAGGAATATGGATGGCTTATGTGGAAAGTGATGAAGAATAGAATGAGAAGAGATAATCTCTTATGCACATTTGCATGTGGTCCAGCAAATCTGAGATATACAAGTGCTGCAATGCTGGTGCCAAGGATAGAGTTCAGAGCAAGGCATTATGACTTATTTTAATCTGCATTTTGTGTGCTAAGTTTCAGTAAATGTTAACCGTCTTTTATTAAAGGAATTATGCCACATTCTTGATACACCCACATCTTACTACAGCACTCAAGACTCATCATGCCTCTATTTCACTCAAAATTTGTCCAATATGATTTGTTCATAGCTATACTTTAAAAGTTATTTTAAAATGCATATGATGTATCTTGCTACTGCTTTATCAGGGTAATATTATTAATTTGCACCTTATTCCATTTTACCCAAATTTTATGAATAAAAGGAACTAAAATCATCTTACCTTCAACTGAAGTATCTGAAATGATCTTCTGAAATTGTTCCAATTCTTTCTTGTTTGGCTTATTTTTATGATTGTTCACTAACAGCTCTGTATCTTTGTTAACTTCCAAGTCCATAGTTTTAGTTACCTAAAACACAGAATTTCACAGATGACCAAAAAGAAAAAAGTCCTCAAACACTTTGCCTGGAACACAAACTGGCCATAATATCCTCCAGGCTGAATTCATAATCCTTGCCTTGATGCTAGGTTAAGTAAAGCAACAGAAAATATTAAAATGGTATTTCTAGAAGATCCCAAGTGTTAATTATGTCAGAATGTAAACACATTAGAAAATCATTTGTTGCTGACTTGATTGCTCAAAAGACATTGTTTGTTTTAGTTCAAATAATTTATTCATGATCCAGGTTCCACTATATACACACTTTATTCTGTACTTTAACCCATAAAATGGAATAAAATAATAAAGTGGGCAAAAACAGCAACAACCTCTGAATATAAGGAAATTATTCCTTCTAATCATCATAGCAATAAATATACAACATCATTATTTCAAGATCTGTGAATCTATTCAGTGGCACAAAATTAAAATTCATTTAAGTTTCTTTTTGATTTAGTAATCCACTTAGATGTCACTTAAAATTGTCAGTTTCTTAAAAGGAAGGTTTAAATTTTTATTTTAAAAATCCATTATTTTTAAAAGTTTACACAATAGCTAAAAAGATTACAGATTTTTTAAAAATCATAAAATTTGTTAAATTAGAGGTATCCCAATATCTTGATTTGGAAGACTATTTTTTTTTTACCTATGTCTATTGAGATAAAGATATTCATTCTGCAATAATTATCTCATATTTTTTTAAACAAGGCTATGTAAAAATAAATCAGTATGTTCTGATTATCTATATCCCAATTTCAACATTAAGTAAAAATGTCATGTTTTTGGAATATTTTCAAGTGTATGAGCGACAAACACCAATCCAAGAACGTACATACCACACTCATGGATTTACATGTTTTATGTTTAACAGTTATTTACTGATCAGCATTTTCCTTCCCATGTGTTTCTTTTCCACTCATAATGAATCAAGATGGGACTGTAGAGTTTATCAGATGATAAGGAAGAAAATGTTGGATTTCTTACAAAATATAGCATTTCATCTAAAATACGGAATGTAAATATTCACATTATACTTCTTGAACAACCAAATTTTATGAAAATTCAACATTAAAAACTGCACGTAAAGTATTTGGCAAAGGATTACAGCCAGTGAATTTCTCTGAAGAATTAGGATTATCACCCAACACAACTATATAACAATTACTTCCACAAGGGTCTGATATAGAAAAGAATATTTAAAAAAAAGGGAAGGCATTGGATGAATTGTCAAAATAGATGAGAGTTTTTTTAAAAAAAAAGACATAAAAATACTGTTTCCAATAGCAATGGA
The DNA here is from genome assembly GCA_000611955.2 of Stegodyphus mimosarum. Lineage (NCBI taxonomy): Eukaryota > Metazoa > Arthropoda > Arachnida > Araneae > Eresidae > Stegodyphus > Stegodyphus mimosarum. The sequence continues at coordinate 188,721 of KK119676.1, forward strand.
TTTTCGGACGAACCAAAACCTTTCTGGAGAGCAAACAGAAGGGCAGCAGTACTGATGGTCAAATATCCAAAAACATATCAAGGAAAGAAAAATAAATTTTATCAAAAACTGCTATGGACTGCATGACATAGGGTATAAGCATCAGAAAGTTAATCACATGATGTTGTGGAACCAGAAAGTAGCATCTACACATATACTGAATGATTTGGGGATCATTTAAATGGAGAAACAAGAAACAGAGGAAATACAGACCTCCTGACGTATCTCACTGAATTTATTTGCCAAAGGTCCAGCAAGCAAAAGACTGGAAGAAATTTTGAGTATCATAGCTGAACAGTATCCATTAACTGTCAAAAACATTAATATCAAATGTACAGATTGTTTATTTTTTCCTCATAAAATTTCGTATTTCTTACAATATGCTTCTTTTATTATTATTTATGAAGATTACAAATGAATTCTAAAGATAAGCAAATTAACTTTTCATTTAAGGGGGTAATCAGAAAGTATGAAAATATTCCAAATTAAATCTTTTCAGAAAAAAACACGATGGAATATTGTCATTGTAAATATGTATGCATATAAAATTTTCAAGATAATTTGATAATAGGGGATAGAAAATTGATTTCAAAATCTGAGCCAAACAAATAAAAAGCTACGCTAATAAAATCACATAATAACAAGATTTTTTAAGCAATAAAATTGATAATAATCTCTAAACTTTATAAAAGCTTGAATAGCTACTTTTTACATGCTTCATTTTATAGATAAATAAAAGGAGGTTTTTATTGCAGGACTAATAAATATTACGATCATTAAGAAAAGTAAATAAAAGATAATGTAGTGCAGACTTGCAGATCACCAGCAAATTTCTTCAATTTTTTTAATGCTTTACACCAGAGCCATGCCTAAGTATTTTTTCACCTGAGACAAAGAAATAAATGTACCTCCCTATATGCAATCAAATTAAATGTATCTGTATATATCCATATTCAACAAAGTAATTACATAAAACCATACCATAAGTCTTAGAATATTTTAATCATACCTTTATGCATTCAGAAACTTAATACATAAAATAATTTTAAAATTAAAACATAAAAAAGTATCTTTTTGGTAAACAAGAAATAAGATCGCACTGAATCTAGAAAGATGAGTCCTTGGGGTTGGAAAAAAGCACCTTTCTTTTTTTGATAAATTTCTCTCGGACAACACATCAGTTCTTCGCACATCCTTCTTTTTCATTGGTGCAAATAACCCCTCTAGGTAAGTTTTTTTTTTTTTTTTTTGAAATTGTTTTTCTTTTGAAAATTATCAAAGGGATTAACTTTTGTCCATTGGTGGCACAACCCAAAACAAGCAAAAGAAGTCTTGGTTAAGTAAGGTTATTAACACTGAAATAGTTTTTATCACCTATTGAATGAACAGTTCTGCTCGGACGACAGTCAAAAGTAATGGGCACTTCATCCCTATTAATTATTTGCCTTTTTTTCAAATTTGGTTCTTTAATTTTCTTAGATGTATACTCCAAAAAAGCTATCTTTTTTTCAAGCCAGTCCATGGGAAGCTTTCGTCCAACTGTTGTTTTGGTCCTGACAGATAATTTCTTTCCACTTCATGAACCTGAAACACCAATTAGGTCCTCCACCAAAATTTTAATGCCCATTTGTCGAGCAATTGCGTTTGCTTGAAGGTGAATTCTAACTGTTGCTTCTGATAGTCCATTTTCTCTCTGCTCTATTGTCCGTTTCTCTAAATTGTCCTCCAAAACAGGCCAGGCTATGACACTAGTCCGATGACATCTTTTATTCTTAGGCATTTTCTTTAATTCTTCTTATTAGGACTTCCACGGCCTATGTATCACTCATCAACTTCAAATTCTTTAGCCACATCACGACTTCCAATTTCAATCGCTTTCTTCACTGCTGAAGCAGCCATGTAACTTTTTCTTCGAGCTATAATAATAATAACATTTTTAATTCTTGAATGATAAGGTAAACAAAAACCTAGATACACAGCAGTAAAAACGTGTAAAAATGAACACAGCACTTGGCAAGTAAATGTAGCTGTTTCCATTTAAAAAAAAAATCCAAGACCATGGAGTTTAGCAGAAAGTACAGGCATTACGGTGTGATTACACAGAGCGCCACCTACCTTAGTTAAGCGAGTTTGAACTCATTGCACTTCCATAGAGCAATCTGAAGTTAAAATATTGCAACAAATTCTAACTTAACTGTATCACTTCCGCATAACTTACAATCTGTTTTAAGGACAGACAAAAAATTAAATTCCCTCAGATACGCCGCAGACCTAAATTTTCAACTTTTAAACACATATGAGCTGCGGCTTACCTACCCAAAATTACGATAATGTTTTTATCACAATCTGTTGCACAGATGGAGGAGTTTTGATTATACAAATATCGTCGCAGTACGGGGCTAGCCTGTCGTAATGAACGACTTTAGGCTTAGAATTTGACGACTTACGGATCCAAACTACAATGTCGTTAGCCTATGTAAAGATTGTCCCAGGTTGAGTGTAGTTGAGAAGAAAGCCCTTTCCGTTGAATGAGATTCCATAACCACACCTGTTTATCCTCGTTGAATTGATGTCCTTTAGTTCTTGTGTCATAGTTGGTCTTCATCTTCTCCATCGTCAGTTTGATTCACTTTCGTGGAAAATTGTACATCATATCAACCATGCCTTGAGATCTTGAATGTACTCCTCAGGTAATGAAGTCATATCTGGAGAGTGACCAAATAACAGAGCAAAAGGCACACGAAGGTCACGATCAAAGCACATATGTGATGGGACAAAGTCAGTAGTCTCATGGACGGCACTGTCATAGGCCAGTAAGAGCACAGATAACTTCTGGTCCCAGTCTTGTTGGTTTCTGGAAACCTTGAGCGAGAGTTTATTAAGGAATGTTTAATTAATCTTCTCTACTGTGCCATCAGACTGTGGATGTAAAGGTGTCGTTTGAGTTTTGTTTATGCTGAGTAGTTTACTAATTTCTTTAATTAAAGTCAGGAGAAAATTCCTTCCTTGCTCTGAATGTAACTGAAGCAGCACTCAAGATCTAGAAATACAGTGCTTTATCATTACCTCTGCTACTGTGATACCCTCTTGATCAGCGATAGGATATGCTTCAAGACACTTTCTAATTTTCACTGAACCCTTGCTTTACTCCAATCGATGCGCTATCGAACTTGATGCAAAATCTTCATTATTCCGAAATAGCCTCCATTATGGACTGTAATGCAGTTCTTCAAGGACGTTTGGAGTCTAGGATCTTGGAAGTACGAGCTGCCACAGGAATTCCTTTCCATCATCTGATTCAAACTTCCGGTACAACATTCCATTTCGATTATGGAGTGTGTCCCAGATGCCCAGTATTGTTTTGTCGTAGCACTATAAATCGAAATAGCCTACCAGGTAGGTAGGTTTTTCTATTTGAAGACTCAGTTAAGAGATTATGGATTTTATGTCACCATCTTCCAACTAGTATTTCCTGACTTCTTCATCATTCCACGGTGTGGTTTGGGCAATGATGAATTTGTAACCTGACGTATGACTGGAAAAGCCAGCTACTATTTCACTTCGACCATAGATCAGTATTGACAGCTTTCTGCAAATGGGCTTCTAGACAAAGCGTTGGCTTTTCTTTGTGATGTTCCTGTTCGGTGATGGATGCTGATATCATATTCCTGGATTCTTTGAATCCATCTGACTAGTGATATATAATATTAGTCACTCAGCCCTTAAAAGCAAATGTATGGCTATCAACATACTTGAATACTTTCACAAAGAACCCACTAAACTACTCAAATTACCATAAATGAAACAACCATTTGGCAATAAATGAAATAACTTGGCAATAATCCAAGGGAGCACCCTAAAATATAGACTAATCCTTGAAAGATTTAAAGAATAAATAAAACATAGTATGCATTCACATAGTTTACATTCTAAATGCAGTCAAAATAAATTTTTTATTATATAATTTGATATTTGCCTGTGTTCATTTCAGAATTACACTAATGCAAAAGAGAAATTATGCACAATCATTTCTTGATAAAAAATATATATGATTTTATATCTGGTCAATATAAAAATATTTTAAATTTGTTTATTAAAGCTAAGTTTGTGCTTTTTTTATATGTGAACTTTTATTTCATTGATTATCTTCTAGAACTTGGCATAACAATATTTGGTAAAAGTTTACAATTGAGTGCCTCTTGTTTTTTGATGGCAGGAAGGCACAATTTCAAGATGGCCGCTACACAAAACCAAAATAAAGTCAAAGAATTTCCCAAACTCTGTCTCCATGTACACATACATCTATTTTCACTTAAAAAAAAAAAATCACAGAATTGCACATTGCCTTGACTTTGTCCATATGCACATCGATTTATTTTCACTTAAAAAAATCAAGAGCTAAAACCAAATTAAAACTCTCATGGTAACCAGAAATGGTTTCATAGCTAAAACTGAACATTTTTTGCCAATCAAAAGGGCACCCAATTCTACACTAGAGCCCAATATTTAACTCTCTTTTCTGAACAAATATAAGTCAGTAACATGCAATAGGTTATAACACCACATAGTATTATATGTAACTCATACACTGAAGAAAAACAGCCTGTTACCAGGACCAAATTCAGAAATGTAAGTCTGTAATACACACACATACATATATTTCTGAATCCGGTCCTGATAATTTAAAAGTAATGTTTTCTTTTTAAGTCTGATATTAGCAGAATTTATCTAGCATTAATATAAACATTTACCTCCTGGTAGCGAAGTGGCTAGCACGTGGTGCAGATGCACCACATATATGGGGTTCGATCCCCGGGCTGGGCAAGGTTGACCAGTCTTCATCCTTCAAGTGGGTTGATAAAATAAATATCAAGTTTGCTTGGGGACTAAACAGCGGGGTTCCTGTGACAAGCTGACCACATGTCCAAGGCATATGATGATGAGATATATATGATGGGCATATCAAGAAAGTAGAAAAAGGACGCTGCAGTCCATAGCCCATTAGGGTTGTTGAGCCACTGAGTTAAGTCTTAATATACAATTTTTATCATATTTAAAGAATTTATATAAATAAAAACCTTAATTCTAGATTATGAAGGCAAATTTATTTCATCAGATTCATATAAATTTTTATTATATGTATATAACATAAATAATTTAATTAGAACATAATTTATTACATATCATCATCCATATAAAAAAACTGTCCCAGAAAAACATGACTCTTGAACTTCATATCTGTGAAACAACATATTTCAGGATCTTATCATTCTAGTAGTAGATACTGCAATTATGAACACACTAAGGTCTCAACAAAAATTTAGTTCTTCAGAAATACAATAGAGAAAAATCATTTTGAGCACACATTCTCCTCAACAGTCTACAAGGATAATGTAAATTTGAATAAGTTATAAAATATTAAACACAGAATTACAGCAGCTGGATACAATATGCATGCAGTTGATACAATATATAATTATTTTTAACTAGTAAAAGTCATTTTTTTTAAACACTAAAATATGAAAACAGCTTTGCAAACTGTTATCTCACAGCTTTCTGCAAGTCTTTAGTCACTTGTTGAATAGCTTGATTGTGGAAAAATAAGAGCTGTCCACTAGGAATGAATGTATTAACAATAAGAGATACTATATTTGCTTTAGAAACAAATTCGGATATACCATTTGATATTCTAGGTAAAAGATCTCTGAAGGTTCGTATTAATATGACAAGGGTTCTGGCTGCCAAAATTCGATTATCAGAGCTGTCGCAAACAAGAATATACAGGCAACCAGAATATGAATGCCATACAGTAGGTTTTTGGACTTCCATTACTTTAACATTAAGGATACCTTTAGTTTCTAAATCAATCGAGAGATTTTCAGAACCATCTACAATGTTACTTGTCACAGATGAATTGAAATCAAATTCCTTTTTTATCTGTTGTACAATGTTTACAGTGATGTCTTCTTTCACACATCGTCTGTCCGCAAAATCAAATACAGATGAGTACAAAACTTGACAATCATAATCTGCTATTATAAATGAATAAACCATTGTCTATCAGTTTGCCTTCAATTCAAAATTTATAATTGTTAGAGTATCATGCACTTAATAACCGATACAGGCTTTGTATTGACATTAAAACTATCTAATACTAATCATTCTATGACGATAAAGTCAATTAATTTAATACTCGCTTCCAATATTCTCCAATGCTCACATGACTTTCATAACTCTGCTGTATCTATTACTTCCATCAAATTACACTGCAGCGCCGCAGGTGTTGCACTCCTCAGAATCTGCTACCTAATAGTTTAAAGACATCGCCAATGTGAAGAACTTGGTTACTATGCTCAATATTTATCGCTAATTTGGCTCAACATACACATTTCTGTATTACGATCTGGTTTTTTTCCTAAATTTGAATTTATTAAGATTTGCTTTATAGTCTTTAAATTTACTTACTTTTGTACCCTTTAGATTAACATATCTGTTTTTTAATATAATGGTAATTACTGATTTATTTAAATTCATCTTCGTCTTATCTGTAGGTAACTTATTCAATAAAACTCGTTGCATTCTTACTTTTTCCTTTTCTTGGTGAAATATTTGGCTGTGTTTCGTATAAAACAAGTCATACATATGTGAATATAAAGTAAATCTTTCCTACAGCAAAAGTCAGTGAAACAGATAATCATGACAATATGATTTTTAGTTTTATTAATAAGCAATATTTGCGTGAAATATATAATCAAATAAATTCATCAAATGATTTATTTATTTTAGCTGTTATACTGCACTTAGCTTTTATAGATTACGAGCTTTTTGCTAGTTGTCATGATGCAGTGAGTCCTGAAGAGTCTAAGATGAACAGAAAAGCAGCCAAAACAAGACAGGTCAAAACACAATGAAGTATCATGATCGCAGATTAGTAATCATTCCTTTAGGACGTGGTGCCATCTGTTAAGAAAGGTAGAAATTATAAACAGTCATCTTTTAGTGGAGCTGAAAATAGAATAAAATTAAATCTTCAGCTTTTCAATTAATTCAATAAATTGCAGGGCTAGCTGAAGTTTATCTCCCTGAGAGCCCAAGTCTTTAAGTATCTTAGCAAAATGTTGCCAAAGAAACCAGCAAAATTGTCCATAAAATTTTTAAATTGCACATCAGCAAATTTATTAAAGTCAAAATTCTTAGAATTAGTGTTTTTAGCCCCTTGGACAGCAGAAACATCAGGAACAGGTTTTGTAGATTTTCTGACAATCTTCTTATTTTCTTTCGACAGCCGAGAGGTGATCTTATGATCAGTTGAGCTACTGCCAATTTTTGTTTAAAATTCGCAACCCTTATAAGAAACAATATGTGATTTCTTGCTCCTTACACAGGTGAATTTTTCGGCCGATGCTATTCGCACCAACATTAACCACGCATGCGCATTGAGTTGTCAGATCCAGACCGTCATTTGAACTGATTCGAAAAGAACGAATCCTAAGTACGCCAACTGCCTAAGTCTGTTTCTGCTTAAGTCTTTTTATTTTTCTTAAAAAAAAAGGCGGTTTAGTACGTTGGCGTAGTTTATCATTTTTTTAATCTTTTGAAAGTTGGCGACTTTCAAAAGATTAGAAAGAGAAATGCGTTCCTTTTTTAATATATATATATATAAAAAGAAGGAACATATTTCCTTTATTTATGTATATATAAAAAAGGGCAGATTTTTATATTCGCAATGTTTATCGTTTTCCTGAACGGTTGGAATAGTCTAAATGACTGGTTTGGAGGGGCTAAGATCTTGTTTACATTTTTTGTACTTTAGATTCAAAAGTACAAAAGTACTTTAGAGTATACTCTAAGTACTTTCATTATTCAAAAGTACTTTAGATTCAAAAGTCTTTGTACTTTAGATTCAAAGATGTGTTTTGCACAATCAAGATTTTGACTTATTCCTCTTTGAAATTTTACGTCTGAGAAAAGATAACAAAAATTAGACTGAGTATTCCTGCGTAGAAAATTTAGACTTGAAATAAGTTAAAGGCGATAAAATCAACTATTAAATGAACAGTTAATCATATAATACTGGTTATCAACAATTTTGTATGCTTGTTTAATTTTTCTATGGAAATACTCATCATTTTCAACATACATAAAATATTTCAAAGAACTTTGAAATAGTAGTACAAACACATTAATAAATTAAATTTAAATAAATAACGGGCTGTAATTTAAAGGCAAAAATAGTTTAATGGGAGAGATTTAGACTGAAGAATTTGCACACACAAATGATTATCAGATTTTATAAGGCTTTGTTTAATAAATAACTTTGATTTCGAAATATGGCATTTGAACCTATAAACATGTGTGGGCACTGAAAAAGTGATGCATATATGAGAACATTATAATTTTCAATAAGCTTTCTTATTGAATAATAAATTTTGTCAATTCTCTGCTATAAGACTAGAGTTTAAGTTTACATGAAAATTCCTCTGTTAAATGAAAGAATTTAAGAAATTTCTGCATCCTTTTTGGCAATACATTAAAGATTTTTTTAACTAATTATACTTTCTCACTTGCTATTAGAACCATCATTAAATCTATATTTCATCTTATCTTTATCTGAACATTATCATGCATATACATTGACCTCGTCTTTGTAACTGATAATTATTACTTGCAAATTATTCTCTTACATATTCACTATACATATTTTCGTGAATATTTATAATGACACCACGTGTGTTGTACTGCATTAGCTAATTATTTTACTTGTTACAGATTAAACTACTTCATTTTAAGGTAGAATACTAACTATTTAATTGTATTACTAGCAACATTATCTATATTTATTGCATCGTATTATATATTGTGATCTAGCATATTTACTGTCATATATTTCATTATTGCTACATTGTATATATTATTACTACACTGTATTTATACTATTCTTGTAACATAATTATATTATTGACTACCTGACCTGTGCCATTGATATAAATAATGTGTGATCATTATGATGAATGAATTTATGTTGATGACTATTATTCGAAATACAAACCTCTTGCGTGGAAGTTCGTGATTAGATAACGGACGGAACGATTCTTACAGGTACTTTTTTTTCGAAACACACGTGTTTCAGTTCTTTAATCTGTTCATTATCAAAATAAAGACTCCTTCAGCAGATAGTTTTAATTTGTGAAACCGAAATTTGTCTCCATGAGAGAAAATCACATGGAGACAAATTTGGAAAAGGGGGAAATAAACGAGTAAAGGAACTTTTGTTGGGGCCACAAGTTGTTGTATACATTTACTGACTTTTATGAGGGTCTTGCGCAATGCATTTGGAACGTACAAGTTTTCAATGGAACACAGGATTAAAAATCATCTGCTTCTTTAGGTAAAGAGTTACTTTCAAAATTCTTCCTTTCGAAATGCCGTATCATTTTCAACCATCACTTTCGTTAGTATTAAAAAAGAATACATTCTAATAATTTTATTGGCGCAGAATATTTTGTATGGTACTTCCGAACGATTATAAAAGAATTAGATATTTGTATAAGGAGCTATCATACTATATTCTCTTTTGCTGCTAGTTTTCAGGTTAGATTTTACAGATATAGAAAGCACGCAAGGGCTATCTGCCTAGTAGCAGAGATGCCTTCGTGGAGGACTTTCTAAGGGAAAGTGGCTCTTATTCACCTAACAGAAGAGGGAAACCCTGAAAACCAACCTTGCAGTTAACCCATTTGCCTGGAATCGAACTGCCAGTATATCAGCGGTTTAATCTCTCGGCTACTCATGGGTCTGTTAGTTTTCATATTTTTTTTTCTGAGTACAGTATTTTTTATTTACCGTTAAATTAATATATTTTAAGGTGCATACCATGAAAAAATTTGAAAACTTGCGTCTCAGAGTTCTACACGTTTTTTGCTATCACATGAAATGCTTATTTTAAAATTCATTTTATTTAACAGGATAAAACCTGCATAAATCATTGTCAATTAAAACATAATAAATTTTTGAAAACGTAAAAAAATAGCTCGCTATTTTTTTGAAGAATGAGCTTTTGGGGAAATATATTTAAAGTTTCTTCAGTGACGGGAACAATCCCACGCTATGTAACGATTAAAACGCTTAACTATAATTTTTTGAGGTAATTCAATGAATTATCATGAGACGAGGATGCAATCAAATTGGGATGCCCTCAGCCGCAACAGGAGGTAACGTACACAAACTGAAAATCAGTTTCTCCCTTGAAACTGATTATCGGCATCCTTATGCAAGTTCGATTTTCCTTTCAGTTACTGATTCATTTATTAAACAAGGTGTTATATAAATTTTCGGAATCTTTATGAAAAACGGGGACCTTGGATAAGTATCTGCACTTTTAGATAAATCGTTATAATGTTGCCGCAGCTTTATGAAAAACGGTGGATTGGCATCAGAACAGGTTTTCAGGTTGTGCTTCTAGACAAGCGCCTGGCCCCATCCACCACCCCTGTTCTTATTGGTTGCCGTTTATGACGTTAGGTTGAAGTGATTTTATTATCGGTTTCGTGTAAGTTAGGTGAACTTTTACTTTTTTGGTCTTGGTTATGTTTTGTATAAATGTGAATTTGTGGAATGTAACAGAGTATTTGCAATTAAAGCAAGCTTTTCGCGCGCAAAAATGCCGCGGGGAATTCATTTCGTCACTCTATGACATCACAAGTAGTGTCCAATAAGAGCCTGGGGTGGTGGCTGGGGCCAGACGCTTGTTGCTTCTAGGAAGAGTGTTTTGGGGTATTTTAATAAATTAAAATTTATTTTTACCGAAATAGGTTTTCACGTGGAAAATTTTAATGGTAATAATATGGAATATAGAACAAATAGATAAATAAACTTTAAAATATTTTTTTATAAGTTAATGCTAACTAGTGATGTCACAAAAATTGTAATTTCAGTGTCTTTTCCGATACTTTATTTTTCAAGTCTGTTCAATTATTCTATATAAAATATTGGGCAAAGGAAATCTGAGGTAGCTTATACTACTAAAAGACTATTGCGCATTGGTTATATGCAATGCAAGATAAAAAATTCTTAATTCACTTTTTTTTAAAGTTAATTATATTTTGTTTCACTAGTCGCTCAAATTAATAAAAACTAACTTTCAAATCGCATTCAAGATTCAACGAAAAAAATTATTAAATTATATACAGTATTCTCTTGATTATGCAGGTGCGCATTATCCAGTTTGCGGATTTTATCCATGCGTATTCACGCGCGCCCGTGCTCGTTATGAGCGATCCCACCGAGAATTCTTTGCGTAACGGCGATGCTGACAATCGAATGGACGATAGCGATCCCTCGAATGCTATACCTACGGAAAGCTGCGTTGGAGTAGCCTGCTTAACTGTGAATGATGATACTCAATCGATTGATTTTATGAGTCGACGCATTCAAGATATAGGGACTCAAATCGACCAAACTAGACAAGTGGTTAAAACCTATCATCAGCACCGTGTGGTTACTGATGTTGATACTGTCACCGAGCCAATGCAGAAGTTAATCAAGAAGCTAAAGGCCGAGGCGGACGCCTTACGAGGTAAGTGCGGTTTAGCTATAGCGGCAGGTTTTCTTTCGAAGAGTTGGTTTGCAACGTTATCTCTACCGTCAAAATGTCCGCAGACGAAATTGTGCTTCTGTGCTTTTTTTTGCGGGGATCTTTTTGATTTGTGATAAGTGTTGTTTGCTTTGCGGAGTGAATTTTTTTCGAAGGAATCTATGGATAAACCGACAGCTATGGAAAAGGATTATTCTGACGATGGAGCTAAGCCTAACACGTGGGCCGATAGATCGGAAGTTATGGATGAAGAAGTTAGTGTGAAGTGTGATTCGGGTTCAAAAATTTTCGTGAAAGATGTGCCTGATATCGTGCAATTTCTACATAATAAGGCTTTCGATGATGATTACTTAAATCAATTGTTAGCATTGGATTTTTCGCAATGTGATATGAGTGATTCTGCTCGTGTTAACTCACTCATGGTGAATCTTAATATTATTGCATTACGAATTGATACGTATGCAACTGCTCTCAGGGATAACCTGAGCCTTGTGCTACATCATTTTAATATCCCGGATAACTATGAAGTTAGTGCTTGTGAAAACGAATACCGAATGGATAATAAAAAACGACTCGAAAAACTGGAGGCGTGCTCATCTCTTCTCAAGGGTAAGTGCGATTTCCTATTGTTAGGCAGGGAAAAAGCTAATTGTAATATTAATCCAAATGTGTGCCATAAACGTAAAAATGTTTTAAATGATGATGAAAATCTTAATGAAAACACTGATGTAGGATTTAAGAAGCCGCTAAAAACGGCTAAAGGTATAAAATTAATTAAAAGTAAGGCACAAATTGCCCTTCAAAATAGATTTGCAAAATTGGATGTTCAAGATAAAAATATTGGTAACTGTATTAATGCTAGTAATGTGATTCCTAATGTAAATAATGCTCAAAATTGTAATAATAATAACGTAATTTCTAATAATGATGAGATGAATGATAGTAATAGTGTTGTTGATAATAATGATAATACTATGCATATTGATGTAAATGCACAGGCAGGCACAGGTTTGCAGCAGCAGCCGGCCCAAGTAAAAGTCCCCCCCATTATGGTAAAGCCCCCTCAAAATATTAACTATTATACTTTCATGAGTGAATTAGCAAAGAAATTACCGGAAAGGAAATTCTATGGTCGCCTTAGTGGTGAATTTTTGAAGGTAGAACCGGCTACCCCAGATGATCATCGGGCATTAAGCACTTTTTTCCTGGATAATGAAATTGAACACTATGTGGTTAACCCGAGGCATAAGAAGCCAGTAAAAGTTCTATTAAGGGGTCTCCCTATAGATTCAGATGTTAAAATCATACAAAAATCCCTCGAAGATTTAGGCTATGATGTCAACAAAGTGGTTCAATTAACCAAATACAAAACCAAGGCGCCAATGCCCCTTTTCCAGGCGCAAATCATTCCAGGTGAAAATTTCGAAAAAATATACGATGTGGAATACTTAATGCTGTTTCACATAAAAGTTGAAAAATATGTGGCAAAAAACCAGGTCCCCCAGTGTCACAATTGCCAAAAGTGGCATCATTCCTCTGAAAATTGTTTTGTAGCGCCTAGGTGCGTGAAATGTGCTGGATACCACAAAACAAGCAATTGTGATCACCAGGGGACACTGGATACACCCAAGTGTGCCAACTGCTCCGGGCCTCATACAGCCTCATATAGGGGGTGCCCAAAGTTTCCATCCTACAAAAAAAATAATAATAGCAGCACTAAGGAAAAACCACAAAAAAGCTCCGCCATTAAATCTGGCATCAGTTTCGCACAAATGGTAAAAGATACAGGCACTCTAAGCCCAGCATCTGAAATTGCTAGTACCAAACTACCAGTACCACAGCCTGCTGCCGCTGCAATTCCTACAGTAATAAAAAATAATGATATTAGCAATACCAACCATAGTACCAGCAAATCGCAAACAGGTTTACTGGAGTTATTCAAAGTAATGAATCAGTTTCAACAAGAGTCAGGGCTTAACATACCACGCCTTATCAAGGCCTTTAAAACCAAGATCAATGCATTGAAAGAATGTACTGATATTCTAGATAAATTGTTCATACTGTATCAAATTTTAGAAGATATTAACGGGTTCTCTACTCCAAATCATGGATAGAGGATTCTTAATTGTAACATGGAACGCAAATGGTTTATTCCCTAAAATTGATGAATTTAAAATTTTTGTAAATGAGTACAGTCCCGATGTGATTCTCCTACAAGAACACAAGCTGAGGCCAGGGGTCACAGTGGATGTCAACAATTATCAAGTATATCGTCAAGATCGACAACGTTTAACGAGTCGCTGTCCGGGAGGGGGACTCCTCATCCTAATCAAGCGCTCCATTGCCCATTATTACACAACATTACCACAGCTTTCAGCCATAGAGGCCATAGCTATCACAATCACACCACTCACTTCACAGCCACTCACTATTATATCCACCTATATACCAAGCAACAAGAGATCTCATGTAAGCATTTTGAGCGAATTCCAAGCTCTTGCTAGAGTCAACAATAACATAGTAATTGGTGGAGACTTTAACGCACAACACCGCGAGTGGAACTGCAACACTAACACATTCCTTGGTAATGTAATTCTACGATTTGCCAACTCGGCTGGATTTACAATTGCAGCTCCTCAATCCCCAACACGTTATGGACCTACATCAGCTACTACACTGGATTTCTTTATGATTCGGGGCTGTGCTTCGAGTTATATAGAAAGCCTTGGAGAGCTCTCCTCGGATCACAATCCAGTTTTAGTCCAGCTAGATGTTACAGGACATAATACACCACACAAAAAGGCCTTTGTTACTAATTGGACTGGTTATACCAAAGCCTTGAACAACACTGCACTACACATTCCAACACCACAAACAGGCAATGAGTTAGATGCTCTCGTACAAAATTTTACGGATGAAATGCTAAAAGCACTCCAGCAAAATAGCAAGCAATTAAAAAGAGAAAAACCAAAATATACTAAAGAGATCAGGGAGACCATCAGAAAGAGAAATGCTGCCAGAAAACAATGGCAACGTTCTAGATATCCCCCGGACAGGACTCTCCTAAATCAACTGAATCAACAAGTCAGGTTCCTGACCAGAACACACACCAACACAAACTGGGCCAAACATCTCTCATCGCTTTCTGCAGATGATAATTCTCTGTGGAAAGTTGTATCATCACTAGAAAGATGCCACACCAACATTCCGCCCCTAAATGGCCAAAGTAGAATTGCATACACTGAGCTGGAGAAAGCTGAGTCGCTAGCCGATCACTATGCTTCCCAGTTCACCACAAACAACATATCACACCCTGCAACAGAAACACTTGTCTCACAGACATTAACAAGTATTACTCCACAAACAAACGCAAGCAACATTCCTCCAGTCATTCCTTCGGAGGTCTTTGGCTACATATCAAAACTGAAATGTAAAAAAAGTCCTGGTATCGACAGGATAACTAATAAGATGATCAAGTCTATGGGCAAGATTATGCTCTTCAAGCTCATCAAGATCATTAATGCAATCCTTCGGCTAGGATACTATCCAGTCTCATGGAAAACTGCAATTATAAAACCTCTGATCAAACCAGGAAAGGAACCAAATGAAGCCTCCTCGTACCGCCCAGTCAGCTTATTATCCGGACTAAGCAAGATTGCAGAGTTCATTATCTACAAACACCTGCTGAATTTCACGGAGGACAACAACATTCTTCCCGAAGACCAATATGGGTTTCGCCGAAAACACTCGACGGTACACCAACTATACAGAGTGACAGAAATGATCTCTGCTGGTCTACAAAAAAAATCCATCACTGGAGCAGTTCTGTTAGATGTAGCAAAGGCCTTCGACAGAGTGTGGCTTGAGGGCCTACTATACAAAATACACACCCTGGGATTTCCAGGGTACATCACAAACATCATAAAATCTTACCTCACAGACAGACATTTTGTCGTTCGTGTAAATCACACCACATCTTCACCTAGAAGCATACAGGCCGGAGTCCCCCAGGGGTCTCTCCTTGGTCCTTTACTTTTTAATCTATACACGAATGACATTCCACACACACAACACACCACGTTAGCAATGTATGCTGACGACACAGCAATTCTCACCCAAAGTGCATCTTATGGCTCAGTTATACAATCACTACAGGATCACATCCATGCACTGGAATCCTGGCTTATTAAATGGAAAATTCAAATCAACGTATCCAAATCGGATGCAATCCTATTCACACGAAGGAGATGTGATGAATCACGAGTCGTCATGATGTACAATTCACCTATCCCCTGGACGAAGCAAACCCGATACCTTGGAGTAACTCTTGATAGCAAACTCACATGGGGCCCCCACATCACAAGTATCATTGCCAAGTTCCGAGTACGTAAACATGCACTTGCCCCCTTAATTGCTCGGAACAGCGTTCTATCAATTGATAACAAGTTACTCATTTACAAAACCATGTTGCGTCCCATCCTAACCTATGCCTGTCCTGTATGGGGATTTGCCTGTTTTACCTCTATGAACAAACTTCAAACAATCCAAAATGTTACATTACGAGAAGCGGTGAATGGTCGTTGGTTCATAAGAAACAAGGCCATTCACCAAGAGCTCAAAATTAAAGAGCTACCTGAATACATGGCCAAATTAGCCAAAAAGTTCTTTGATAACATTAACAAAGTGCAGAATAGCACAATCCCAAATATTATGTATGACATCCAGGATGTAAACAACAGAAAGCGCCCCAGGGCAATCCTGAGATATTTGAATAATTAATGTTGTATCCAATTTTATTGTAATCTATGTTTGCATTTATTTGTTACTGCACCCTTTATATTTGTTCGACAGAAATCATTTGTTTGTTTTTGCATTTTTTGTGTTTATTATGTTCGTAACTCTATAGATTAGTTTTACTTACTCCTAGTACTAGTTTATCACTCTCTTATAATAGTCTCTCAGAATAACCTTACCTAAATTTATTTCTGGATATTTACTACATTAATTTGTAAGACACAGTTTTGGCTTTTTTTGGCATATTTCTTTTTCTCCCCTGCCTCTCAATGGTTCATCGCACTTGTTCGCCACAGATTTTCTCCGCCTTCTAGGCTCAGCTGCAAGTATCGCCACGTGGTTTATGATTAACTCCTCAGAAAAGTATTTGCTTTTCATTTAACATCACCTATCTACTTGCTACTTACTCATCAACTCTCCTTTGGAGTATTAGGAACTGTAAGTGTTAGAAAATCGAACTTCATGTTATCCCGGGATAGTGAAGCTTTTTCACGGGTGCCCATTACAGCGTGTGCCACGCCTGAACCGCAGGTTTATCAAATTTAAATATCTCAAATAAAAATATTGATCTTAATATTGGTAATCCTATAAGCAAAACCATTAAACGAAAATCCAAGGCTGAAGGCTCAGTTGATTTTATTGATAGTGAAGGTTTTAGAATGCCTAATAAAACTGCAAAACAATTAAAATTAGAAAAAATTAAAAGTGTTATTGATGTAAAAAATAAATTTTCTGCTCTTAATGGTAATGTTCATAATACTGATAATATGGATGATAGTACTGGCAATTCTCCTCAGGATGAGGAAATTCAGCATGCTACTAACAATAGAAATTCCCACCCAGTTGTTAATGTTCCCCCGATCATGGTCAACCCTGGAGAATTAACGTTTGGAAATTTCCTTAAACAACTCGCCAGCAGAACCACTGCCAAGTTCCTCGGAAAAGTTAATGGGGAATTTTTAAAGATTTTTCCACAAACGCCCGATGATCATAGAATGCTCTCTGCGCTGTTTAAACAAGAGGCAGTAGAACACTATATTATAAATGAAAAATATAAGCGACCCGTCAAAGTAGTATTAAGAGGACTCTCCTCAAACTCAGATAAAAATGAAATAGCCCAGGCAATCACGGAAAAAGGATTCACAGTGCAAAACGTCGCACAGCTAACTAAACACAGAACGAGGGCCCCAATGCCACTGTTTCTGATCACCCTTTTACAAACCGAGAATGTCGAAGAAATTTACAACCTCAAGGACCTACTGCTGTACATCGTCTCCATAGAAAAATACGTTTCTAAAAACCAAATACCCCAGTGCCATAATTGCCAAAAATGGCACCATTCATCAGAAAATTGCTTCTTTCAACCAAGATGCGTCAAGTGCGCTGAGAACCATAAATCGTCAGATTGCCCTAAAACTGGAAAAATAGAAAATCCGAAGTGTGTGAACTGCTCTGGGAGTCATCCTTCATCGTATAGAGGGTGCCCGATGTTTCCCAAGAACAAGCCAAGTATCAAGAAGAAAAGCAGCACCAGACCGGGAGTTAGTTATGCACAGGCAGCCCAGGTTACAAAATTAACTTTAACAGATAATAAACAAAAGGACACAAGTCCTCAACCCCTAAGAAATGCTGAATTTCCTCAACTTGCTCATGAAAATGGCAATGCAAATGTAAATGATAGAGCTAATGCTCAAAATACTAGAAATTATAATCAATCCAACAATAGTCATTCTGACATTATTGATTTTATTAAATCCTTAAAAGAAATACAAAGTATATTTGATAAAAAAGAATTAGCAAAAATGTCTAGAATTTTTAAAACTTATATTCCTAAGATTAAAGAACAGACTGATAAAATTGATAAGATGTATATGTATTTGGAAATGTTAACGGAAATTTATGAATAACTACAACCAAACTGAAGAAAATATTTCTGTTATTACATGGAACGCAAATGGCTTGTCCACTAAATATAACGAATTAAGGGACTTTATAGAGATGTACAGCCCCGATATTATTTTCCTACAAGAAATCAAACTTAGCCCACAACAAAATTTCAGAGTCTGCAATTATATTTCGTACCGATTGGACAGACAAGGAACCAGCAGCAGAAGCTATGGAGATTCCGAGCATGGACGCGGTGGATGAAGGTCGCTCGTTTTGCGAGCTCCCGCCAACGCAACC
>KK119677.1:0-16505 GCA_000611955.2 Stegodyphus mimosarum
CTGATTGTGATGTTGGCCTTTGCATCGCATGCTTTGAAATTTATCACACAAGAAAAAATTACTTTATGCGTAATTATGCGTAAATGCATATTACATTATGCGTAAATGCAATAAAATTCTCTTTGAATGTTTCAAACACATATTTTTTATTTTCTCTCTTTGTTGGAAAACTAACATTCAGTCATAATAACCCTTAATGTTGGCTTTCCGAATTTTTTTTTAATTTCAAGCTAAAAATTAAAAATGAATGCAAATATTGCATATACACTCAGTTTTATATAATTTTCTTGAATAAAAAAACAGGCACTTTTATGACCATTTTCTTCAAAATTATGCGAGCGTTAAGGGGTTCAAAGAACAAACTATTGCTTAGGGTTGCGGAAAATAAAATAACTTGTATTTTACACAGTAGCAGCTCTTGCCAAAATCAGATCATATGCTTATGGCAGTAGAACATAATGCTAGGTGAAAAACTTTTGGAAATACTAATTTTTCATATCAAAATTCTGAAAGACCACCACAGCTGCTGAAAACATTTATAATGCCAAAATTAGATAAAGACAACTGCCACAGCTGCTGGTCACCTGTGACCTAGGGGATGGTCACTTCACTGGCATATGACAGTGAGTAAATTTAGATATAACTTTCAAGTAAAATTTACTTGAAGTACATCAATGCTTGCCAAAGCTGTTTCACATCTTTCAAGTAATATTAAATTGAAGTATATCAATGCTGGTCAAGGCTGTTGACCACCAGCAGCACATTAGTTTGGCTTACTGTTCAGTCAGTGACTCGGCAGTGTGAATCAGAGCATTTAATTTAGATAATTTTTTTTAAATTCAAGTACACTAATACTGGTCAAGGCTGTGGGCCAGTGACTGACAGGTTGAAACATATTAACAGTCATCTCATCAGTTAGGCAATATCAGTATCTATAAGGCAGTGCAATGAATTTAGATAACTTTTTTAATTAAAATTAAACCAAATGACACCAGTATTACAAAAGTGCCCACAAAGCAGTTGACAATCACTGTTAGTCAATGTCTAATGGGGCACAACAATCAACTGGGACATGGGGCACAGCAATTTAGATTGTGTTATAAACTAAAATTAAAATGAAGTGCACTGGTTCCATCAGGGTTGGTCATCTGGTCACCAGTGACCTACAGCTTGGGGGCCACTTGGGTCAACTAATTAATCACCAGGGTCAGGCAATGCTATCAAAATTAAACTGCAGAACATTATACCTATGAAGGCTGCTGCTCTTCAGTGACCTGTCAACAAATATGTCATCTACATTTGAAAAGCAAATTTAAACAACTGAGATAGTTTAAGATACGTCTTAAAATTAAATATAAGCCTAACTCTGAAGATTTTTGGTTCCTCTTACCTTTAACACCATTGCACAGGTTGATAGCAACTGCCCAACATTAGCAACCAAAGGTCACCACTGTCAGGCAATGGAAATTTAAATTTTGAAATGAAAATGAAGCAACTAATGTCTGTCAAGGCTGTTAAATCATTAATTTAATGTTAAGCCTTTAATTTGATTATAGCTAGAGATCAAGCCCTAGGTCATTATGTCATGGTTTACAGGCAATTCACACATAAGGTCACTGGCACTATGTATCAAAGTTAGATACACTGTTAAAATTAACTGAAACCTACAGGCACCGGTGACTGTCAAATCTAAAGTTACTCATGGCCTGCAGTTTTCAAACAGCAGCATGGGACAATGCAATCTTGTTGCAGTGGCAACACTAGCCAAAACAACAAATGATAAAGATTTTATACATTATTATTGGAGGTTATGCTAAGAGCTTAATAAAATTGTTTCCAGCATCCAAAATATATATTAGGCGCAAAATCATAAAACAAAGTTTTCTTTAACAATGATTAAAGTATTGGTAACAATAAGCAGGTGCATAACTGCAAGGCAATACACGTTATTCATTTAGCAATGTTAAGGGTACTCTTCAACTGCAGAAAGTATGAAAACTTGAGAGCCACCAAATTTTGAAATACAAATGCGGACACCACATTAGCATTTGAAGATTACAACAAAAAGTCACCATACTAAAAATTTCCAAACATAAATAGAATACAAATTTATGTAATAATGAAAAATTGTTTAAATTCAAACTATTAAAATGAAATTAAGTGCTTAATAAGCTATGGTATTCCCTCTTTAAATATTTGTAATTTGTATAACATAAAGCTATACAATATGTAAAATATATAACGATTCAGTGATTTAATCGAATCTTAGTTATTGTGTTCCAATATAGCAGCAAGCTCCAAACAATTTTGACCACACACCCCTAAGATGAAAATAATTATAAGTCATACCTGATGCAATGTAACACAATGTAATGTAATATGCATGCACTTTGAAACCAATGCATTTAAGATGCTTCCCAGTGTCTATTAGTGAAACCAGACCATGAAAATCATAAGAACCAGGCACAACAACCAATGAGGGAATCTTGCACTCATATGATACATGATCAAACACTTCCAAGTGAATGGTGAGCCTACTTGTTTGGTGCAGTACCCAGTATTACTAGATTGTAACTTCATTAAAACAGTTCACAAACGTCCACCTCTGTTGACCTGATTTCTCTTGAAGTGTCTGGATGTCATAGAAAATGCAAATTCAGTGCAACACAGCTGAAATGAAGAGTTGTATTTTCAAAAGCTTAAGAGTGACCTTTAAAATTTTTTGAAGATTTGAAACTTGAGCACGTCTTTTCATAGAATACTGAAACAGATTCTTCATTGTATGTGGATGTGAATTTCATTACACTACAGAACTGATCATAATACTTGATGTCATCAATGTTGAGTTCCTTTATTCTGCATATTCATTGCATTTGTATTTCATTTCCTCACTTTTTTTCAGAATTGCCACTTACATGTCCATACAGGTTTTATAAAGTTCATACAACTAACCACTTACACAAATAATATTATGCACCATTGCCATCAGGAATTTAAGCAGTAAGCATCTTAATTAAATATGTTCATGGTATACATATGCAAGATAAAAAATATGTAACTCAAAATTATAATTTAAAAAGAATCTTAATTGGTCATTTTTAATTTGGGTACTTCATCTCTAGTAAAAACTTTCTTAAAACTGCATCATATCTGAAAACTAATTCCGTATTATGTCATCTTAAACTTCTGCATTGCCTATAAGTTTCTTCCAATCAGATTAACGAAAAATTTTACTATAAATACTGTTGCAATCTAACTACCTTCTCTTTTGCCTACGCTTGATAGCTGAAGGACATCTCTTGCTTGGGTAATTCTGATAAAAATGTAATGCATCGTTATCAAAATTGTCGTGGTGTAGATTGGCCCTCATTGCGATGTGCCATGCCTTCGGGCAGTCAAAAATTAATAAAGAGGTATTTGGATCATCAAGTGATTTTGTGGTTCTTCAAAAATTCTGTGCGTTTTCTAATATGTCATTTGTATATTCAGTGATCTAACATCAATCCACGACTGCAAAAGAACCTCTTTCCTAGTCAAGCAATCATATCAAATTACTGCAAGGAACTAAATTTCATCATACAGACACACACACATATTCTGGTAGTTTAATATTTAAGTTATAAATCTTTTATTTATTTATTTATTTATTTTTAAGTTTGAAACTGGTGTAAATGGTGTAACTGATGAACAGAATGTCCACATAAATACAGTGATTCATTAGGAAAAAAGGAAGAAATACAGGAGGATATAAAATGTTGAAAAAATGTTGCTATAAGAAATGCAGAGCTGAAACAAATAATAATTATTTTAAAGGAGTATGAAAACACTGTTTGATTATTAAGAATCCAAACTGATTGAACAAATAAATATTTCAATACAGATATTATATCACTTGCATTGGTAATTGTATTGTTTTTGTGTGTTTATTTTTTATTCATAAATAACATCCATTTCATTGCATGCAATTCTCTTTCCTCTTATTTTTATAAAGTGATAACACGCAAAATTTTACACCTTACCAGTTACCTTACAAATCATTATTTCTACACTCAAGCATTTTTAACATGTATACTATATTTGTACCGGATGGTTCAATTATTTGTTCATGAGGAGTTTTCAGTATCCAGCTATTTCACTTACACTTTCAATTTACATTAATGTAAGAAAACTCCTTAAACGGTTCAATCCACATAGCCAGGTATTGTAAGCAATAATCGTCTATAGTTTTAACAACATATCGGAAATATTTAACTCTTTAAACACTTCATCCTGTCTCTCCTGAAGTAGATCTTTGACCATCAGTGGCATACAATTTTCTGTTTTCCTCCCTGGAGAATACTCTGCATTACAGACAACATACCAAGATACTTAGCATGGAATTTTCTCTCTTTTCAGTTGCCTCAATACAAGAATGAAATACTCGTGTGATTGGAGATGCGTAAGACACATTTCCCCAAATAAAACATTCACTTTTTTTAAAGCACAGTAGCTGACTTGCCCTTAGATGTAAAGAATTATAAATCTTTCAGTTACTGAACGATTTATTACTCTTTATATATCAGGACAAGTCAGTGAAAAGCTGAAGTATATGTTGGACAAGTCAATGCTGAAAATCATTGTAGTCCTGGGATGCTACAACAGCTGTGGTATCCCCCACATAAACAAAGTCCCAAAACCTCCATCACAGACTTTTTGCAACGTGAATTGAAAAATAGTTGTACATCTTATGGACAACTGAAATTTATAGAGAATGTCTGCGCCGTACTGAAAAAGTTACCTAAAACATAAGCAAGACACCTGATACTCATCAGGCCCATCAATGAGCGAACAGTGAAGACGGCTCAATATTGGTAGTTTAACCTGCTTTCAGTTCGAGCCCAGAAGGGTTGCATGGTTGGTTTTCTCGTGGCCTAAGGTAAATGCAAACCAGTTTCCCACAGGAAATAGCTCCAAAAAAGCATCCCTCCTCTTATGCAGACAGTCGTGATAATTTTACTATATTCAAATTTCAAATAACGTAACTTAACCTGGTATGCATCAGACTTTATTATTCTCAAGATCTTCAAAGACATTCCTTTCACTGCTTGCATTGGTCAACTACATACAATATGCATATAGATTACCATTTCGCCTATAACATATGAAAAAATAGTAACTGCTGTATATACATTTACTTTCAACTTCCAACAACATTACCTGAAGTCCACCATTTCTTAACATAAAAATATTGGACCATTAGTGGAACTAACTTAATCATGATTACTAATATCTGTAGACATACTAAAAATGGAATACACTGCAAAGAATTCATTAATACTGAAATAAATGCTAAGCTAATAGTGAATTAGCAGTAGTCTCAGCATTTACACAAGCACTTTATACTTTTTCAACTACCTCTGAGTTATAAAACACTTTTTTAATAATTCAGAAGTGCAATTCATGGACCTGCAACCGTTGCAATGTACTATGGTACAGAAAACAAGACAGCTCATGTCCCACATATTCTGCTGGCAAATTTGGAATTGAGTGTCTTGAAATATTTGATTAATTTCTTTGAATAATTATCTTCTTTTGCATGTCTGTACGATTTTCAAATCTCGCCTTCCTGCACACACGCTATGTCTTTGGAACACAAATCAGTTATTCTACTTCTTACTCCCCAAAATCCTGATCAAAAGAAAGGTACTTATTTTTCAACTTAGCTGTGAATTAGCATTTCCTTTTCAGCATTATTCCATGAAATAAAGAATCAGAAGTGAAACCTTTCTGCGCTAAAAAAAAAAAAAGCAAGACACTAACTAAAGTGAAGATGTAGCCTGACACCTTTGAAAATGACTTGCACAGAAAATTGATTTTCAGAAGATGAATTCATTTAGCATTTTTTTTATGGTAGCCAGATCATTAACAGCTCCACTGTTATAGCTAACATCTCTGCTAAAAGAATGCAAATGTTTTGGTAGAGTTCAAGACAAAACTGTATCAACGCCACTCTAAAAATATGTCCATAACTCCAGCTTCCATTATTTAAAAATTTTAATTCACAAATCCAGTTTCTGAACATAACCATGCTTATTTTCCAAACTTCTTCGTGGATGCTAACTTAAATATTAAAAAAAAGGGGGATAGCTGGAATATTTCATAACACATACTCAATTATGCAACTATGAAAGCTGTGCGTCAATATTTTTATGAATTATATAAAAATAATGTAATACAGGTTACATACATATGATCTTTCAGATTAATACGGAAACCTGTATAACTGCCTTTGTTAATCATTAATAAAAAAACTGTCAAAAATGCTGTGTACAAACATGAACAGTATGTTTTTTAATTAAAAGAACCTTGGCCATACATTATCCTAAAAACGTACTATCCAAATTGGTTCCCCTAGTATTAGTAGAGAGAAACAAATGTTAATGTATTGTTACGAAATGTCCAGGTACGGTGGGAGAGCTTCCTCGCAAAGCAGGTTTAGGGTTGCCACATTTGGCGATATGCCTGACGGATGGAGAACCTTCTGGAATGAATTCTTTCCGGTTTAGCCCAGAATGTTCTTGAATACAAGCCAAAAGCTATATAAATTCTGCTGGTATGTGGAGAGTCAATCAGTGCAGAGTCTATCGAGTTTATAGTCAGTCAGTGAGCGAGTGTCTTGCAGTCTAATGGTCAGTGAGTGCATCGAGAGAATCTCTTAGCGCACTGCGAGTTAGTGCATCCTCGAGTTTTATCTTAAAGTGTGTTGAGCTCCGAGAACGACCAAACCCAGTCAGGAGCAGTACCCTAGTGTATCACTGAGTGCATCGAAAGTTGTAGTGCAGAGAGTCTCGAAAGTACGTAGTATATTCTGAGAACGATCAAGCAGAGTTGGGAGTTGTACTCTGGTGCCTTGCCATAAAGCTGTCTCCACCGTTATAGCCTGATGGCTGTGTTGCTGATTGTCTCAGCATGTTTATAGCAGTTCTTTAGTGATGGTAAAAGTGTTTTTGGAGCTGTCTTGAATAATAGTAGCCAATAAATTGTGTTTCGATACTCCATCAAGTAGTGTCGTCCTTATTCACTCCAAATTCCCGAACCCTTAACACACGTAGGAAGAAGAGAAAAATGTAACAGCATGTTAAGAACATTTACGCATCACATACCTAATGCAAGTTTTGCAAGTCTCAAATCAGTTGTCCAATCTCTCTTCACATTAGGACTGGCCATTTGAAAACATATACTTTCCTTATTTGACCTGCAATAAATAAAAAACCAGGGGAAAAGGTAAATAACAAAATTAAACAAAATAAAATTTTGAAAAACTAATAATAGGAAACTTAGTAAACAATGAATGAAAAACAGTAACTAATTATTTTGGGAAGGTTAGCATATGCTTCTGAGGACTTATTTTAACAACTCTTAGTCATAGAAAAGCTAAAGCAGGACCAGCGCCGGATTTAGCATTTTTCCTAGGTGGGGCAAAAACGTAAAACTGCCGCCCTCACTATCTTCCTTTAAGTTTCTGTAACAAATTTTAAATTTTTTAATAAACATAGAAATAAGTACGGTTTGAGATAAAATATAAAATCTATTTTATAGTAAGAAATTCTTTATATGCAATTTTTATTATAAAAGAAATGTACATAACATATGGTTTAGTTTCTTTACTTACGGCAAAGCATAAGAGGGCTATCTGCCTAAGAAGAAAGATGCCTTCACTGAATACTTTCTAAGAGTAATCGGCTCGTGTGTAAATTATGCATGAGCGAAACGACAGAAACGCCCATGCAACCAGCTGATTTGCCGGGATTCTAACCCCCGACCGAACTGTCAGTATTCAGACTTTATCGCTCAGCCGCAAGCAGCTTGACACACATATCAAAAGTTACATAATTAAAAACCCGTGCGAACACTCCTAAATAATCAATACACTGAAATAATTGAATTTACATTTTCCTCAAATAGGCATTTTTTTTTCAATATTTTGCAACAATAACTACTCATACTAATAAATGATACTAATAGAAAACGATTCAATATTAAACACTAAAATAGTTCAGCACAATACAAAAATGGGAATCACACATTACTAAATAATCAAAAATTTTATTTAAATAAATATAAGCAAATTACAAATCACTAATGCAATGGATTGAATAATTTTATACCGATTTCTCTATACTAACAGTAACTTTAACCTAGTACGTTAAACATTCATTTCACAATAACGCCTTTATGTAGCCCACTCAAGAAGTCTACACAGTCCGATAACACATTAAATACTAGCATAATCATACAAAAGACTATTTTTGCACTGTAATAATCAAATTTACATTTTCTCTGAAATACACAGTTTTGCAATATTTGAAACAATAATTAGCCAAGCTAATGGAAAACGATTCAATACTAAATACTAAAGCAGTTCCGCATAGTAAAAAATTTAGAAATCACATATTACCAATGACTATCTTAAACAAATATATACAAGTTATAAATCATGAATGAGATGGATTCAATAATTAACCCACCAGTTTCTCAAAATTAACAGCAATTTTAACCTGGCACTTTAAAATTTCATGTCACTGTAACGCCTTTATGTAGGCTACTCAAAAACTCTACTATCGTCCTCACACAGCCGCATAACGTAATAAATACTTACATATTCACACAGAAGATTATTTTTGCACTACAATCATCAAATTTACATTTTCAATGAAATGGGCAATTTTGTAATATTTGCAATGATAACTAGCTAAATTAATAGAAAATGATTCAGTACTAAATAGTAAAGCAGTTCAGAATAGGACAAAAAATAGAAATTACACATTACTAATTGATATCTTAAACAAATATATAAAAGTTATAAATCACGAGTGAAATGGATTCAATACTTAACACACCAGTTTCTCTAAATTAACAGCAATTTTATTCTGCCACTTTAAAATTTCATTTCTCTATAAAGCCATTATGTCGGCCACTCAAGAACTCTACTATCATCCTCACACAGCCGAATAACGTAATAAATACTTACATATTCACACAAAAGACTATTTTTGCATGTAATAATCAAATTTACATTTCCTCTGAAATATGCAGTTTTGCAATATTTGAAACAATGATTAGACAAACTAATGGAAAACGATTCAATACTAAATACTAAAGCAGTTCCGCACAGTAAAAAATATAGAAATCACATATTATCATCAATGACTATCTTAAACAAATATATACAAGTTATAAATCACGAATGAGTAATAAATACTTATATATTCACATAGAAGATTATTTTTGCACTGCAATCATCAAATTTAGATTTTCAATGAAATGCGCAATTTTGTAATATCTGCCACGATAACTAGCCAAATTAACAGAAAATGATTCAGTACTAAATAGTAAAGCAGTTCAGAATGGTACAAAAAATAGAAATTACACATTACTAATTGATATCTTAAACAAATATATAAAAGTTATAAATCACGAGTGAAATGGATTCAATACTTAACACACCAATTTCTGTAAATTAACAGCAATTTTAATCTGCCACTTTAAAATTTCATTTCAAAGCCATTATGTCGGCCACTCAAGAACTGTACTATCGTCCGCACACGTAACGTAATAAATACTTACATATTTACAGAAAAGACTATTTTTGCACTGTAATAATCAAATTTACATTTTGTCCGAAATATGCAGTTTTGTAATATTTTCAATACTAAGTAGCCAAATTAATGGAAAATTATTCATACTAAATACTAAAGCAGTTCAGCATAGTATGAAAAATAGAAATGGCACATCACTAATAATAGCTTAAATGAAGATATACTTGTTAATCACTAATGCAATGAATAATGAGATTCCTTTTTATCAATAACATAAATAAGTCCTAATGTTCAATCAAATGTCCAGTCGTAAGTAAAATCTATTTAGTTACAACACTCTTAAAATATTAGGGGATTAAAATTTTACTCTGTGAGCCTTTTGTTCGGCAAATAAGTCTATGGCATCGTCATAATTAATTTGATGTGCTGTTTGATTTTCGATTGCCAGAATGGCAAGACTTGAGAAACGCTCCTGGCTCATCGATGATCACAGATAGTTTTTAATAAGTTTTAATTTGCTAAAACTTCGCTCACAGCTTGCGGATGTAGTTGGAAGTGTAGAGTAAATCCACAGCGCAATGCAAATATTGTTAAAAGCATCCTGCAAATCATAGGTCTAGATCTGTTGCAAGAGATTGAAAGCGCTGGCCTTTTTTATGTCGCCGAATAACATTGGAGCTTGTTCTTTAAAAACGGCAAGTTTCTGGCAGAACTCAAATGCGTTTAGATCTCACTCATACTTTCGTGCAAGATCTACTCCATTCTTTTGCAGTTCTTCAATTGACATATTCAATATTTCACGACCATTGAGAAATGCGAAATTTGAATTTAGTGTAGCAGCGTTGTTTACCCTAGTTTTAATTTCTGCTACGATTCGATCAAATATAATTTTTATTGCATTCGAAAATAGCTGAACAGGATGAAGTGTCTGTGATTCGTCCTTGCACAATTCATCAAATTGTCTTTTGCGCTTTAGAATTCATTTATTAGTCAGAATAGGTTCAACTTCAATTTTTTCGGCTGGTGATTTAGACTCTTCTATCTAATATTCCATAGGAATTTCTCTCATTTTTTGCAAAGTTTTGGTCAGACCTTCTATTAATGCGACGGAACGCGCAAGAATGATATCTACCTTTTGAATTTCAATATTTATTCGATTGATTTCTTGAAGAATATTAGCCCAAATTGTCAGGTTGATAATAAATTCAAAATTTTTTTACAACATGCACAGATGTCCTGCTTCGTACTTTGATTCCGCACTAAGAGAAAGATCTTTTAATTTCCTTCAAGGATTTTACTAATTCTGGTAAATTTGTTAGAAGGGCTTTCACAGCTACATATTTTGCCGACCATCTCGTCTGGCTGCTTCCTTTTAAGTTCGTTTTTGTGCATTTTTTCATAATATCCCATCGAATTGCGGATACGACAAAAAAGCTAAATATCTTCTGGATAATTCCACAAAGTTTAAATGCTTCGGGGCACGATGAGGCAGAATGCACACCGACAAGATTCAAAGAATGAGCCAAACATGGCACAAATTCGGCCAGCTTATTCATTTCTGTAATCCTGGCTTGTACTCCTTTATAAGTACCGGCCATATTAGATCCGTTATCGTAAGATTGACCACGACATTGCCCAATATCCAAACCATCAAGTGACAGTTTTTCCCCAATCCGTTGAGAAATACAATTCTTCTGTCTTTCCACCAACTTCCATGAAATCAATAAAGCTTTCTTTTATTTCACACACATCAACACATATTTTTATGTATCGAACCACCTGGCTCATTTGTTCTGTATGTGCAATCTGGAGTGCAATCGAACATTATTGTATAATATTTAGCTTCTTTGACATCCTTTAAAATGCTATTGCGAACTGTTTTCGCCATTATATCAATAATTTCATTTTGAATTGTTTTTGATAAATATGATATTTGTCCCTTTTTTAGGTGTTCTAACTGGTACTTAAGAGCTGAGTTATGCTTCGCTAGCAGAGTCATTAAATTCAAAAAATTGCCTTGACTAGGCCGAGGACACTTTGTGAGCAGACTGCTAGGGGTTTCATCAGACCCATGGAAAGAAAGACAGTTTGTTGAAAGGTACAATACAGCATCCATAATTATGTGCAGGATCTCTCTCCCTTTTTCTTTCTCAATTAGTTTTTCAATGTCATGATC
This sequence comes from Stegodyphus mimosarum, assembly GCA_000611955.2. NCBI lineage: Eukaryota > Metazoa > Arthropoda > Arachnida > Araneae > Eresidae > Stegodyphus > Stegodyphus mimosarum. The sequence continues at coordinate 11,755 of KK119677.1, forward strand.
AATGCCTTGACACGATTTCATTTGTTGTAGTCGAATTTTCCACTTAATCATGCACTCTTTGTGAATTTCAGATGCTTCATGCTCAGTTAACCTTTCTGAAGCTTTTTTCCAATTAACGAATCCTGTACTACACAATGTTGATGTAGCGGCAGTGGAATGTTTCGGGTAAAACTTACAGGGTGAACAAAAAATTGCATTTTTAAGTTTAGAATATATAAGCCAAGATCTTTTCATCTTTTCACTATTTGCTAATATTCTGTACCACAATGAAGATGTCAAATGTCTGCCATCACGTTCTGTGGACCTAAGGTCTATATTTTCTGGATGCTTTTCGGTTAATAATACAGCTTGTTTGCTTAAGAAAGATCGTTCATTTTTTTTGTGATTGGCCAACTGCCTGGGTCCGACAAATCAAAAGTTTTTAAGTCTTCTTTCTGCTGCCCATCCGCATCTAAATGAGAAGATTCTTTATATCCTAATTTCATGCACTCTAGATGTTCGTTTGAGGTCGTTGAAGAAGGTTGTTCTCTCAGTTGCTGAAATGTAGTCTGTTTAAAGATGATAGATGAAGATTCTTCATCTTGGTTATGCAAATTGCAAGAAATATCAATATCCTTTAGAATCTCGGTATCATTGGAAGTTGAGGCAGTGTTTGACGGTTTGTCTTTTCCGTGAAGCCAATTTTTCATTTTAGCTGCAATTTGTTTTCTCTGTTCGGTCCTATCTTTTGCTCTTTTTCTATATTCTGCTCCTGAGAGTTTTTTTCCAAACGCTCTCATGATTTTTTTACTCTAAATAATATACTTCATAAAAAAACTAAAAATAGACGTAATTACACTCAACAGTCTTAGGGTCGCGTCTTAGGGCTCGCGAATGCGAGTGATAACTAAATGGTTGCGTCTCACTAAAAATCGTGAAGAATACTGAAAGCAGGCATATTAAAAGAAAATGACAAAACAAAACACTCTCCAAACTTAAAAAACTTTAGAAAAATATAAAAATAATAAATTCTTTTTTAAAACCTAAGTTGCCGACTGGATGCAAAAAATCAAAATGCCTTACTTCATTTCTTAGAGGCATAGTCCACGTTGACGGTCTGCTGTATATTCTTGATGTATATTAATCTGAGTTATTTCATTGGTCCAGGATGGTACAAGGTTAATTTGTATTGGGCATTAGGAAATAGTTACAATTAACAGTGCTTCTCCATTTACTTCCCAAGAGGCGTCGGTGTGAAAATAAGGCGCCTCTATGCTATCGTTCTGTTTCTCATTTGAATATCCCTGCCTAAAGAGAGGACAACAGAGAGACTCCAGGCGTCACTTACAGGGACCTAAGACCAAGGCGTTTACGGAGTACCTTGGTAATAAAATTACAATTACCTCCCCATCATCGAAATGAAACATTTAAATAAATAATGGAAACAATGGCTAAAAGACTGAGAGGAAGACCGTTAAGTGTTTAACAAAGATAAGTCCCCTCACCAAATAGGGAGGACGGGGGTGGACATAATGAGCTTATAAAGCGGAAAAAGTTTTCCTCTCTCCTAGACATTCCAGGAAGTCTTCACGCTCTCCATCTCACAAGACCTACTCTTTCAAAAAACTAAGGATTACACTTACTTTTACTTTTCGAATAGCAGCCAAGAGGAAAAGAAACATAGAGAAATATAATTGCAAATCACGAGAACAAGTAAAAAATATCTAATAAGCAGGTAATTACCTGAATAACAGTAATATATACGAAAGCTAAATGCAAGAAATTTTCCCCAATACTTTGAGCTTGCCCTGATATTTCATGGAAAAAGAACTAATGCATGTGAAGCATTTCATTCGAAATTCAGTGCGAATTTTTACTCATCCGAATAAGATGGGATGGCAGCATAAACAAATTCTAATATACAGCAAAGGGAAATATACGATGTAAGTTTAAAACGAAATGGATGAACACGAAATTAAAAATTCTAAGCGATGAATATAAGAGAGTTCGAAATGTTTCGTTAATTATGAACAGATTTCATATGTTCTTAATTATTAATTAAACTGTATTATAAATTAAATGTGTTTCATAGTATATCGGTGAGAGAAATAATTGGGAAACAAAATAAATATTTAAACATTTCTTATATTTCTTAAAATATGGAATCTGTAAGAAAGTTAAATAAGTTCAACTTCAGTCATAAAAAAATGGAAAAGTAAATAACAGCTTAGTATGACATACATTATAATAACATTTGTGTGAATTTAGAACCGTTTAACAAACCGAATATTTAGATTTAATGAAAAGAATTTTTAAAATTAGATTAGAACTATTAACCTAAATTGGTGAATTTGAAAGTTAAGACCATTCCATTATTTAAGAAGATTCATTAATATTTATCTAGAAGGAAAAAATAATTTAATCGACATTTGACAGTTTGATTTTATATATATATAATATATATATATAACATAAACAGTAACATAAGTAAGAGGAACGTAAACAGCTAATGCTAAAAAGGTACATTTGATGCTATAGTTCCTAATGATAACGTGAAATCAAATTACAATGAGTAATAATATTAAAGGAACCAAAAATTGACAAAATTTACTATGAATTATAATAACTCTCTCTCTCTATATATATATATCAATTTTATGTAGGTCATCAATTTATCTGGTTTACATATGTCAAAACTGATATATCAAACTTGAATATTACCTTCCAAAGTGAAATTAAAAGTGGACAAGTAATGTTAAAACTAAATACGAAAAAATTCAAACTAACTCAGTTATTCCGCTTTGTAAAATTATATCAGTAAATATGGATAATAACTTTAAGAAGCTTGATATAACTGTTTAATTTCAGTTTACTCCTATCTAGTTTTTGACATTAATTGACCACTTTTAATTTCAAGAATTTAGAGATAATATTTTAGTACATCAACTATCTCTGCAGCATTTGTCCAAGACTTTAACTACTTAAGACCTTATATCACCTATATATAGTAACTGTCAAAACTAAAATATAGCAGCTAAGAGTTACGATTTGGAAATTTTTGAATTCCTGTGGAACATAAACAAGTTCTCGCTCATTATTCTTTTAAGCATTAGAAAAATATGAGTATAAAAGAAGGTAATTTTTACTTCAGCTCTTACTAGATTTTCATTTAATATTTGCTCTGTATTTTCATTTAATGTTTGCACAATTTTCACAATATCTGAAAAAAGAAAATAAAGACTTATAGTCTCAATCAGATGTGTCCCGTTTATAAAGATAAATGACTTTTTGTAATGACTCTTCAGGTTTCTAGAAATAGGGGATAGAAAGCATCATGCTGTACGGAGCTTCTTTGTCTGTTACCCAAGTTGGCCAGTGTTAGATATTGGGGAGAACTGAAGGGGGCTTCAATTAATTCCGCGAAGATGGTATACGACCGGGCAAGACATCCTGGAGCGAGCCTGCGTAAAAGGGGAAATTATCCCCTGAGGCAAAGCAAGTGAACAGTAGTGGAAATCAAGTGAGGTTGTTCAACACCCCCTAGACCCAATATATTTAAGGGGTGTAGGATTTGCAGAAACACACCCTGTCTTCTGACCTTGTCAGTGACGCTCGGAGTCCCTCTATTGTCCTCTCTCTGATTTTATCTTTAGAGTCATATTCGGCTGTACTTAGCTTTCTTTTAATTGTACGTTCCATTAAAAGGTTTCTTTGTAATTACTTATAATACTTTCTTAAGAGGTTTTTTTAAGCCCGGCTTTAAAACTACTAATATTGTATCAAAATTAGACAACATTCCAAATACGATCCAGTGCCACGCTTAAATTTGCCGCCCTCAGAAGTTGCCGCCCGGAGCACAGACCCCGGCTTGCCCCCCCTAGATCCGGCACTGAGCAGGACATAGTTTGAAAGATATTTCTTACACATTTAACAAAGGAAATAAATTAATGTACTAACCAGAAGTTAAGTAATTTTAATCTTAAAAGTATGTACTTCAAATAAGAACTTCAGCCAATAAACACTTCAGTTCTACCTTAGGTAAGAGGTTTAATGCAGTTAAAACTAAATGTAAGAATGTTAATTCAAACACAGGCTTATTCTTCGATTAGCACACATATTTCCAAACTCGATGCTGTTATGGAGGCATTTAAAAGGCCAATGTATGTTCAAAGACCAGAAAGCTATTAATAACTTAATTCTGTGAGTAGGAGGAAATGTGCATCAAATTTCAGGTAGGTTAAATAAAAGGATTACCTTTTAAATTAACAAAATATCTGCCTAAACACGAAATTAAATAGAAGTTAATTTCTGTTAATTAATTGGTGATTAGTAATTAACTAACTAAATCATCTAACTAAGCACGCACAATGATGATGTGAAAAGAGCATATGTGTCCTCAGAATTCATTATCCAGGAATAAAATTATGTGTGGTATATACAGCTGTGTCATCTTTCTAACTAAGCAGTAAAGCCTCTTCAACTTATAATGCAGAGAACAATCGCTAAGCCACTGCAGGTTTCACCAAGTCATCCTATTACACAGATATATATATACACATGAAATATATAACAAAATATGATGGCTGCTCTATAAAATGGTTGACAACCTCAAAATTAACTATTCTAAATTTGGTGTCCCCTCCCCAAGTTCATCTGTTCTCCCAAATTCGAGATCTTTCCATGTTACATAACAACCTAAAATTTACCAATAGCAGCTTAGCTATACTTTCTGCATCTACTCGGTATAAATATTCCTTTGCAACAATTGCATC
>KK119677.1:16552-36880 GCA_000611955.2 Stegodyphus mimosarum
ATGCTGTGTCAAAATTGCTAAGTCATACTTTTAAAACCAGTGTACATAAAAATTATTGTATTTAACTATGATTTGATAAATGCCTTGGCTACCAAAAAGTTATTTGATGCAAATTATTATAGAATAAAGTTGCGTTTAGAGATGGCCACGTCTGGAAGTTACTGGTTTATGAATCCATCTATCAAATTGTGCACCTAAAATACTACATATACACACACATATATAAATTAAAGATACGATGAATAAGCAGATGCTGACACTATATGGAGAAAGGAAGATCGGAATCATAATTTTCTGCTGTTGAATATTACAAAGGAAAAGCATTTAAAAGGAACATCCAAATTTTCTTTTCTAATTATTTTTTTTACTAAAAGCTAAAATTCTGAAAGATGTGAAGTGTGCACCTCACTAATTGCACAGGCACATTTAATCAGCTTTAAAAAATATACAAATAAGCAAGTTTCAAAACAATTTCACTGTCCTTCCATGGCTCCTCACACATTAAACCAAAGCCCTGGTGTAAAATTAAAATACCACATTATGACATTACAACAATAAAAGTTTAAAAAAAAAAAGTAACATTACCATTAAAAAAAATTAATTAGAAGTAGACCTGAACATTATATTTTAAAATTCCAGAATTCTGTGTTACTTTTGTGTTGGACAATGACCATAAGGTCTGATTACCATTTTTTTGCAGCATTTTCTTACATTATCGACTTATTACTTTCATATTTACTCTGTTATCATCATATAAATCTATATACAAATATATCTTGATGAAAATAATTAAAGTTTACCTAGATCTAACAGGCACAGCCAACTGCAAACAACAACTGTCTAAAAGATTGATCTCTTCACATTTTTGTCGAATTAATTCTTGCACCGTTACAGATATACTTTGAACAATTTCTGTATTCAAAGCCTGTAAATTAAAATAACAGTTAAGAGATAAATTTGACAAGCAAATAGTTTTTTAAGCTCTTGTACATTTAAAATTATTTAGTTATTGAACTGCAAAACAATTTTTAGAATAATTCACTTAAGAGAAAATGGACACATTTCATATTCATTATTGTGAATTAATGTTAAGATTAAATTAATTCATAAACTTACATCATAAGAACGTCTCAAAGATGACACTAAAGCTTCAATTCTGCTGATAACATCCTTATCATGTACTAAATCTCGAAGTTCATCATACAGAGTTCTGTCAGTTGAAATATCTAAAATGGTAGAATGACAAGTCTCTTCAAAATTGTTGCTAGCTATTTAAAAACTATGCCAATATTAGCAACAAATATCCATCGGATTTATAATACAAAACAAATTCAGTTAACTTTTGTGTTGATTTAATACTCTCTATATATAAGTATCAAAGATCCAATTATATGGAAAATATGAAAAGGAAATAAATACCTGAATTTCGCTCAAAATTGCGGCTACCAAAATTTTTATAGCGCCCTGATGAAACTATAAGATTTTTTGTAGAAAATACAATATCATCATGCACTTCAACTTCTTGTAATGGGACGGCCCACTTCAAATTCAGTCTTTCACCGTTTAATATTCCATCTGTGCTCCTATAATTTAAAACAGAAATTTTAAATTACTTCACTCTTATGCTTTCTCGAAAAAATTCAGAGCGCTAATGGAGCTTAAAATTACAATAACATACTGTACCTTGGAGTAACAGCCACAGATACCAAAAGATCATTTAGAAGGAAAAGTCTTCTATCTTTAGATTTTACAACAAGCCCATTCTGATCTAGCTGCTGAATATACAAGATATGCAAAAGGTTACTATTCATAGCAAATTAGTATACCTCATTTTATATTTAATACAGTTTCATTTCATTAAAGATAACATTTCAATATAATAATTAAATTTATATAATATTATATTCAATAAAACATTACCATAATTCTTAATAACACCTTAAGTAGCATGGCAGCATCTGTTTGGTAACAAAAGTTTCTGTCACTTCATATATATTAGCTTATAATTCACAGTATTTTCCTTTCTTACATTCTTTAATAACGTACATATCATCTTAATGAATGGAAGTTTATGGACGCAGAAACTAAAATAAGTAATTATATAAATTTAGTTAATAAATGCTGTTTAAATACAGGTCTTCATAAGAAGATCTAAAAGGTGTGCCACACGGATTGTTAAAGCAGTTTTATAGAAGAGACTGAAAAATTGAAATCTGCACTCTCTCACTTAACATCATCACATTTTAATAACGGAATATTGCACTGCAGATATAAATTATGAAAACAAAATTTACTATTTATCTGCTTCAATGAAAGCACATTCTTTACTTCAATGGACAGGATGATTTTTTTTTTTTTACACATAATGTGTGCAAGCAAAAGTTCTAGCATTTCTCAATGAAAAAATACCATTACACTGTAAGAGAATATATTAACTGGCTCTCAATCTAACTATAATCTACATCATTCTCTTAAACTGTTGCCTTTCTATCAGGTTCAAATACTGATTCAAAAGACTTCCCGATGTACTTCTTTCAAATCTTAACTTTCTAACACACACACACACACACACACACATATATATATATATAAACTGGCCCCACCAGTGGCTAACTGCTGAATAGCTGTGTGTCTGTGCATGCACATGTGTGTGTGTATATGTAAATTTAAGGGTACTGCATATAATATAAAACTGTAGCATAAAACAATACGTTAATAATATGTTACATGGAGAATTCAGAAAAAAATTAAGGCTTATGAATTTAATATGAATTTGATCTCCACTGAAACGTACACACATATCACATGTTTCCATGCTAGCATTAAAACAGTTAACTACAATTTGGGGAACTAAGTTCTCCTTCTCCGGCAACGCAGCGATCAAGGCTCACTCAAAGATCAGAACATTTTGCTGGCCACAGTATTCACTAATGTCTTCACTTTCAAGAAATTCATTAACAAATTTGTTTAACATACACTCTGCCCCCCCCAAAGACATGTCTCCCATTCTACAGGGCCGATTCCCGAAATTCAAATTGCGTTTTCAATGTCTCAAAAGCGCGACTTACGATATACATTAAATTTATATATAGCACTGTTCTAAATTAGGTATTTTGACACAAAATCAGACTTTTTCTTAAATGACATGCCAATTTTTTTCCATTTCCAATTTCAATTCCATTTTTTCCAATTTTAAAAATGTATGGCATCTCTAGTGAAAAAGCATACCTCTGCATACCTTGTTTAACACACCATTTCTATGCTCTCTGGTGGCACTACATAAATGTGAAATCAGGCTGTTTTGTAAATATTTGCATAGCTGTCTGACACAAATTTTCATTCTAAGTTTTGTTATGATCCAGCAATTACTTTTTAAACCACACATTTTTCTAACAATGACTGTATACATAAGATGGTTGTAATCAGCTCTTTGTAGCCTAACTCTAATGAACATATTTTAATGAAATTTGGATTATAGGTTATTTAGACCTCAAAGTAAAGAAATGCAAAGGGGGGAAAAATGCTCCAATTTTTTTACTAGGCACTGCTTTTTAGAAAATTCACAAAGAAACTATCACGTTTGAATACAAAATATGAAATCATATGACGAAATATAGTTGAAATGAATTATGACGTATGTTCACTATGCACATCATAGCTGTCATATGTTGGAAGCATCAGATAGTAAACTGTCACATTAAGAGATTAAAGGGAACAAATGGCATCCCATATCATGCAGGTTTTCAGTTCAAACAAAGTCCAACTTTTTCCTTGATATGCATGATCTTTCAGGATCACCACATCCAGAAATCACAGGAATTTATTGCTTGGAGTGTAAGAAGGCTAAACTTCTAAAATGCTTCCTAATACCAAAGTACAGCTCTACCTAGCACGATACTGTTGCCTCTAAACATTCTCATCATCACAATGCAGGACCTACATACTGTGAAAGCACCTGACAATAAAGTGCACTCACAGCAATAATAATAATGCAACACATTACAGAACACTGAGGTGTTAATTTTTCAAATATGGATGGATAAATAACACAGAGTAAATCTTCACCAAGCAATTATACTTGCCTTTGGATGCATCACATTAAGGCATGACATATTCTTTAAGCAAGTCTGGGGGGGTTACAGATTTATTTTTAAAATTTGAACTCACGTTAAAGGGAAGGTACCCAGGGCAGCTTTGAACCAGGTTTCCTGGGTTCCTTCCCAGAGCCATGGACACCATGGGCAGCTTATTGAAGAACCTATCATTGGCCGTAAAGCTACCTACTCAGATGGCCTAAGCCATTATTGTCTGGGACAGCATAGGCTGCCCTTTCTGGCAGTAGGAATGAAGTCTATGTATTTTATGCCCCAAATTTCCGACTGTCAGAGTATGATACGATACTAAGCTAGTATATCCAACTCCAGAGGATAGAAATAGATAAGAAAAAATGGCACAATTTTTTTTACTATCTTACTCCTTCAGTTCTTGCAATACATGAATTTTATACAGGTAAAACTTCAAAAAGTTATGCAACAATTCATGTATCCCCATTTGAGAACTTGTACTGAATATTCAGAAAAAGACGCTCTGTCAGCCTCAAATGGTTCACTGTACCTTTGATGAAACCAAACCTGTTCAAATTTCATCATCATCTGTCTTAATCCAGGTTTTGTCATAAACGTTTTTAATATTTCTTTCAAATGACAATATTCTTCCAAGACAGTTCAGCAAATAAATAGTAGAAGTTGCTCAATAACTTCATAAGCATATTTTTCTTTCTCCCAAGGCAATTGTAGTTAAAGCAGAACAATTTCGCGGTACTGATAGGCCACTTTTCATATGGGAGAGTATTTTTTAACCCACAAAGAATATTTTAGATTTTGAGTAAGTTTTATTGAAAAGTGCTATCTTGTGGTGTAAATTTGAAGTGATTTTATTTCATGACATTTTTCTTCCCTGTGGTCTAAATCAGGGGTTTCCAATGAGATCAATATTGACCCCCTGATGGTCAATAAATTTTCAAATGGATCCATGATGATCAAAGGGTCAAGAGCCAAATATGAATGGGCAATTGTGATGAAAAATGGATCTACTACGATACCTCAAAAAGAGAAAATCATGGGGACCACCTGGCTATGCTTCAACATCGACAGCCAAGCTGAATATTCATGGGAAAAAAATCATGTTGTGTATATGGTGGGATGAACTTGGTGTTATGTATTATGAGTTACTCAAACTGAATAAAACCATTACTGAGGCTCTCTACCAAACACGACTGATGAGACTGGACTGAGAACTCAAAGAAAAATGTCCCCACTACTACTCCATACATGACAAAATTATTCTCCTGCCTGACAATGCACATCCAATAAAAAATTATCAGAATACTTGTCAAAATGTTGCGGCGCCAGTCAAAAAGGTACTCAGAAATACTCAAATGAGACATTTTCTCACTCCTGCTATATATTCACCTCACACTGCTTCTTCTCGATTGATGATGCATGACCTGTCTAAGCAACACTTTACATCATACGAAGATACCAAAAATTGGGTTGATTTGTGGATACCCTTGAAAGATGAAGCATTCTTCTGATGTAGTATCCACATGCCGTCAGAAAGATGGGGAAAAGTGGCTCACGATGGACAATTCTTTCACAATAAATGTCCAATTTTTGATTGATGGAGACTTATTTGTACTCACTATAGAATCAGGGATTTTGTTTCTGAAAACTTAGTTTTCATTTGTAAAATTTGTAGTACTATAACTAGTAATAAAATAGATCTAATAAATCTTTTTTCTCCAAACGTTTGCTCATATACTTAGTCAAATGGTTATCGAAATTGTTTATGAGCAGTTATTTGCATGAAGATTACATTGTACACTGTATACAGAAAAATATAAAAAGTTCAGGAACACCAGGTCTAAATAATCTGTATTGCAAATAAGCCTTTTAAATTTTATAACAACATTACTCAGACTGTAACCAAATGACAATACAGCTTTACATCACAAAGAAACTTGATTATAGATTTGGATACTTGTGCACAGCATTTGTAAAAAATTGCATGAGTATCTCACACAATACAAAGTTTGGAGACCACAGCTATACATTGTTTTGAGAAAGTTGAAACAAATATTGCAAATTCAATGTAGTTAGTTCACTAAGAAAGCTATTAATTAATACTCGGTTTTAAATAGGAACATCTGTGGACACTCAATGCTCCACTCAGATGATGGTTTTTCGCTCATCTGAGGTGTAAGCCGAACTTTGTTGCTAGGCAACCAGGCGTTGCTGCATCGTTAAAACTGATTTCAGGATTTTTCATGCAAGTTTTAAATTTTGGACCTTATTCCAACTTGGTATAAGAACCAACCAATTACATCAAGGCAAACATGAACTTACATTCTTTTGATGTTTCGCTGAATCAGCTGCACACTTACATATGCACAACTTTATCTTCCCTGATTGACCATGGTTTAAACTCTGTTACGTTGGCGTGAACTGACTTAATGACCTTCACTCCTTAACTCAAAAAGTTGTCTCTGAATGAAGTCTTGGGAATAAAAATTTACAGTGCAGCTTAATAGCTTCAATTAATGTGGGCTCTATACACATACATATTCTTTTCTTATTTTTAATGCTCACAAATAATGAAAATTATTTAGGTTTTTTGAAATAATTATGCAAATTAAACAATAATTTTAAAATATCATAAAAGCCTGTCTTTCATACTTCATGTATGACACAAAAAAGGTGAAAAAGCTCTGAAAAAATATCTGATTTAACAAATAATAATAGTTGCAAAAATGTTTAGATATTCATGTATTATATATGCCAAAAATCCAGCCATCCAATACCTGGAATGCTGTAACATTCAGACCTACTAACTACTGCAATGTTTTTTAACAAAATTTAAGAATGGAACATCCAATATTCTAGAAAAATCATATGTGTCATAATAGAGATTATTTTTCGCCCGACTAATTGAGATGCCTGTATGCCACTTTCAGACATGTGCTGGGCAGGAAATCAGCACTGTGGCCAATTAGAATACATTGACTGACATTAGCAATGACCAGAGTTTTAGTTTTTGAGTGTTTGTAAAGGTCATTCCACAACTAATTAATGGACAGTAAAATCTGTAGTACAGTTTTAAATTAAAAAAATCTCTCTACCAACAGCGATGAAAATAACAAACAAAAGTTTGGTGAATGAAAAGGTTAATTTACAGTTCAGTTTGAATTTTCAACCCAGCAATTACAGGACTTGAACAATGGAACTTCGTAACTGAATAAGAAATCCTGTCTATCTATAAAATTAAAGACAAAGTATTAATGGGGGAAAAAAGAGCTTAAAAAACTTACATCGGAAATAATGCTTAATAAAACAAATAATCATCGATTTTATTCCCCCAGTAAATTTTGATTCCTTTAAAGACATAAAATGCTTCATTAATCCATGAACCACGATTTGACAGTTTAATTTTATAATTTCTACTTAATAGATTTAGACTGATGATCTAACATAAGGAAATTTTTTAAATCCACAATCGCTAAAGTTCTGAGAGTCTGGATCTTAAACTTTGTACTATACATACATCACATATTCAAGCTGATATATCCACATGTCAAATAATACCAGAAACAACACTTATACTTCTCCTCATGAATAAAATCATTTATAACAATTTTGGTTCTTTTATTAATTCTCAATTAAAAGTAATTTGAATGCAAAAATCATATTTGACAAAAACCCAATCTGATGATAATCCAACTTAATATTTAAAAAATCAATAAATTAATTTAAATTAAATGCTGTAGAGATGGTTATTGATTCTAGCATGAACAAATGTGTTGCATCATCTTTGCAAGCAAGTGAACAATCATTCCCTTTTGTTGCCTTAGAGCTAAATCATGGCCTATATTAAATGGTAATAATATGTATTTTATTTTCTGTTGTGAAAACATTACCTTTCAGAGCATATTTGACATAAAAGACTTAAAAGAGCAGAAAATTTATTATAAATTTAAAAAAAATTCCACTTGTTAACTAATACTTACAAGCTGAATAACATCATCTTGTCTAAGTAAGTAGTGATCCCTATCTGTTGATGATTTGAATGAGAATTTCCCAAGGTGTTTCAACACTTCTCTCACAGCATGATGCTGTTCAGCTTCCCGCTTTCTTTCATTTAATGTCTCTGCTAAAGATTCTAGTTGAGTTAGTGCTAACTGCAAAGACATCCGATCATGATGACCCGGAGGTGTATCTTTTAATAAATCCTGTAAATTGCAAATATTAAAAAAATATTTCCCACATCACCAAAGTAAAAGAAAATTAACTGAAATTTGCAAAACACAAAAGTAAAATAAAATAAATGAGTAAAAAAAGTCACTAAAAATTTTTGAAATCAGGTAGACTTTTCACTCAAGCTTTACTATACAGTATATAATATTAATTTTCACATTTTTTACATGATTGACAAAATATACTCACTTTTCATCAGCATATAAAATCATATCATCATAACTTTAATTATGTTCTCTTTTTTTAAAGTACACTGTCCCCCACCCCCAAAAAAGGACAGTTCTTATCTCCCGTTCTACTGGGCCGATTGACGAAATTCAAATTGCGTTTTTCATGTCTCGAAAGCGCGACTTAGGATATGTATTAGATTTACATATAGCATTGTTCAAATAGACGTATTTTGACACAAAATCGGACTTTTTCTGAAATGATATGCCAATTTTTTTCCATATTTCGATTCTAAGACTCAAATTATGCCAAACTTCCAAGTTTTGTAAAAGTCGTACAAGTAGTCTTTAAAAAATTAGCTCTCAAAATTTTAGCTCCTCAATGTTAATTGAATTTTGTATGTATTTATTAATACCTCTTTTTTTATGAAATTTATTTGATTCCTTCTTATACAGTTCAAAATTTAGGTTCATTCGAAATAAAATTCACCCTTTTTTATGACTTATTTTTTAAATTCGAATTTTTAAATAATTTTTATAAACTTTTCGAAAAAAATTTTGAATCATAACCTATAAAATTTTTACAGTCATCTTAAAGTAGACGTATTTCTAAGCATACCTACAAAAAATTAGAGCTTTTTATTCAAAATTTCCGAAGATATACGTGGATTTATATATTGGGGCATTTTGAAATTTGGCATATTTGTTGAAAGCGATAATAAAGAAAATGTGGTTTACGCACTTTGTTAAAATTATTTGAAAGAAGGAACGAAGTGACATCTCAAAAACCGTGTCTTCGGACAACATTATATCGGAGTTATTGCAAAATGCGCAATTAAACGATGAGGAAAAGAATGCTGCCGAGCGTGTCATTAAAGATCTTCAAGATGTTTTCTCCCGCTCGTCTTCTGACGTGGGTCGAACCAGTTTAACTCAGCATAGAATCGATACTGGTGATCATCCCCCAATCAAGCAACATCTAAGACGTCTGCCGATTTTGAAACAGGAAGAGGTGTGAACACTTTTAAAGGACATGCAAGAAAGCAATGTCATTGACCTTCAGCAAGTCCCTGGGCATCTCCCATCGTCCTGGTGAAGAAGAAAGACGGGTCTCAACTAGATTTTGCGTTGATTATCACCAGTTAAACGAGGTTACGAAGAAAGACAGTTACCCTCTTCCTAGAATTGACGATATTCTGGATACTCTTCTTTCTGGGAGCAAGTGGTTTTCGACACTTGATTTAAAGAATGGATATTGGCAGGTAGAAATACATCCTGATGACATAGAAAAGACGGCATTTACTACAGGACAAGGACTTTGGCAGTTCAAGGTGATGCCGTTTAGACTATGTAATGCGCCGGCTACATTCGAACGTCTAATGCAGACTGTTTTAAAAGGTCTTTTATATGAAGCCTGTCTGATATACCTGGATGACATCATCGTCGGGAAGAGTTTCGAAGAACATTTGGAAAATCTTAGAAAGGTGCTTCAGGAACTGAAAGAAGCCAATCTGAAGTTGAGTCCCGCTAAATGCAAATTATTCAGACAGGAAGTGGCTTACCTCGGACATATCATCTCTGCTGAAAGTGTGCGCACGGATTCTGAAAAAGTGTCAGCAGTTAAAGACTGGAGACGTCCCGAAAATGTCCACCAGCTGAGAAGCTTTCTAGGGCTTTGCACCTACTATAGGAGATTCGTGAAGGATTTTTCATCCATTGCAAGACCCCTTCACAAGCTGACAGAGAGCAAGCAAAAGTTCGTGTGGACAAAAGAATGTGAGGATGCATTTAAGAATCTGAAGGAAGCCTTAACATCTGCTCCAATCCTGACGTATCCTCAGCTCGACAGACCATTTATTCTCGACACGGATGCGAGTAATGAAAGTGTCGGCGCTGTTCTGTCCCAAGAAATAGAGGGCCAAGAACGTGTAGTGGCTTACTGGAGCAAATGCCTCTAAACCGGAGAGACATTACTGTGTCACCAGGAAAGAGTTGCTCACCATAGTCAAAGCCGTAGAACATTTCCATCATTATCTATACGGCAGAAAATTCCTGCTCCGCACAGATCATGAATCATTGGCCTGGCTTTTAAATTTCAATAATCCTGAGGGTCAGATAGCCAGGTGGATACAGAGACTCCAGGAATATGACATCACTATCCGTCATCGCAAGGGACAGTCGCACGGAAACGCTGACGCCTTGTCTAGAAGACCTTGCCCAGAAAACTGCCGATATTGTTCCAGGGTCGAAGCTAAATACCAACTGGTTAATCCAGTCGCACGGCAAATTACAGCATCAACATTGGCTGATCCAGATCCATGGAGTGACAAGGAAATCAGGAAAGACCAGCTAGAAGACCGTGATATTAAACCCATAATTGAGTTAATGGAGACCTCAAACAGAAAACCTACCTGGCAGGATATTTCGAGCTATAGTCCCACGACAAAACAATATTGGGCTCTCTGGGACTCACTCCATATTCGAAACGGCGTCTTGTACCGAAAATTCGAATCGGATGATGGAAAAACATTCCGATGGCAGCTGGTACTCCCAAGATCCCGAATCCCGGACGTCCTTAAAGAACTACATAGCAGCCCTGCAGGAGGTCACTTCGGAATAATGAAGACCTTGCAGAGAGTTCGGGAGCGTTTCTACTGGAATAATGCAAAGGATGACGTGCAAAAGTGGTGCCGAACTTGCGATGCCTGTGCAAGTCGGAAAGGACCGAAGAAACGCAGCCGGGGGAAGCTGCAACGTTACAATGTAGGAGCACCTTTATAACCTCTCCTTAGTGGTTTCCAGAAACCAACAGGACTGGGACAAGAAGTTGCCACTATTTTTACTGGCTTACCGCAGTGCTGTCCACGAGACTACCGGTTATTCTCCATCTCGGATGCTCTTCGGTCGTGACCTTCGTCTGCCATGTGATCTTTTGTTTGGTCGACTTCTGGATGCGCCCCATTGCCTGAGGAATACATTCAAGATCTCCAGGCCCGGTTTGAAGTCATGCACAACTTTGCATGAGAGCGAGTCAGCTTGGCGACGGAGAAGATGAAGACCCGCTACGACACAAGAGCTACTGGACATCGTTTCAACGAAGGAGACAAGGTGTGGTTATGAAATCAGACTCGTCGAAAAGGGCTTTCTCCGAAACTACAGTCACCTTGGGATGGTCCTTACACAGTCCTAAACAGGCTAAACGACGTCGTGGTTCGGATCCGTAAGTCATCGAACTCGAAACCTAAAGTCATTCATTACGATAGGTTAGTTCATTACTGTGGCCATAGTACGTATATAGTTGTAAATAATAATGTCAATAGTATAAGACCATGGTCCTATTCGTATTTAGTATTTGATTTTATTTGTTTAGTATTTGATTTTATTTGTTTAGTATTTGATAAGTATTTGTATTTGATAGCATTTGTATTTGATAGTATTTGTATTTAGTATTTGATAGTATTTGAATTGTATTCAGCGTTGGATAGAATTTAATTTGCTGAAAGTCACTTATTGCAATTATTGTTTATTTTTTTATTATAAAGTAATGTTTATTATAGCACTGAGGCCTTAGTTGTAAGTTTGGCTTCCTGTCCAAGGATTGTACTGCCCGGGACGTGCAGTCCTTGGGAAGGGGGCAATGTTACGAATTTCACATTTATTTGGCTATTTATTTAGAATTGCAATTAAAATTCCTTTTTATTTCCCCGTGCAATGCAGACGATTTTTGAAAAGACAGCTGTGTCAAAAAAAAATAGCAATAAAAATAAAAGAGATGTCTTAATAAATAAATATCTCGTAATTACTGTTGCCATCCAGAAAAATCTAGAAATATCGTGATTGTTCTACTGATAATTAAAAAGCTTATAAAAGCCGAGGTGAAACACCTCATCTCAGTCGTTGTTGTTGCTGTTATACTTGTAGCTGTAAAAAGCGAACTGTTGTTTGTTTACTTAATGCTGTATTGATTGTAGCGATTTCGCCGTGAGATAGAATTATTTTATCTGTTTTGAACTGAATTTTTGCTAAACGTTTGAGATATTGTGCGAAGATCTGTGAAGAAATATTTCAGGATTTTAATTTATTTCTTGTGGAAAGAATAAATTTTTGTTAACTTTTTAACGACTTGTGTATTCAATATATAACGAACCCGTACGCACGTAACAATATATATATACACACCCACCCCCTCATTCGGCTTAAAAGTCCATACTCGGCATTTTTTTTTCTGAATCATTTATTGTAGTAATATAATATACTTTCAATTACAGAAGTGTTTTTTATGATGAAAATATTCATTGTCAAATGCGAAATATTTTTAAAAAATGTATTTTTGACAAATAGCGAAATCTAACTTTTAATGCAGTCTCCCGGTTTCTATTTTTATATCTGGGAAACTTTTATAGTCGTTAGGAAAAAATAAAGTTATAAGAAGTTTGACTTCCGTAGGACAAAAACTGACCGGAATATGTAATTTCAAAACTTGCAGTTTTTCATGTCATTTCCAATTTTCGGTTAATTAAGTTAAAATAATTTGAGGAAATAAGTTTAAATGAAGTTCAGCAAAAAATTTTTATAATTTAATACTCCGTACAGGTAAGTCATCTGATATCAACATCAGATTTAAAAAAAAATAAAACTTAGGAGGTAAGTCAGAGCGGAGTCAGTAAATGAGACAATGATGTAAATTCAAATTACACGAAGATTTTTAAGAAACGTTGTCTTGAAATTCCAAATGAAAGAATTCAAAGTGTTACTAATATATATACATACAAAATGATTGAAATGCAGAAGAGATCCAGGATTGTCTAAAGTGCCATAGCACTGACCATTATAAACGAGATGATTCATAACCAGAGAGCTGAAAAGATAAACAGTGCGTATGTCCGTTCGAAAGTTCTAGAAGGCACGGCATACAGTCTATAGGAATTTTCCAGATAAACTTACAAGAATAGCCCAATTTGCTTTATTTGCTAATGTTAAGACTATATACTACATCACGCTTTTTTTCTTGTTGCCTTCTAACTGTATTTATCATTAAAAACTTCTTAGTAGTTTAAACTATGTATAAATCTAATATATATCCTAAGTCGCGCTTTCGAGAAATGGAAAACGCAATTTGATTTTCATTAATCAGCCCAGTAGAACGGGAGATATAGAACTGTCTTTTTTTTTCACAGTGTACCTATTAGAGCTAACACTAGTTGAATCATCACATTATGAAGGTGCAGTTCAACAAAGAAGCCGATCTTTCATTTATAATAAACTTTATCAATATACTGACTGACATACTAGAACTACACTTATAAGGTATTTCTTCCCCCTTCTTAGCATGCCTTCATGGTATAATGGTCAGCGCACTCGAGAGTCCATAGTTCAAGTCCCGGTGTGAGCATTGCTCATTTTTAATCTCTTGCTTCAAAATAACCTAACATCTCTACAGTGCCATCCAAACTAAAAAAAGGTGGTAGATGATGATTCTCCACCATGATTTGGCGATTTGGTCCCCTAATCCCCAGTTGCCCTTTAAAACGCGGAGTATATAAGGTATTTCTCCGCCTTCTGCTATTATGTGGCACAGCCAGCACACTCCGCGTGTATTCAAGAGGTCCGTGGTTGCTCATTTTTCACATCTCCTGCTTCGAAATAACCTAATGTCTCTACACACTTTATCCCCAACATAAAAGATGTAAATCAATACACAAAGTTAATATCTTGCAGCAAAGACAATATATATTTCAAAACCGCTTTCTTCATCCTGACTATATAAATAGTCAAGACAAAATTACACGTCAACATCATGTGTCAGCAAATGAACTGTGACCAAAAAAAAAGTATATGTTGTTATTTTCTTATAGCACAATTATAAAATTTTAAAGCAAATTATGCACACTCACAACTTCGGGTGAACCTTTTAATTATAAAAATTAATAAAAGGTACTGAAACTGTTGTAATAAGGTCCTCAAAATCCTATCTAGAACCTCAGACTTTTGCAAAATTTTGAAACTACTATACTTAGGACAAGCTAACCAGAGAGCACGTGGAAGGCTAAAACAACCTCCTTTACATCCTGTCCTTCAAGTTATCCATACGTGCCAAACTGCTTAGGGACTTCTGATTTCTTCCATTATCTGCATATCTGTCAAGTTTTTGCCAACCTCGGTACATTTAATTAACAATCTTTTTATGCAAACTGAGGTTGAAACTCACAGTCACCTGTATGGCAAATAATCTGCATGTTTTTATTTTCTTAATTTATATGGAATTTTTCACTATTATCTAACTGTAACAAACATAAATTTTATAATGTTTTAAAGCTGAATCATTACATATAACTTGAAGCAGAAGAGCTAACAATGTATTCCTTGCAGGCTGGGTTAATTTATATTTTAAAAATAATCATTTAATCAAAAGTTAAATATCGTAAATTTGGAAGCGAGTTATTTTCTCACATTTTGTAAGAGTTTAACAAGTTTGCTGTTTCGAACACACTCAGCCATAGTAAAGCTTTCAGTTTTTGCTATGTTGATCAGATTTTGATTTGCAACTACTTAAAAAACTAGAATTACATTTTATACAAGAACACGCTTTATAAAAATTAAATATCGTATTAATTACGTACTTCTTAGATTCATATTCTTACAATCATGGCCTGGCAATCTCCCTCCCACATTATTTTGTGTCCTGTTTTTACTGGTTAAAATTTTACAAAGTAAACAGAAATACTGCAAAACTGTTAGATCGTAATCTGACAATCTTCAAACTGCAGTCTAACAACTCAAAGAACAGTTTACTGTTAAATTTTCAAAATATTAATAAAAGTATTAAAAATTGTAAGTCACACATAAAAACTATAAAAAAAATTATTCTATTCCAATTACATAAGAAATATAACACTAGAAAGACTTTTTATTAATTATAATAAAGTGCAAATCTTCACAAGATTTATCAGAGACTTATATAGTTAAATGTATTTTAACTTATTACAATTATATGCATTATTAATAAAACCACATAAAGATTTAAATTGTTAAATGTGATTATCGCTTTTAAATCACAAATATCAAGCACACTTATTTTAAATTAGAAGGATTATGCTCTTAAATCTCAATGCATCTTGTTAATATAAATTACAACATATTTAAATTATATCATTTGGATTCAGTGTTAAAAAAATAAAATTTTAATAATTAAAAACTGCTTCAAATTATTGCTATTATTATTTACAACAATTACCATATATTGATTTTAATCCTTCAAATTATTAATTAAAATGGTTTGTGTTTAAAAGAAAAAGTTATCAAGCCTTGTCAAATGAAGAATTCTAAAAATCAGATATGCATAAAGGCATGTGGAATATCTGTCTTTTCTTCATACAAAGGGAAACACACTGCTTTTAAACAGCTTATAATTGACAGATTAAACACTCTGGGAACCTACAGTTTATATTTTGTCAAGGCAGAACTGTATAAGCTAAGTAAATACACTACACTTCCTCCAAGGTATAAAAATAACAAGCCTAAAGGTTTGGTTAGGTTAGGCTATTCAATTGTGGCAAAGCATACGAGGGCTATCTGCCTAAGGGGAGGGATGCCTTCGTGGAGGACTTTCTAAGGGATACTGGCTTATATACACGTTACACATGGGGAAAACCACGAAAACGCCCCAGCCAGCCCGTTCGCGGGATTCGAACCTCGGACCGAACTACCAGTGTTCAGCGTCTTTACCGCTTGGCCGCTGGTGGGCACAAGCCTAAAGGAGAAAATCTGCTTGTTTTAATTACTTAAATTCCAGAAGTTTGTTTGACAATGGAAAATGCTTAATTAACTGCACAGAAGCAGCGAAGTACAGTAAAAAGGACAGTCAATCTCAATGCCCACTACTGGTCAAGGAGTGAAAGTGCTGAAGAGTGGTATTTCAATCTGGGTAATTGATGAAAGCATTATCTTTTACATAGAAAACCTTCATATGCACTACCATAATCACGGCCTATTGCTTTTTCCTTTTTTTTTACAGTATCAATGCTTTGGGAATCTCATTTATTATTTTCATCATTTTGAGGAATGTAAAGCAGAAGTATTAATGCCTAAACATTTGAGGAGATGGTACTATCTACGAATTTCAGGAATCATATTCAGGAGTATATGTGACTGAACTCTGTATACAAAAAGGTGGAATCATATGCTTTCTGAAAGTATCAGTGACCAAGTGGATGAAAATGTTAGACGAAGTGTGCAGTGAATTCATTCCCTTATAACATCCTTCACAAAGGCCTCTTCTCCCTTTGGACAGACACTGTGCATAGTTTGGTCTTCATTTGTGACTGTGAAATGCGTCTTTGTTTTGTTAATATGTGGCCAAAAGTCTCGTTTTTAATTAAGATACTCAACAACACTTAGATTATTGCCTAACTATAATATTAAATCTCACTAAGAATATAATCATAGGAATCATCAATATTAAACTGAACATGTTCAACAGTGTTCTCCAACAGACAATCTAATTTCCACATTTTCTCTTTTACTATTACATGTTTTATGCAATTAAGTTGATTGATTAGGAGTTATCAAACAACTGCTTCCTCAATCAATGTTTATGGACTTCATAATTTTTTACAATTATGTTTTCTAATGCTTTTATACTACTTCATATGAGATCAGTTGGGTTTAATTCGAAATGATGTGGTAAGCAGAGCAGAGTATGCTACAACAACTACAGCACTGATACGGTTAGATAACCTTTTTTTTTTTACAGACCAATTTTCATAAAATTCTGCACTCAGTTCCCTGTCACAATTTTCTTTTTTTAAAGCTTCCAATACATATCATGCTTCAGGAATAAATTCATCCTTGCTATCATCATGAACAAGCCTGCATCACAACTGTTTAAAGGCCTCTCAAAAAGGCAGTTTCTATTGTCATATCTTTTAAGTCCAAATGTTACCCAGGTTTCCTCAGTACAACACTCGCCTACCCTGTGCATATTATTGTCTCTAGCACTGAATATCAGCACACTCAATTAAAACTGAACTGGCATATTTGATTTTTTACAGGCAAACCTTAATCTTCATCCTAAGGTGTTAAGGTTAATAATCAATAGTCAAGTCATTTCTATCCAGCTTCCCCTTTCAGCACAGTAATAATTTTATTCAATAAAAAGAAACTGTGAACTTTTCTTTGTAATTTTATTAAAGCTAGTTCATCTGATTCGGGTTTGCATACTGACTTTCAAAGGTCATTCAATCCTCTGTTAAAAATCCCTTTTTCACATCCAATTCACATTTTAATCAATTTATGCTTGTTACAGACATGCAAGTCAAACAAACAGCAAAAATAAGCTTCATTTTCAGATTTACAGGTAAATCGCTTCTGTGATTCTGACAAAAATATTAAGAATGATAATCTTAGTGGAACTAAAAAAATTTTTTTCTCAAACTTCGGGCACTAATTTGTTCCCCCCCAAATACAATGGCCACTCCTTAGGCTGGAAGTGGTGGCCATTTTATTGTGGAGGCACCTAACAGACAGCTACCGTTACCTCCTATGAAGAAATGGACAGTTACAACAATGCATTCTCTGAGATTTGAGCCCTGACCCTTCAGTATCGCATTTGGCTCCCTGCATGGTTTTCTAACTTTTTGCAGATAGAAATTAAACACACATGTTGAGACGAAGCAGATGCTATGACAGTTCTTTTCTTCTTTTCTAATCAGTGAATAAACCCATGCTTAATTGCTTTTAACAGAGGGAGAGTGGGAGTGAGGTCTAGGTTACAGCAATGTGCAATTTCACCAATAATGCCAAAAAGATTATGCTTTCCCATTGGTCACTGGATGATTGATAAGATACATTAGTAAATATAAAATGAAAACATGAATGTGATGCAATCTATCATTTCATACTACTTTTTTTCTGTTCATTTTGTTAAAAAACATTCACATTTCATACTATAATTTTTAAAAAATGACTTCCCAAAATAGAGGAACTATATTCTAAGATGGGCACATACACTATCTATTATATCCGGTGTTCTCAGCTTAGGCTGATCACTAGTATAGTACAGCTGCTATATCCATTTACATTTTGTATGCGCAGCTTTACACTCGAACAAATATGAGCCAATACTCTTCTCTACAATAATATAGCATAAAAAAGTAAAGAAAATTCAAGAAAAAATATAGAATTTAAAAAAATTCAGACATTTTAATTATCATGTTAAAACTGATTAGAAAAACAGGAGAGAGAAAAGGCCATTGGAGACGCATGTATGCTCATTTCTTGTTGATTAATTTGGAAGAAAACTCCACAAAATAGTCCTTGTGTGGTTTGCCTAAAACCAATTAGTCTAATGCTTTTAACAATATACAAAAATTTGGCAGTTTTACATCATGCAACTCCATGACTAAAATACAATAGTGATCAAAATTCAGAAAATTAAAACACTTTCACGGCTGAATAAGGAAGAGAGAGTATATCAGTATTCAAAAGTACACAAAGGCTGTAAAATTTTAAAAGAGAAACAAAACACTCAAGTTTAAAATAAAAAAGAAATAGCAAATCAAAAATGTAAAAGAGGAAAAAAAAATATAGTTACTTGAAGCATTAGAATGAACTGAGGGAACCTCTGGACAGGTTTCACCATAAGGCCAAAAAAAGAAAGTCTGTCTGCACTATTAATCTGTTTCACCTAAAAAGCAGTTAATAAAGCATAGCCAAATATTTACATTATACAGAACATATAAGTAAAGGTATAAAAGGGAAAAAATATATATTCAAATAAGAGATTTGTACATACTTTTAAAAAATCAGCAAAGGCAGATTTATTTTTTGATGCTTGCTTTGCTGTTTCCATAGCCAGTGAGAAGTTATTTATAAAATCACTATAAATATCCAAAACCATTGTCTTGGAAAACTTCAAGAAAGAAAATAATTAAGAAATAAAAATATTTTCTGCACACAAAGACCAATTGAACTAAAGATTACACTTATGTTTAATAGTGCAAAAAAGAATAATCGTTAATCAATCATAAAGCCTCAAACTACTTACAGATGCAACAAATACATCTCCTATTTTTTCCTCTTGATCCCACTGCCTAACACACTGTGTAAGGGCAATTCCAAAAATATTATGACACTGTAAGATTTGTTCGACTCGGTGAAACATTATACTTATTTTGTTGGCACTAACAATTGGTGGAGTGGAATCTTCTAACGGATGCTTATAATCCTAAAACAAAATTCATTACCATTATTTATGATTGAAAATGTTATTAAAATGCTAATTTGTGCAATGCAGATAATAAGAAGGGAAAAACTTTTATATATAAATCAGTACTTATTGGTTATGGAGGGTTACACATTCTTGGCAATAATGTTTTGGCTCAAAGCATTTGGGGGGGGAGACAAATATCTCCAGTGACATTTTAAAAACTTATATATTGTTGCATCAAATAGTCTTTCCAACATTTCATTATTAGTCACAATGCCTGTAGTTATCATCATTAAGGTTTTTGCAGATAATATTTTCAATCACTTATCCCCTTCGCGCCGAGTAGAACAAACGCGCGCTTATCGCGGAGGCCGGCAGTGTCTTACGCGAGCGTCCGTTCAGGGCCTGGGCTTTTTTGCTATTAAGCCTAAATCCATGAAATTTCCGAAGTATCAACGCATTGTTTAATAATGCTCTATAGAGTATTTAAACGGCTTATGCTTTATAGATATTTTTATATATACTTTAATTACCTTATTTCTTGCTTAAGTTCATATTTTACACATTTTATTTTCGTTACACACCATTTTATGACTTTTAACATTATACATCTGAAAACTAAATATATTACTTAAAATTCTCTTTT
>KK119677.1:36965-54689 GCA_000611955.2 Stegodyphus mimosarum
ATTCTTTTTTATGAAATTTTTGAAAACAGGGATCTACACACAGTCCTACGTTAAATTCCTTGCACTCGTAATAACTCGTTTGCCGTTTTGGAGGATTTTTCCGGGAATGTGAACAAAGGAAGCATCGTCGTCTCATTTTCTTATCAGTCTCTTCTGAACAAAGTTTTGGAAAATGTCTTTCAGTTAATCTGAGCGGATTTAATGATTCTGCTGAACTTGGTGTGATATTAACATTGGTGCTTTTAGAGGAATACCGATAAATAATTTGATTAACTAAATTAAGCCGATAATTCAGGAGAGGAAGTTTTTTTTTACTTTTTTTGTTGAAAAGAGTATTGGCGTTAAATACAGCCATATCCATGATATTGAAGAAAAGCTTCTTATACCATTTAACAGTTTTTCTGAAAGATGGGTACTGAATAATGACGGAGTGGTAATTCCGAAAAATTTTCTATTGTGGATGACCATGGAGGAGTACTTGCTTTCGACGTACTCGGCATACATATGTCCGAAATGTCCTCATCATTTGCCAAATTCTTTATGATCAGAATATATCATAACTATCAGAATCCGTTTCAGAGTCAATATCTGAAATATTTTGCATCATTTCTGCTATTTCATGCTCTGTTAAACATTTTCAACGCTTCGACATTGCAACGGTAAAAACAGAAGGAATTCGCGTCTAAAAGATCTAATTATTTTCTAAAAACTGAGCTGCAAACCGAAATACTCAACGCTTTAGCGAAAATAAAACTTCTCTACTTACAATAAACAACTACCACATGCGAATTTAAAGAGACGTCATAAAGCACGCCATTCGGAAACATTTATTTCCCCTTTTGTTTATATAATCAAAAGCACGTGTATGTGAGTCATGCTTCTCTCATTTCGAGTAGAAGGTCTAATGTACATGCATCTGAAACCATATGGACATACAGTGCCATCTTGTGGGAGAAATTATAGTTTTTAAAAACATCTGAAACTATGGACATACAGTGCCATCTTGTGGGAGAAATTATAGTTTTTAAAATGTTCCAGGACACTGGCAAAAATACGTGACAGTCGGGGATAAACGGGAAAACGCTCTGGCACGCCTGCGTGTCAGCCGGGAAGTGAGTGTGTTTGGTCCTGGCACGTAGACGTGACAGTCGGCGCGAAGGGGTTAATAAAAACTCTCTTGTTACGCAACAAAATGCAATCAACAATTCATTGTTTGAGTAATAAACTTCCAACATGATTTTCCTCATTTTGTGCAAGTACATGTAACAGCAAAAATATAAGCTTTATGAGTACGTTTTTTCACATTTACTTTTGTGTAGCAAGCTCTATTATTTTTAAGTAAATTCAAATATTCAGAATTACTTTGCAGACATTTGGCTTGTTTTCACCCTTGGTACATACATGCTTCATTTCTGGACACCAAAAAGTTATTGCCAAGAATATGTGATCCAGCATAACAAAGAATATCACACATTATATCATTGTACATTTACTCAGCCATTCCATTACACTGAAATAAAACCCAAATTATACTCCGATTTTTATACATCTGAATCATCAAACACATGCACCAAAATTAGGATTAAGCTTTTGGCCTGAAATGAATGGTCAGTCTCACTACTCTAATCCAATATTACATAATAATGAAAAGCTGCTTACTATGATACAGCGATAAGCTACTTACATCATATGATTTGAATTACTAATGAATCAGGTGTTTGCCCATTTTGTGACAAAAAAAAAGTCAACGGCAATTGAGATACCCAGGTGGAAGGAATGTATTTAGTGTTTTTCCTTGTGAAATACAGTCTCATAATATTTAGCATTGATAAGAAGTACTTTTATTGACATAATAAAGAAAAGAGTTAATTGGATAGTAATTACAAAATCGGATCAAGAGCAAACAAAGGGTAGCATGAATTATTTGAAAAGCGTAATAAAAATATGCGATGTATTAGTTTTTTACTTAGACCATGGTTTCATGGCACTCAAATTATATTAAAAACATTTTCTTACTTATGTGTATAATTTATTACATATTTTTTAACATGCAACGAAATATACTAAGATCTAAAGCTATTTTATTTATTGCATTGAGAGATTATACATTTCAACTGGCCATGAGAATTTTTGGGTGAAGGGTATACATTTTTTTCTTTTATGCCATAGATATCTTAAAGAAATGAAGCATATGAGAACTAATAGAGGGCATTATACAAATCTAGCTAAAAAAATGCTGTCTAATAATAGAGCTGTTCTAGAATTGATCTTCAAGAACTGCACTCCTCAGCATGTGCAGAAATTTTCTACAAATTTCCATGAAAAACAAAAAATTTAAGATGAACCCTAGTGTTAGCTATACATATCACACACTGAACTAACCCTTCGAAATAAGAATAATACTAGATTATAGAGTTACTCTAGAGATAGTAACTGGCACTCCCACACACTTATATCTTGGAACTGTACACCACTTTCTGTGAGTTCTTTATCCACCAAGCCTCTTACACATGGTATCCCTTAGAAATTTAATATTTAAACAAACAAAAAAAAATCTGTCACAATATCCATTCAGAATAAAAAGAGGATATATTTTTCTTTGTTTAATTAAGGTAGCTTAAAGTTTTGAAAATACAAAAATTATTATGCTTCATATTTTGAAAAAATTGTCTATGATATCAAACTCCAACTATATTTATTATTTCTAACCCCTGCATATTACAAGACGTGCCCCTTGGTCGCATATATCATGCTTTTGAACATTTCTGAAATCTGATGCAATATTTTTAAAATTGCCGAAATAAAAATAATTAACATAATTCTTCTCAACTGCTTATTAAATACTTTTGTTGCACTTTTCAAAAATTTTTATGCAGTTTTTTTCGATATCAACAATCGTTTAATAAAACGTAACTTTGTAATCATTGTATGGTGAAGATTCATAAATATATATGCAACATAACAATAAGTATAATATTTATCATATTTATCAAAATTGAGCATTTGCAAGAAACCCAAACTTGTTTAAGCTTATTTCCTTTAATCAAACTCATTTTAAGCTAAATACTTCAAACAAGTTTGATAAATATGTAAGAATAAAATCAAGCTATTAAATTTACATAACTTGTGTTTTGTTTGCTTATTAATATTTTCTGTTTGTTACAAGGCTGGTGACTGCAAAATAGAACCATTTATTTTAAAAAGAAATTGCTCTCTTTTAGTGCAAGTCCACCCACTGTTTTCTCATATAAAATCGTTTTCGTTCCTGCAACTGCTGCAAATTTTTTTAACTCAAAATTACAGACCTATATCTGAAGGCTCTCAAAATCAAAGAGTTTCATTAAAATCTACCTAACCTTAGGTTAGCTTTTTTGCTTATTTTATATTTACACTAATGCCCAGCATTAAATAAAGACAAAAAAAATGTGATATTTATCCATAAGAATTCTCACTGTATACCCTGAAAATGGTCTTTAGTTGGATAAATATGGAAACGCTTTCCTGAAATGATCTCATGTTTTCATCTAAATTTATGTACTGTCAGCTTTACACTTAGTTGAGTGAATGTCCTCTCAGCTAACAGCTGTCAACTAAATATTATGGGCCCATTATTAAATCATTTTTAAAGACTGAAGCCATGTATTCAGAATTAGACAATAAACTGATATCTGAAATGAAACAATTTAAGTAATTTTTCTTTTAAATGCTAAAACAAAAACCATATCCAACAAATAAAAAAATATTAGTTTGCATTAATTATACTGACTACTAATTTCACTCGTGAAGAACTGATGAATTGCCTGAAAAATCACGATAATGCAACTGATTATGGAATTTTTAAGCTCTTAAATGACAGTGCATAAAAACATAACTTCTCTTAGTCTATTTCAGTGGTCTTCAAACTTTGTCGACTCAGGGAACTGAAAGATGTTTCATGGAACGCCATGCCACCCTTGGAAAAATATATCTTAAAATAGTATTTAAAGTAGATCACACTTTATGTAGAGGAAATTAAAGAAAAGTATTTTTTATTAAAAATTTTTATATAAAATTAATGCAATTTACTCATTAATAGCATTAAAGTCATGCCCCACACACCCTGCATTATATTCAGAGGCAAGGATATGCTTGCCTTTTTTACACAAGTTTCCAAGTCAAGAATTTCATATTACACATTTTACATGTTTCTATATTTTGTTTTGTTGGCATATACTTTAAGCGTTTTCACTTAAATTCTTTGTTCCAAATGGCATTAAAATGTTCATGGCTGTGTCAGAAATTTCTAAGTATTCTGCATGAACCGACAACCAAAATTTTAGTAGCAGGTTAAATTTAGATCTTGACATTGAATCTCTTGCTATGATAAAAAGTTGTTCCCTTTCCTTCATCGAAAAGCCTTCTAACATATCATAATACTGACATGGACTTACATCACAGTGACACTTAATTTTTTTCCTCCTGAGAAATAATATCATAGTTTTGTTCAAATGAAAAAGGTGCTACAGTATATAATCTTTATATTATCGCCTAAATACAATTCATTACAAATTCATTCTATTAGATAACTGTTTAGTTTTACAAAGCATTGCCCATCAATTCTCTTTGGCACATGATGACCGCATGTTAAGTTTTAAAACTAATCTTTAACTTAACACCCCTCTTTATTCTTTTAGTTAATAAACACTAGTCAACTACCGTGAGTGCTTTATAATTTTCTTTCTGAATTTTTATTTTGACTTCCAGAACACTAATTGATTCATGGAACACAAGATCAGTGGTCTGTTTGATTGGTTTGCCCACTAAATGAACTGCAGACTGACAAGAAGCAAAATCAGGCTTATAAGTTTAGTTGTATAAGGGAAAAGATGATAAATCATAAATATCCTACTGTACTATTCCTTGAAGCAACTAACAGCAGGAACAGTTAACTTAATACAGCAGAGAAAGATGAATTTGCAAGATACAGCTAAAGCACTCAAAATCCATGAACTTGCTTAAAAAGCCATGCACTAGTTTAGTGAGAAAATTGACTTAAATTGTACAATGCTGCTTCTGCATACATACAGGTTTTCTTCAGTCTTATGCAGACATTATTGGCTTAGGAAAGCAATGTTTATAGTTTTCAACAATAAAAACAAATTTGGTAAATAATTTTTTAAAAAATAGTCAGCAAAACTTAGTTTTGTGTTCTTTACAAAATGAATGTTAAAAAGATACACAGAATATTTTAAGCTACAAACAACTTAAAGCTATTTTATTTAGGAAATGGAAATGTTTCATCACACAATTTCCAAAACTATGAAACAAATAAATAGAAAACTTGTTTTGATGCATTCCCTTTATTTTCAAATGCATTTTCAACCTAGAATATTGAATATCAGTGAAAAAGTATTTTGTGTGTTCATTATTGCACAGCAGCTTTTCAAAGGCATTTAGCAGATTATATTTCAGATACTTATTGAGAAAGATAAGAATTGTGCAGAAAATTTTCCACACATAAACAGCAAAAATTATACACATTCATCTAAGGAGTGAAGCTTACGATTTGCAATTTTTTAACACATGTACCATAAATGATTCTGCAATAAAGCTTACCCTTATGAGTCTTTGCAATGAATTTAGGTATGAGTTTTCACTGTCAACAATACTCCCAACTATGTACCTTCTTTTCATCTGAAAGTATATAACAATTTATACAGCTATCCATGCATAAACAGAAGAAAGAAAAAAATTAAAATAGCAGCATCCTCACTTTTTCTGGACTAAGATCTGGAGGCATAGGTGGTAAAGAGAGAGGAGGACGTTGCTTTTTTGGAATTTTTACATCAACATACCCATCTTCATCTGCATACAGCACTGTTTCCAATTGGATGCAAATAATAATAATAATAATAATATACACTGTGGATATATATGAGGTAAATGCACATTATCTTAATAAAATACTTCTTATAATAATGCAAAATATAAAGCATATCAAGCAGACATAATTCAGAAAATAAATAAATCAAATTCATTTACATTTCATACTTAAGTATGTGACTTCCACATTAGAAACATCATTACTTAAAAGCTAGTAAGCAAATTATTATTTTTAAAATCAACAATTGATCAGTGTATTAAACATACGAATGTAATTTCTCAGCAGTAGTATATTTACATACATGTCCACACATGTTGTCATTTAAATACATGCACTGTGTCCTTATAAGTCCTTATGTTGAAAATACAAATGTTTTAAACCACACAAATATTCAAATTTAGAAATTTTTACATTTAAAGAATCAATTTAGTAAAAATTATCAAATTTAGATATTGAAACCAAAACATTTAATTTAAAAGTTTGGGATTTTTAACCCTTTCGCTACGAGTTTTTTTTTTTTTTACAACAGAACAATTTTGGTCGCATAAACTATGAGTAGGGCACACTAGAATGCTAAAACTAAGATGTTATATTTTTAGGAAAATTTTAAACACTGATTTAGGACCGGGACATATGTGTCCCATCAGTCCTGACCAGTGGGGCATATGTGTCCCAGTAGTCTTCAATGAGTAATTTTGTAAAGAAAACCAATGAATTTCTAGTCATAAAAATTTAATTATGAATGGTATGGTTTGAAACAATCAATGCACAATGGGGCATTACACATAGTGCACATTATTTTAGTGCGCGATTCCTTTTTTTGTTGTGCACATTTACGGCACCGCCGTCGAGTGTTTGTTGTTACTGGCAGATGGTCACCAACATTGAGTAAACTTCGTGATGCTTTGGAAGGGCATCCAGTTCTTCTACGGCGTTGATACTGTGCGTTGAACTTTCCGGAAGTCATCAAGGCTTCTGCAAGAGGTACAATGAAATCAAGAAGTGGGATTTTTCGATGTTTGAGTTCGCAGTACGCAATCCATGAGTTGACCACTGCGCTCATCAATAGGCGAAAAAACACTTTTTTCCACCACTTGCAAGATTTTCTATCTAATTCATAGACATTTGCCATTTGGTCTGCAAGGTCTACACCTCCCATGATTTTGTTGTAGAATTCGATTGCCACAGGGCACTCAAATTCTTTTTTGCTTCCATCTTTCATGGTGCGATTTACTTTTGCGTATTTAGCTTCGTGGCAATTACTTAGCATCATCACTTCCTTTGAATCAAGCCACCTCGCACACATTGTTCCATTTTTAGTTACGAGAAACTCAGCCTCCCCCCTTTTGCTTAGTTTTGTTGTAAAATTAGGAACATCTTTGCGTGTCTTGATGCACGTACCAACAGCAGGAAATTTCAGGGTTTCCATCAGATGCACGCTTGTAAAAAAGCGGTCAAACGCAAGCATCACATCTTTTCCTCGGATTGTCTTCGTTAGCTTTGATACCACCCGTTCCCCAAGTGTGCCTTGAACGTCACCTGTTTCTTTTCCGGAATAAATGTTCATGTCATATACATATCCTGTTTTTGAATCACATCGCTGCCAAATTTTTATCCCTCTTTTCACAGGTTTCATCGGCATATATTGTTTCAGGGATGAACGTCCCTTGAATTTCGCCATTGATTCATCAATAGAATAAAATAATAAGCAACTATTTCAAAAGTAACCGAAAAATATAATAGCAAGAGAAATGATCACATAGGACTGTTGGGACAATGTGTTCCCACCATCCAAGATGAGAGGGACGTATACGTCCCGATAATAAAAACGTAAGTAAAACTTTGCCACTTACCAGTTTGTTAGAAATAATCCAATTCGCGAGTAAAACTTTGCCACTTACCAGTTTGTTAGAAATAATCCACTTCGTGAGTAACTTATCTGGCCTTAGATTACTAAATCAATAAAAATTTAATCGAAAATAGGCGGTATTTTCCAAAAATAAGTTATTTACGTTCGTACAGTATGGAATGAGCTGCTACAACACTTCAAAAATGCGCGAATAGCATTATGTACGGTAGAGCCATCTATGTTCTATGAATGAAAATATTTTCAAAAACATTGGCAGGACTAGTGGGAAAGTCTCTCATTACACAGAGAAGCATTTCTGTCCCAAAAGATTTTTTTGAAATTTGCTTGGGACGTATGTGTCCCGTTAGGCACGAAAGGGTTAAAGAAGTCACAGGTTGATTTCTTCCCCTTCAATATCATACAGAGATATTACTTTGTGGCCTACTAGCATGGAATATTTTTTAATTCACAATTTCGTTACGTATGGTACACTGAAGACATTTTCACCAAATTTATCAGTTTCTGAATACCAAAAATATGTTACTGATATTCTCTAATCTAATCCCCATCACTGAAATTAGAAAAATTCATCGAAGCCAGAAATATTTTTCATTTTTAATTTATGCATACAATGTTACAAGGTCACTAAGTGCTAATATTAAAGCCTGAACAGCTTTTTAGAGCATGAAATGTATAAGTTTCTGTAAATAAGATTTGCTTTTTGAGAAGAAAGTATATTGATCAAAACTGTTCATGGCAGTCTGCATAGTAATGTTTTTCATTTAATATTTCTACAACAGAAATCTGTTTCCAAACTGTTATTTTATTTTCAGTTATGTACAAATGCAAACATATCACTCTTCAAGTTGAGCATGATCCCTGAACATGATCTCAAATTTTGCAATTGAATATATTGGCATTATTTTCTAAATGAATGTAAAACTTTACTAAATATAACTTGGGGTACTGCATGGCTGCATTAAATGTTAAATTTTGCCATTTTTGCAAACTCAATTTTTTTTAACTTTAAAAGTGCCATCACATGGATACTTTCCTCACTAAAGGTATTTTTGTAAATGAAGAACATGCCTGTCACCAACAGTTGGGAAATAAAGGCCACATAAGGACTTTTATAGAAACACTCCATAATACTTCAAATATAAGGTGATACAGCTTTTGCATTTCTTATCAAAATTTACAACTGCACTTATGTATCAGTTTACACAGTGTAAAAAAAATCAAAAATTATTTCATATCATTTGAAATACATTTCACAATGAAGAAAATGCTAATGCACATTCTCAAATCAATATGAAAGTTTAAGCATTTTCAAGCACAAATTACTGATGCAAAATACTTCAATGATATTTAATTCAAGAGGTATAATTTTTTTTTATTTATTTATAGAAGTATGACACTACCTTATAGGAATCTGATGTCCAAAAATATAACTACGGACTCAAATCCATACGCATTTGCTTGTTTATTCCTATGTAAACGTTTCACAGAATCTGCAGTCTAATTGCACAAGCAATAAAGAATATTCACAGACAGGAAACTGGCACTACTAGACATGAAAGACAATGATGTTAATAAAAATATTGTCATCATCCTAGATCATAGATCTAGATGTAACAGGACACCGAAGACGTGAAGCCAAATCACTTTTAAATAAACATTTCACTCTAGTTTCTTACAGAAGAAGCTAAATCACAGGTATGTAAAATTACTATGCAAGGTGTAAATTCAAATGCCTATATTTTACAGGAGCCATATAAACACAATGAACAGATTTCCATCATAAAATAAAGGTAATAATTCAAAGATAATCTATAAATTCATATATACAAACTTGATTTTTTAAAATGCTAAGAAATCAA
Organism: Stegodyphus mimosarum; assembly: GCA_000611955.2. NCBI lineage: Eukaryota > Metazoa > Arthropoda > Arachnida > Araneae > Eresidae > Stegodyphus > Stegodyphus mimosarum. The sequence goes on from KK119677.1 coordinate 46,558, forward strand.
ATACACAAGCTTGATTTCAAAACTGATGTTGATTTATCAAACAAAAAGTGACATAAGTACATTTTCTGGTTTAATCTTTTATGATACATCTAATATTGCAGAAGTTATATTTCTATGAATTTTTAATTCCTACAAATATTAATAATTATAATTAATTAACTGGAAAATGAAACTTTAAAAGGAATGGCTAAATGATAAATATTACATATAAGCATCCGAGTGATAAATATATATATATACACAGATTTTAATTACCAATGAGAATAACAAATTACAGTATTGCTAATGTACAAAATAATAGGTAATAATTACCTTTTGGAAAAGAATATCAAAACCTTTAATCCACATTTATTCCATCTTAATATCTGGGCCCAAGTAAAGGCACATAAATTTCGTCCACAGAATTTATAGAAAGCCAAAATATTCATTTAATTCAAACACGGAACATGAAATCTTTTCATATAAAATTATACACTACACTAAAATACATTTTCAGCTTTCAGAAGCAATTTCATTTTGAAGCTCATCCTGCCAGTTTAAGTTATATATACTGGTGCACAAATGTATAAGACTAGAAACTTAAAATATATAACAAATTAATAAACTACATATAAATAGCATATTAATTTTAAAGATATTTCAGGCAGTAAAAGTTTAAAAATAATATCCATTATTATTTACTCAGATTATTACATGTTTTACTTAAATATTAAGAACATTCATCTTCAAATTACCTTGTGACTGTCTGTTAATTTTTACGCATTTCTCCAATTCATATTCTTTTTTCCTAGTAGAAAACCACCTCGTGAAACCACCAGCAATACCCTAAAAAATAAATGTAGCTTAATTTCAAATCTGCATTAAGATCCTAAAATAAAAAGTTAAAATGGACATAAATTTTTAAAACAATAAAACTCTATGACAATCAAAATATAAAAAATATCCCCCCAAACTGAAAATGGAAGTAATTTCAGTTACTGACAAAATCTTTCAATCTTGAGTGCTCAGAAATATATATATATAATACAAGATATAAAATATGAAAGAAAATTAGAAACAAAAAACTAAATTAATTCAGAAATAGTCCTTTTCATTCCTAACTTCAATTTAACTATCTCTCCTTCAAAGAATATGTACTGCATCAATTGCATTATTATTTTATCTGCAATGATCCACAGTACCGTAAAACTCTTATCCAATCACCATTCAAAACTGAAATAAAGGAGCCAAGTTTATAAATACCTCAGCTGTGGAATACGCATTTATGCTTTCTCCCCTGTTGTTGTTTTGCAAGCACATAATGAATTGCTTTGCTGCTTTCACCTATAGTTTAAAGACATGTTATGCATGTATAAAATTGTGGGGAACATATAAGACTCACAGTGTTGCGAAAATCAAGAATAAATGTCTACAGAATTGGGCAAGAAATTATTTACTAAAAAATATAAATGATATTGAAATTATTAAGCTAGTTGTGCTTTCCAGAGTTCCAGTCATCTAATGCACAACCTATACGTCTGCCATATTTATCATTATTCCAGCCATGACTAAAAAGTTAATGAGTGACTTCTCTCATCCAAAATTAAAGCATCACTCATATACATCTACTTGTCCAAAAAGTATGTAATGATAAAAAATTGCTTCCATATTGCAGATCAAAGACGGCCCCCTCCCCCTGAAAAAAACTAACTGTAGTGCTATTTGCTGTTCTCCCAATGTCCCAATGACTTGTGTATTGAAAATATAAAACACTTTTTTAATGAATTAAATTTTAACAGATTAGGCAAATGTATAAAAAATGACATACTCAAAGCATTAAATAACAGCACTAATTTCTAAAAACCTAGCAGGACTAATTTCTAAAAATCTTATATGGGATAAAGTACAGCACAAAGGGCCTTAATTATAGTAAAAGCTGTTACACACGAGATACATCAAATAAAGATAGGCCACCTATTCGTCCATCAATCAATCTATTTATATATATATATATAGGCTTACTATAACATTTTTGGTCAAACTGGGACAAGTTTGAGATAATAATCAGAAAATAAAACCTACCTATGACTGAAAGGGCTAAATAAAGAACTTTACAAAAAATGAAAAGTTAAATTTTTAAAAACTCAACTGAAATACCACGAAGTTATCGGTATTTATCACTTTGTTTTAAAGAGTTTTGAAATAAATTCAGATGAACAATGGGCTGATTTAAGCCGAGATTATGAATTGCAACATGAAATGCGAAATATGCGTCTTAGCTGCTATTAAGATTTCTCCGTCACTTATATCAATTCCTTTAACACATGGTAATATATTTCACGAAGTTAATGACGTTGCTACTAGGCTTGCCTTATATTTCACACATTTCAAGTGATCTGTAATATGAAATGTGCAAATGCCTGCCATGAGCTATTGAAAGTTATGAGTAACATAATTTACATTTCACTCTTTCAGTATGATAAAAAACTTTTTTCAAAATCTGATAATCCTTTCTAATCCATTAGTAAATACAGTTTCTTTTTGGACTTTTGGAGATTACATTAATTAAATGTACAGTAGAAAACAATTGCAAAAGCTGAATTTCAATTTGACCTCAACTAAGACAGGCCATGTGCAACAACAAGGCGGCAAATGCAGTATTAAAACCCTTAACTGAAAAAATTAATCCATTAGTAAATACAATTTCTTTTTGGAACTTTGGACATTAAATAATTTAAATGTACAGTAGAAAACAATCGCAAATGCTGAATTTTAATTTGACCTCAACTAAGACAGGACATGTGCAACAACAACAAAGCCAATGCAAGTTCCAGTATTAAAACCTTTAACTGAAAAATCTCTGGATCTCAAAAGCTACATGCTATTATAAATTCTGCAAAACATGTATCTAGATGAAAAAAGTACATTAATTAGCCCATAAACAACAATTCTGGAAAAAAACATCCAGACCAGCGATTTTTCTCCAAAACTCAAAAATTTATGCGATATGAGCTTTGTTCAACGTCACTAGCCACTTAGACTTCAGCAAATTAATCCATTTCTATTTCCACAAATATTTACACAGCAAAATTTGTCATAAATGATGTTTTAAAAAGAAGTAATAGCTATGGATGTTGTATTTAATAGGAAACAAGAATAAGTTCCTATGAAAAGATAATAGTATCTTATTAATTCTTTTAGGAGCTGATTAATTTATTAGCATGTCTACATTTTATATGCCGCCACCATTTAAGGATAAAATTAAAAGGCAATCTTAATTTACGGTTAAAACTACATGAGATAAGACCAGAGAAGGAAACTGATCTCTTTTTTAAACAGACCCAAATTTCGTACTAAATTTTAGAATTCAAGTATTAAAACTTAAATTTCAATAATTAAAATGGTAACCAATTTTTAATCTAACATTTTTTATGTATACATAATTAATACAAATAGCCAATAGGCAAAATATATTTTTTTAATAATTGCCAATATCCAATATATATACAGGGTGTCCCAAAACAACCGCATAAACTGCAAAGCTAGATTTCTCATTGGGAGTACATAAAAACTGCCTAAAGAAGCGTTCCTGTATGATCCATAGTTTACGAGAAAAATATGAAAGACAAAGTATGACGTCACTGCTGGTGCAAGAAAAAACACTTTATTGAACATATCAACAGCAGTATATGCACAATTTAAAGCAGATGTTCAAAGTGTCTGCCTTGCATGTCGAGGCAGGCTTGAGCACGCTGTGGAATGGCTGTCATCACACGTTGCAGCATCGCGGGGTCCACCGAAGTACAAGCAGCACGCAGACGAGCAACTAAGTCCATTGGTATTGTCACTACATCTCGATACACCAGTTCCTTGAGATGGCCCCATAGGAAAAAATCCAACGGTGTAAGATCTGGTGAACATGGCAACCACAGAACAGGACCCCCACGTCTGATTCAGCGGCCGGGGTATTCTATATCCAGCCAACCACGTATAGGAGCACAGAAATGCGCAGGAGCCCCATCATGATGGAACTAAAGTTCCTGTATTGCCACTAATGGTATGCCATCGAGGAACTCTGTTGAGACTTCATTGAGAAACACCAAGTATGACTGTCCCGAGAGCCGTTCAGGCAACACATATGGTCCAAGCACGTGATCCCCGAGTATGCCAGCCCACACATTAAGAGACCAACGTTCCTGATGTTTCTGCGGCCGGATTGCATGCGGATTGACCTGGGACCACATATGGCTGTTGTGATGGTTGAATACCCCATCACGAGTGAAACACGATTCATCGGTCTACAGGATATGTACAATAAAACCATTATCTGTGTTCTGTTGCTGCAACAGCCATTCACAGAAGGCCACGCGTTTCTGAAAGTCATCTGGACCTTCCACGGTTGTGTACCGAAATGGGTTGAGTCTCTCTCAGACCATACAGGCCTGTGCACAGTACTTTTACTCGAAGTCATTTCACGGGCTAATGTGCCTGTGCTCACCTCGGGCGTCTCTTCTACCCGCTGCAGTATTACATCTGCCTGTGCTACTGTCAGGCCGCTCCACGGTCCTTCCAGTATCGCGAGGATTGGCCGTTGGCAAGACGCTTTGCGTATTTCGCAGTCTGTTGTCCAGCCTACGGATGACGTTGACACTGGGAGGACGGCAGGACGGATATCGAAGGGCATACTCCCTAGCAGTTCATACGGCATTTCCATTACATCGGCCGTACATCAAGTACATGTCGCAATAGTCATGAACAGAATACATAGCCACCATACGAACACTACCGGTACCTGAAGATACAGCCTTTTAAATACTAGTTCAACGGCGGCTTAACATCATTCCACGGCATGCGCGCATGCATGACGCGATGTGCGCAGCAAACATTTTAAACATTATCGTCTGGAAAGGCATGCCAATACTGTTGTTGATATGTCCAATAAAGTGATTTTTCTTGCACCGGCAGTGATGTCACACTTTTTCGTATTTTTCTAGTAAACTATGGATCCTATTCTCGTAAACTATGGATCGTACAGGAATGCTTTTTTGGGCAGTTTTTATGTACTCCCAACGAGGAATGCAGAGTGCAGAGTTTATGCGGTCGTTTTGGGGCACCCTGTATATATACAAAACAAAGTTCTAGATCTGGACGTCTAATATCCGGAATGACCTAAAATCCGGACCTCAAAGCGACAGACAATCTGTTTTTGTTGTTGTATGCTTTACGCACGCACATTTGATTTTTTCCTCCCATAAGAAAACATGTGAAGAGGCCCGATTCTTTATTTCACTTAGCCACAAAATAAAATACCTCGTTATTGAAGCAACAAACATTTTAGTACAAATTTGTGAGATCAATAATTTGGCTCAATAGTTGCGTATCTGCTCCACATACACCTCAAAACTGAAACATTATTCTATAAAGATACATCATTGATTTTACACCTTCTAGTATTTTACAGCCAACCTGACAGTTCATTATTAATTATATTTTGCTTTCATCGATGCATGTTTATCAACATCTGACAACTTGAGTAATGATTCATTCAGCAATGTCTGAACATTTTTTTTTTCTGTTAGCTATTCAATAACAAAGACTAAGGCAACCTTTCATGCTGACATTACACTTAGCAGTGATTACAGACTTATGCTAAATGTGCTAAGAAATGCTGACAAGGGAAAATTTAACAAGAATTTCTTTTCATATGCTAAAAACAGGTTTTATTAATGAAGCTCATAGGCCAAAAGATTACAGCTAGTGCTATTTAAATTAAGAATAACTGATATGTTATTCACATAAACCCACAACCGGCGTCAGAACTCGTTTGGCCGCACCGGGCGGCCGAATTTAAGGAAGAGAAAATTTTTAGAATTTGGAGAAGCACTAAGCAGCAAAATTAAGGGATGGCAAAATTTTTATAATTTAGGGAAAGCACTGGGATCCAAAGTTTAGGGGCACTGAAAATTTAGAACTTAGGGAAGCGTTCTGTAGCAGAATTTAGGACCCACAGACACTGATCAGGCAGTATTTAGTGCCGACACTTAATACGCCTTAAGGATGTGTGGAAGTTTATTTATTCATTACTCAGATTAACTTTAAGCATGTGCAAGAAAGAGATGCAGGTTATAATAAATAACTAAAGTAACGCAATTCAGGCTTAATTCAGTATATGATAGAAGCAAGACAAAACTTAGCACAGCAACATGTCTTTCCTCACCAATCTCATGATACATAGTCAATAATGTACAGCGGATGCTATTAAGCTAGGCTAAAAGTATACTTTACTCATTCTAAGGAATTTCAGTTAATACAGCAGATTGCGCTGTTCCTTAATCTTCTAATTTTATCTAGCTTATTATTTTTTGCAGACTGTTATCACTACAGCAATTTTATGAAAATTAGAGCTTGACCTTTCGATTATGTCGAAAAGAGTTTCTAATTCTGGAGCTGCAACAGGATCTACAAAGCGAAAGCATGTTCTGGTGTCCATTAAACAAAAAGTGTTATCTCAGCATAAAATCTGCTGTATGGAGCATCACAAGATCGTGGGAGGATGTGGCTCCAGATAATTTAAAAAGATGATAGCCACGAATATGAAGGTTTTCGGATATTGCAAACCAAAGGTGAAATTTTCCAATTAATTAGTAAAGAAATGTGGATTTTGTAAAGAAATGTGGAGAAACAGTAATAAATAAAGACGATGTTATAAGGTATTTCTCCTACCTTCTTCGCATGCCTTTGTGGTGTAGTGGTCATTACGGGCTGTGCATGTATTCTAGAGGTTTGTGGTTCGAGCCCCGACGAAGGTGTTGCTCATTTTTCATCTTCTCATCTCTTGCTTTCAAAAAATAACCTTATATCCCCCCAAACTCTACAATATATCAGAAGTTCTTCATTGCAATGACAATGCCCCAATCAATGGACGGCAAAATCTGTAGTATGATTCTAAATCCAGAAAAAACACTACTGATAGTGAAGAAAGTGACACAGAGGTTACTGAAAATTAAAAATTTTCGATTGACAAGTTAGTTGGAATTCTCAACAGCAATTACAGGACTTGAACAGTGGAACTTTGTAACTGAACTAGGAATTATGTCTGTTTATAGAATTAAAGGGAAAGTATTTTAACACAAAAAAACGAAGCAACTTACATTAAAAGAAATGTTTAGTAAAGTAAACAAATAAATATTAAGCCTTTTTTTAAAAATCTTGATACCCTTTAGATCACAAATGCTCATTATTTCATAAATCACAATTCAATATTTTTAATTTTATAATTCCTGCATACCATCTTACTAGTTTTGAACTGATGATCTAATATCCGGAAAAATCCCAAATCCGGAGTTGACGAAGTCCCGACGAGTCTGGATCTCGGGCTTTGTACTGTATATATATACAGTCAAATACCGAAAACCCGCCGACCTGAAATCCACACTACCTCTCAAAATATAAACATTCAATTTACAGGTTCCAGAAACCGCAACATGGAGAATGAAATACCGAAGAAAAAATATTTATTCAATAATGACATCACAATTCCCAAATAATAATGATTCTGTGTTAGTGGCAGAAAAAAATCTTAGCCCAGAAGAGGTTTGTAGTATGGATGATGTGTTCAGATGAGCCAACACTGGCATATCAGATGATGGATGATGAAATCATTGGCTCTGTTTTGAACTCGCCACAGCAAGAAAATGATTCCAACACCGACACAGATAGTGAATTTGATAGGAGTGAGAAAATATCTTTTAATGAGGGTTTGGAACATGGCGAAAAATGCTTAAAATATGTAGAACAATAGAGCTGTGTCACAGAGCAAGAGATTATGAATCTATAGAATTAAAAAAAAAAAACTTACTCTAAAACACCTTAAAGTTTTAAAACAAACCTCTATCAGAAAAATGTTTGAAACATGTAAAAAAAATTAAATATTTTATACTTTATTAATATCCCTCATTTTTATATGTCTTTACTGTATATGTCCTTAATGCTTTAAAATATTCCTGTAATCACTAATATAAATGAGTAATATATATAATAAATTAATGTAAAAATGTATCTTACTGTATATAACAATTTAAATAAATGTATCTAATCTCTACATATAATAAAACAAAGAGTCTGTGTGTGTGTGTCTTTCGTTCGTGTTGCGA
>KK119678.1:8949-20368 GCA_000611955.2 Stegodyphus mimosarum
TTAAATTTAAGTACTAAAATAGCTAATTTTAGCTCGAAATGGAAGACATATCTTCTATTCAAATACCACACAGTAACCCTGTTCGCAGAGCGTCATAAAAACATTTCTTGATATAGAACTTGATAATGTATATTTATGTACAAAACAAAACGTATATTTTTGAAGAATTATTCGCTGAGACGAACTACAGGCCGAGCGGTAAAATCGCTGAACACTTTTAGTTCGATTACAGGCGAAATGACTGGCTGCACGGTCTTTTTTTTTTTTTTTTCATTGCCATGTATAACTTGGATACGCTGAGTATCTGTTGGGAAGTCCTTCCTCCTCTTAGGCAGATAGCCCTTGCGTGCTTTGCATGATCATATAAAACAAACAAAACCATTAAAACAATGAATTTATTTCATTAACATGTGTAAGCATCATCATTTACGATTTTCCCGACTCTATGGACCATTCATTACATTTAAAATTATTGCTAGCCATGCCCGGCTTAGGGACTTCGTTACACTCGCAACTGACAGAAGTCCCTTATATACACAAATATATATAAAAAGTAAGCTGATTTCCCTCTGAAACAGGACTTCCTTAATGACCTTGAACTTCCTTGAAATCTCGCATACATTGCAATTCCAGTTCAGCAATAACCGATATGAAATCTGATGAAATCTCACATCGAATCGCACAATGCTATATTTCTGGTTTAATAATTGCTGATAATGTTATAAAATTCTAGCACAAAAATCAGAGCTGTCTTTTCTTTGGCCGATCGTTTAGGATTCTACCTTCATATCGCCGCTCCACTATTGCTTTCAAACGTAATAACACAATAACGTAATAATCTCCAGACCGGTCCGGCAACAGCAGTTTCACTGGTCTCGGCGATCACTACATTGGCACCGCATAAAAACTAAAAACTAAAAGCACGAATAATTCAAAATAAAATGTAAATTTATTTAGTTTTTCGTTTGTAAAAACAGATCACAAGCGGTAAACGAAAGTTTAGCTGGTGCTTTCCAAAAACTCGCGGCCTAGGCTGCTACCTATGCCATGTACGCCTGGATGTTCTTTTCTTTAGTTACTGCTATCGAGGGTTTTCAAGCCCTCGATAGCAGTAACTGAAGTCTTTGAAAATCCGTCGGTTGCTGCAGTAGCGCAAAAGCAAGAATCAAAAAGCCATTGGGTTTTTTTATTCTGATAACAGGATCAAAATTCTAACAGCAAAATCACGAATTTGGTTTTGTTCTTCAAGCTATCCATTACCAACCATACATAAAGGTCTTATTTCTTCACTCTGACTGCACATTTATCGATCTCTGTCCAGATTTGACACGGTAATTAGGATAAGTTCTTTCTCAGGATGTATGGTGAAACTACAACTGATGTTCGTTAATTTCTTTGAATACCAAGCGCTCAAGAGTTATCTGAGGTTATACTTAGATTAAACTTGGGAGAGTTATATTAAATATAAAGCGTTATATTTACGTTAAAACCTGGGGACTGGATTATATAGATCACTGGTTTCAAACTCAAACTGCACGCGGGTCGAAGGCACGATTTGAAAACATCTCACAGGCGGATTTTTAATATGCCGCAGCATGAACTATCACCTTTTTAAATTACCTAATGTTACTCCTGTATGAGGTGTGTTGCGTGCAAGTTTATAGTATAGTTGGAAATTATATTTTTAAACTTTAATTTGTTTCGAACATGGTTTAACTGAAAATTTATTTTAATAATATTCAAATGTATTTTCTATAATGTGTGCTCCATACTCCCTTGTTATTTCTTAAACTTATAATTTGTTCCTCCTTCTTTGATCAAATTAGGAGGTTCTTTCTTTCGGTTAAATTATTTTCCCTAATTTCTTTAGATGCCTAACCACTTACAGATATCGAGTTTTAACGAAAGTTTCCCGCCACCGCAAATATCGTCTGCAAACAGTTCGTGTTTCGTATGTTTAATCATATTTTGTCCCTCTGTACGGACTCGAATGGGACCTTTTTCCCCATCCACCATATAGCTCCGACATCGTTCCTCCGGACTTCTACATTTTTTAACACTCGCAGCTACATCTTGCTGTTGCCATCTTCCACTCTGCACAGGACGTCCGAAATGAAGTTGCTCAGCTTTTGGACTCGAGGCCACCAAGTTTCTGGGCCGAAGGCTTTGAAATAAGAATAATACTAATGCAAAGCAAACAATTTAGAATTATGTTTATTTTCTATTTGAAATCTAAATTTTGAAAAAATTCTCTTGGTTATACTTCGTAATTCAAACGTATTGACTGCTAAATGTTATATTTTAAAACTGACTTTAATTTCAAATAATTCTAGTAAGCTGAATTAGCTACTAAATAACTTCAACTTTTCAACCAAAAAGAAACAATTTTTTTGAAAACTTTCGAAATTTCTCGAAAAAATTTTCGAAGTGATACAAAACGGACAATAAATAACCATCTTTCTTTTATTTATTAAATTTGTCTTCAATATATTCGGAAAAAAATACATATATCTGTATGTAAATGTATATAAACTTCTTTATTTCTTATTACAGCTTGACACTTGATGGCATTTTGATTCTGATAAGCCTTGGACAAAATTTTCTAGAAACTATCTTCTTCATAGATTGCAGATGTTCATAATTAAATCCGTTACTTTTCTCAAACTTGTTAGTTTTCAACTGCAAAAAACTACTCACGTACACTACTATGCAGAAACTTAAGCAACTTTTCTGATTTGGGTCGTAATTCCGCAAAAATTCAAATGGGAGACATGAAATTCATACTACAGAGGAACAATGAAGCATTTATAGAATGAGGAAAGCATACTAGCAAAAAAAAAAAAAAAAAAAAAGTGAACAGAACGCATACATTACGAAGTAAACAGAAAAAGGCTTTATTGACAGAACGGCATTAGTATAAAAAAATTGTCTGCCCAAGAACAACAACAAGCCAATGAGCCTTAGTAATGGACTATTAATAATTGGACTTAATAATATTAAAAAATTAATTTTTGGATGTACAATTCAGATATGTTTTCGCTTTTAAAGTTGAATCATTTAAATTTAAATCGGAATATAATTATCCTTCTAATTTGATTATTTAAAATATATGTTCTCAAGATAATCCTATACTCTCAATGAGAGATTCTCATTTTTTCTTACACTGATCTCTTTTAAAAGAATAGTTTCCTCTGTAATGTACAACATGCAATATAATCATAATTTCATAGTACAAACAACTGCACATAGCTTACAAATATCTTTTACATTAAGTTGCCAGCTAATTAGATTAAGAATATGAACAAAAATGGTTCGAGAAAAAAGGTTTATTAGATTTAAGTTTTGTTATTTTTTATTTCACAAGATTTAAGAAACAAAATCACAGATTCTAACCAGTGCATAACAACAATGCCATCTGTGGTTTTCAGTATGTTGTTCAATTTGCGAATGAAAAATGTGGATGTTGCCATTTGAATATTTCGAAATTTTTTTGTAACAGTAACTATGAGAGTTGTATTGTTTTAAATCATCACAATATCTGAAATTTCATTTCGACTGATTGATCGGAACGGCCGCTAGGGGTGCATATATAAGGGAAGTTTTTTTATAATGACCCTGTATATCAGCTTCTAAGCCATCAAGAACTTAATGATGCAACATCTTTCTTTTCTTTTTTTTAATGAACAAAACACATAAGATGAAATATCTGAGAACTTGGCCTTAAGACTGAAAATTTAAGATTCAGCGACACAAGACATTTTTTAGAAAAGTTAACACAGGAAATAAATGTATCTTAGTTTCGAAAATTACTGGCAATGATTACAATAAATTTTATAAAAAGTTTGGAAATTTTGCCCAAATTTTTCTAAAAGAAATTAAATACAGAATTAGGAAAAGACATGTTTTTCAGAAGATGAAGGCCAATTTCTGCTTTGTAACATGATTTCAAATATGTATATTTGAAGTCATCTTTTTTGAAATAAAAGGCGGATAAAAACTAATAATATAAACTTTATTACTGGGTAGTACTGAAGAGATTGGGAAACTAAATGATTTAAATTTAATTATTTTTTTTAACTTGCCCTCTTATTTCACTACATTTCATAATATGAAATATATTTACTAAGGTCACTTGGAGTTCCGATTTAATGATCATTATGGGAATCTTACAGGATACTGCTAACAGCATTACCATATCCTTATTTGGTTCTTGGAAATATGTGGCCCCAGTCCCATGACACATCTGTCTCATCAAATGTTTTGAGGAATTTATATTTTCATTTTATACTTACAAATTATGGTAAAGTAAGCAGAGACTATTTTTCTTAATAATGATAATAACAAAGAATTAATTAGCTAATTTATTATAAAAATATTCTTAAAACTATAAGATATCATAATACGTAAAAGTATAAAAAATAAAAACTAATTCATAGAGAAATATTTTTTACACATCTAACATTTCCAAAGGCAAAGCAATTTTTTTTTTAAATGATGAATTTGGTATGGAACTAAATATCAGATATTTTTTCCATAATAAACATTCTACATTAAAAGCACATAAGGTTCGCAATTCGACATTTAACCTAAAAATTTTAGTGACAACATTCGGCCAAATATATACAGAATTTTCAAGTCCATGTTACATGAAAAGCATACAAGTAGTTTTTGTTCAAGTGTTATTTATTTTGCATTTAATATAATACACATTTGCCATTTGTGCTACATATTTTACCCCTATGTAATTGATTATACACCTAAAAATGATGAAAATAATGTTTTTTACATTATGATGATTAACTATTATTTTTACCCCTTTTCTCAGAGCTTAACTCAGTGTGTATTCTTAAATCTTTGATTGATTAAATGTTTTACTTTAGACATTTTTTAGAAGAATAAAAATATCTGTACTGTGAAACTCTTTCTCTAAAATGAAATATTATAACAAAATGTAAAATTTAATTTGAAACTTGAAAGCCAAGTAAATTATCATGATTTAATAAAACATCTCTTCATTCAAAACAGCTATATTATCTTAAAGCAGGTAATTTTTTAATCTGTTGGTTTTAATTACTTTTATTATTTTTAACTGTAATATCTGGTAGGTATATGGATTTACTATAAAATAAACAAAGTTCATATGGGGTCCCTTAATGATATTATCTATTAATTTTTAATATCAATTTGAAACCATCATTAAGTACATAAACAATTTGCATAGATTGAGGGGAAAATTAAAATTATTATTAAAGATTAAAAAAAAAGGCATATTTTCATGTCTGTCACAATAAATGCAAGTATTTACTCTCACTGCTTTGATGGAAGAACATTAGAATAATTTTTTGATAGGAATTATAAAGCCCACCTACTCAAAAGGACAAGTGTGGTAATAGTTGTTCTTAATATATATTAATGAGGAATAACACCATTAGACCCTTCAAATTTTCCACAAAATAATGAAAATTTGAATATATCAAGCAAGATATTCAAACTTTTGAATATATATATAGCAATTTGAATGCATTAGCAAGTAAAACTCTTAAACAAAAACAATCTATGAATTCAGTATGAAACAATCATGAACAACTCGTGTTTTAACAAACACACATTAAAAAAAAAGATTCATTAAAAAAAATTATCATATTTACAAAATTTGAAATAAGCAAATTTTGTCAGTGATGGTTAAAAATTACATATTTTTAATAATAAGGAAAAAAAAAGAAAAAAAGACAGGTAGCATTCTTTATGGAGGAGGAGATTAGAAAAAACTGACAATGACAATTATGTTGAATGTTTCCATAGCAGCAAATATGTCTCACCAACATGACTCAACTGAATTGATAACCTTGAGGGTGATCAGTCATTTAGAAGCAAACTGAATAAAAACCAATATAGTAGATGCTTTTGGAGTGACCAAAGTGTCATTTTACTCCACAGTATTATGCTTGCAAACATATGGTTTCTGTTTCTTTAATAAGGGCCATTAAGCCGCTCCACAGAAGGTGAACACAAAAGCAACTCAGATTGAGACAAAATGAATCAAGCAATATTATTTTCTCAGACAAGATCTGCTTTAGTGTACAACATTATCATAGGCTGCTTTTCTCAGAAGAGAATTTAACACTTGGAATAATGTTGCATTTGTGAATGAAAGTGTTCCATTTGAAGCAGGCAGAAGGGGTAGTCTCGGTTAGTCTCTCCATTAAATGACTATACTGGCCTATAAGTTATCAGAATGAATCACTGAGAGCTCAGCTATATCAGGATGAGATGTTCTCACATTCTGATGTTCCTACACTGCAGAAATCAGAAGTGAATTTATTCTCATGAATTATACTATCAGGCCACAATACATTTAACTAGTGGATGATTTCCTTTTCAATGAAGAAATCTATAGAATGAATTAGCCAACAAACATGTCGCCCAGACATGAATCCAACTAAGTATATTCTAAACATTTCCAGGATTAGGGCTGATAGTAAGTTATTACCCCCCCCCCCAGAAACAGTTCACTAACTGAAAATTGCACTGTTACAGGAGGGAATATTTCAGTCCCTCCACGATAATCTCGACAACTTCAGATCTTGCAGATATGCAACATTGCTTTCGATTGGAGGAAATCATATACATTTCAAAACTCACTTTTATCCAAGAAATTACTTCCTTTTGTTTATTTTTATGAAATGTATAAAATATGTATTTCTTCCCTAACAGAAAACTAAACTAAAATTTAACTGTTCCTTATTCCGAATATAAATTTTTATTATATGTATGAATTATACATCAGTTAAAAGAAGCTTTTCCACATCTGCAATTCATATCCAGAATCATTATCTCTCTTAACAGTTTTGAGCAATGTGAAATACATGTTAAAGATCCTCAGTTATAAAACATACAGTCAAATCTTTCAGTTTTAAATGAGTGAAAGTTCCTTTGATGATTCTGAATAGCTGCTCAGCTTTTTGCAAATGACTTTTCCTAAAAGTACTTTTCACTTAGAAATATAAAACATAATTTTAGGTTAAATTTTTTCCAATTAAATTAAACTATATTGATTTAAAATTACATTAAAGATGGAATGCAAGGAACATATGAAAAATATCTTCAATTTAACTTTTCACTGTTCATAAAAAAACACATAAGTCACAAATCATGCATTAAATGAAACTTCACTGAACAAAATACTTATATTTGTTATATGAAAAGAATAATTTTATATTTGTTATAAAAAGACTAATTACGGGTGAGTATGAGGCTAAATTTTTTGTTAAATTTCTTTTTAACTTGCAAATGAATGCAACAAAAATAATACACAAAACAAAAACATATTTTGTTATAAGCTTGCATATTTATTTCATATAAAAGTTCTAATACAAATAGAAATTGTTGCTCAGTATGTACTCATTCAACATCAAAGAAGTATTTCAAAAACATTTAACAGATAGACAGATTACAAAATGTTATCTTTTGTACTTCAAGTGTGGCTGTTTTGTATTGAGAAGCATTATAATTTCACCAACAGTTCTCAAACCTTATTCAATATAATTTGAATGTAAAATCACATAGCAGAATATTAGACAAAAAATCTGAACAAAGAATTGTCAGTAGCAGATATATTTCTTTACTAAATCTCATTAAGGGACAAGCAAAGAATAATTATAATTTTAATTATTTCTTTAAAAACAGAGAATTTTACTATATAGACATAGGCATTAATTAAACATTTCAGCATCTACTTTTCTTGGGAAAGGAAGAAATTTTCTTCTACTGTGTTTTAAAGAATATCCCCCTAATTTTTATCCATTTGCAGCTAGTAATTAAATATATAAAAAGAACACATTAAAGTTGAAGTGATCATTAACAATTTAAATTCCTTCAGTTCCAAATAAAACAAATCTTTGAAAATAATTAAAAGCCTAAAAACCAGAAATCACACAAACTGTACAAAAAGGAAAAGTCAACTAATGTCACAGAATATACAAAAGGGGAAGACTTTTACAAAATATACAGACAAGGTTACAACATGGTTTTTTCTAGTATTAGAATATAAATACAAGTTACAGACTGAAAATATACTATTAAATGGATAGAAGTTACATTTGTAATATTTAATTTAAGTAAAATTATTTAATCCTGGAGGGGATACAACAGAAAAAGATTAGATTAATATTCAATTTCTTCACCTATCCATTTTAAAACTTCATTTATCTCTACCATTTAGTTTCTTACTTTTTTTCTGCCTGAAAAGAGATCAGTACATACATACATAATTTAAAAAATATATATGTACCTTAAAATTACATAATTAACTGGACAGGAAAGCAGAGACTTACATTTCAGTAAAATTTATTTTCAGAAATGGCTAGATTTCATGTATAAATTATAACAAAGCATTTAGTTCAAGGAGGAAAAAATCATATGCAGCAAACTAAAAATCATGCCACAGTGAAGCAATTGAAGTAAAGCAATGAAACATACACTAATAAGCAAAATCACAATTAATAGCTTCACTAATTTCCTGAAAAGTTAAAAAAAAAATTGCAAGTATTAAATTATTTGTTGCTTGTTCTATATTCTTAGAAATTTTCAATTGTAACCCAATGAATTTTTCCTTTCCCTCCAAATAAAAGAATTTCATGCTTACTTTAAATCTGAATTGTGTATTTCTCTATTTGAATTTATGTTTCCATTGAGACATATTATTTAACTTAAATAGTCAAAACGCACAAATACAAGTTTAAACTTGTATTTGAAAATTATATTTTATGAAAAATTGGAGAATAATTTAAAAAAACGCATGAAATAAACGCTAAGAAATATTTAACTCAGTTTTAGTACTTGTACCTTGCTTGTTATAACAAAATAACTTTGATATGTATCAAATATACTAGAAAAATGACTCCTTTAGCTGCATTCTAATAATACTTGAAGTAAACAAATAAAAAAATCTCTACAGCTAGATAGCATCATATGTTAAAATCTGTTGTAGAAAAAAAGTTACTGTTTATTATCAAACATGTAGTAAGAAAGAAAAACAGTATAAGTGGCACATTTTGAGAAATGTTGGCTACTTGTATGTAGATTACACTCATACAGTGTTGTATTAAAGGCGAAGTTCCTTATCAGATGCCAAAGGCTCGAAGTATGAATTCACTTTCTTCTCTGTAACTTCTTCTAGAGTAGCAGGGTTCCATTTAGGGCTGCTATCTTTATCAATTAGAACTGTATGGGGGAAACGTTTATCAGATATCATAACTTTTCTTTGATTCTATTCAAATTTCAAGTGAATTATCAATATCAACAATAATGTCAAGGTTTTAAAATAATTATTCAACAAATAAAAAATAAAATATACAGTTTAATAGGAGGTGATACTACATAAAAAGTAAATGTGCATTTGAAAAAAAAATCAAAAGTGTTATAAAAATTTGAGTTTCTTAAAAATTCAGTTGGAAAATGGTTAGATAAACGGAAAACGAGACAAATTAATTTACATTTCATATTATTTAGCTGCAGAATTAATTATTATATTTACTCTTTTTTTTTAACATCATGCTTAAAAAATGCCATTTGAAATAATGTACAGAAAAAAATTAATATGATTTTATCATTAATATTTAAATAAACTGTTACTGATAGACATAGGAACTAAAAATTTAATTTATTAAATTAAATTTCATTCTTCCGTGAACTAAGGTTGTTTTATGAGAATGGTGAAATTGATATTTCTTTAACTCAACACAATCCTTATCAAATATGAACAGGAAATTACCGAATTCAATCATGAATGAACTTATTCAGAACATTTCAGAAAATCCATAAAAATGATCTTACCAGCTCTTACACCCTCATGAAAATCATTGTTTTGCATGAACCTTTGACATAATCTATACTCCATTTTCAGACAATCTTGCAATGTTAAATTTGCTCCTCTTTTCAACTGCTGGAAGGCCACTTTCAAAGAAGTTGGTGACTTTGGAAAAAGAAAATATGAATATAATTTTAACAAGTTATGGGTAGAACAATGAATTATAATTTATGCGTGAAAATACAGTTAAAAATTGCAGTTAGATACTGAAAAGCAGAAATAAAATACACAAAATATGACACTGATAATTTCTAAAACAAAACTTTTTGGAATATTATTCATAGCCAGAAATGCTAAAAGATATGGTCTCTTAACATTTAATAATCAGAATATTGAATAAAAAGGCAATTATGGATCTATTTTCTAACACTAATTCTAATTTCTTCATTACCTCTAATATTTGATCCTTTTACGATGCATCTAAGAAATTTTGTAATAACTATAAAAGCACTGACTGCTAGAAAGGAACATCTTTGACAGTTTTATCTTGCTTATACATCTGCATGTTTATACACAAATGAAAATTGCATTTCCATAAATGGAGGACAGAATAGGACACTAATATTTCCTTAAATAGAATTGCTTTACAATATTATTAGTGGACAAAATCATGTAAAGGCTGCAGGTCCTTACATGGGCTTTTCGCCCAACATTATCAATCAAGCAGTTAAAAAATTCTCATCTCAACACACCAAAAGGTAGACTCTTGTTTTAGGAGATAATAAAAATTCTGTTGTCATTCCCTTCTTTCCATCAATTGGCTATAAAGTTGCACGTATTTTACAGAAATTTAACTTTCGGGTCGTTTATTCTCCCATCAATATAATTCCGAGTTCCATACTCAAGGACCCCCATTCCAGATATGAATTCCTGAGGTATTTACAGGATTCCTTGCAGTGTGGTTTAATTTACATTGGCCAAACCAAGAGAGCCTTAAAATTTCGTGTTAAGGAACATGAGGCATATGTTAGAAAAAAGGAAACACAGAAGTCTTCTGTTGCCCAACATTGCTAGCCGGATAATCACACTTTCAATTTCTCAGCTGCCAAAATTATTCAAAAAACATCTTCCATTGGTGAACTGGATTTTTCAGAGGCATTCCACATTCAAAAAAATCTTTCTGTTCTAGTTAATGACCCTAATTCCAATCTACCTTTGCCTTCAGCCTTTAAAGAAATTATGTTTTAGTTCTGGTTTCATCAAGGGATGGCGTCAGTAGCTTGTCTCCTGTCCAAGCTTTCTTATCTTATCTTATTTAATCATTATATCTTATCTTGTTGATTTGTGATTTTGCAGCTGAGAATGGTGGTTTGGTAAAACCATCGAAACTAGTCCTGTGAAAATTTTTAAAATATAACGCTGATTTTTGTTGACTTCTAAATTAAATATTGATGATTCACTGTGACCAGTCTGTGCAGTCACAGAGAACAACATTGCAAGAGTTTATGAGTTAATATGGGAAAAGGTTGAAAAGTCACTTTGAAATATTGCAGCAAAGATGAACTTATAGTCCACCATATTGTTCATGATGCAGTGATGTTCAAGAAATAG
>KK119678.1:20390-66115 GCA_000611955.2 Stegodyphus mimosarum
GTGGGTTCCAAAACATTTCACATCAGAAATGAAAGAAAGGTGCATGGATGTGTTCAGGGAACTTTTGCTACAGTGACAGGCTAAAGGGGTGGTATTTCTTCACCGTACTGCAAGGGGAAATGGCTTCAATGCAGTGGCAACATTTTTCATCTCCAAAACCCAAGAAAGTGTGAACTGAAAGAAATGCTGGTAAGGCCATGCCGACTATGTTTTGGGACCATAAAGAAGCAATTCTTGAACATTAAATACCAAGAGGTCAAAATTTAAACATTGCAATTATGCAAACCTTATACGTGAAAATTAAAAACCAGCAATTTTGAGGAAGCGGCATGGACTGGACATGCAACTATGGTTTCTGTTTACAGTGCAGATATTACACAAAGCATCACCGACAATGTTGCACAGAAAGGAATTGTACTTTCCAAACTGTGTGTTTGATGTGTGGTGTGATGAAACAAACGTCAACACTGGAAAGAAAAATGCTGTAATTAGGCGTCTTGAGATCTTTGTTGGTCGTGAACTGCATTGGTTTGTATGCTTGTTGCAGACCAATGAACTGCCACTTCATCATCTTTCCCAGAAGATTGATGGAAATATATCTGGGCCATAATAGCTTTCTGGAAAAATAGGAAAATTATTGAAAACATGCGAAACCTTTCCCACGATAGGTTATGACTGTATTCCAGTTGTTCTACCCAAAACTGACAAAAAGGTCTAGTACTGATCAAAAATACCTCTTTGATATTCCAATGGATGTACCTTGAGGAAGTGCCCTTCAGACCTGGTAAAAAAGAGTCTTGGGAAGATGGCCCACTAAAGACTGCTCACTACAGCCAACAGAATTATTCGCCTTTATGTATCAACTGCAGAACCACCAGAAAACATGAAGCTACTAGCCGAATATGTTATGAAAGTTTATGTGCCATCTTAGTTTGAAACAAAGAAAGTCCTGAGAGCAACACATGGAATACGTCCTGTTCATGGAATGATCAAGAAAAGTTTATTCTTGCAAGAAAATTTTATTGTAAAGTTATTCAGTTCACAAAGTTCTTCAGGAAAACTGTTAATTTGATCACTCTGAAAATATCCTTTTGACAATGCTGGAAGATGAATGAGCACTTATTCATGAACTGGGCCTGAGAAAAGTACTGAAAGAATAAAAAACTGACTGGAAGGGGAAAATATGATAAACTCTGCTTCCCAAACTGAATTTCAAAGCAGTGGAGTATTTTCAGATCATTCGCTAGGATAATCCCTTGGAACCACCAGCTACCTTGAACCTCGGTGATGAATACATAAGATTGATTAGAGGTGATTTTCAGTTTGAAATAGGAAAGTTCCCTTGCCATTCTCAAGTAGTAGAGAGGCATGTGAGACTGGTGACAGAAGCAACATTGGCAACATATGGTGCAGAAGTCAGGGATGGATTCATATGCAGTCGAATCAAGTCCCAGAACGAACTTACGAAGTTCGACACCAAGATGAATTTCTTCGGTCCTCTTATGGAACCTGAAGATGATGAGTGATTAAGCTGAAACTTTTTTATTGGCATTTTTTTTTACCAATTACAAATATATGTTGGGTCAAAAACAAAAATGTTGTTAAAAAATCATTAAAAAGTATTGTTAAAAAATAGTTTGATGTTTTCATTAATACTGACTTTTTTATTTACCTCATGTGGAACCTGAAGACGATGAGCTATTGAGCTGTAGGTTTTTACTGTATTTTTTTTTCATCAAACAGAAAACCATTTGTTGAGGCAGAAATTAAAAAAAATTCGATTTTTTGGGGGGGGGGCTTTTCCATTCCACTCTAATGAACATCCACTTACATATGTCACATATATTTGCCCCACCAGTGGCTGAATGATTAACCTCTGAAAGCTGATAGCTCTATTTGAGAACAAATCCAGGTGAACAGGCTGGTTGCTTGGTTGGTTTACCATATTCAAAATAACCATCTAAGATAAGTTAAATATTTAATTACAGCAAAGCACTTGAAACTGTCTACTTAAGGAATATCTTAATAAAAAGATTTACTAACAGGAAACAGTTCTCATTTACATTAAACATGGAAAAAATCAGAGCAACTATCTAAAGAATAAAAGAGTAAAGGACAAATACCCTATGCCTGTCTAATAAATTACTAACATAAGTCATGATATATTATTCATTATAAACACCTATTTAAAAGATATTAGTGAGGTTATATCATATCCTTTGTCCTCTCTAAACCAGAAATTTCTGTGCTTTCTACTTCTTAAGTCACAGTATTTTGAGCATAAGTTATGGAACTTACCCGTTCTTATAAAGACTTTCTAATAATGTGCAAACAACTAGAGCTGGATTATTTAAATTATGGTAAAGCATGTAAGCTTATTTGCCAAAGGCAAGGTATAGTTAAGAGAAACTGGGTTGCATTCACATTACACAAGAGGCAAAAAGAGAAAATTCTCATGCAGTTAGTCTTCTCCGTGGGAAACAAACCTGACCGAGTTATAGTGTTTAGTAGCTTTACTACCTAGCAGTTGTTATTCTACTATTATATACCTACTGTATTTTATGCATTAACTCAAATTTTCAATAAATATATTTTTTTTCTAAAAACAATGGATTGTTCTCAACAGAACATGTATAAATCCTGGTAATGCAATAATATCATGAGGACTTAAATGTACAGTAAAATAAAAATACCAAGTTAAAATTTCTATTGAGATAAGCACGCACGCACGCACACACACACACACACACACACACAAAAACTAATGCCTTGTTTTCCTATTAAATTAATAAAAATTATAAAAATACACTCTAAAGGATTTTAATGGTTACACAAAAGGGCTGTGACCATTTTTACACTCTCACTGAGTTTCCAGTCTACCAGTCTGCTGTTACCCACTTACTCCTACTTTTTTTTTTTTGGCTTTTGGCTTTATTATTAAGCATATTTTTACCACTTATGCTGTGTACAATTCAAGAGCAAAATAACAAACATTTTTAAAGAAGTATAGCAGTATATGTTTAGAATTCCCGATGCAGCATTAAGTGTTGGCATAACATTTTTCTGTTTTTTCAGTATTTTCTCAGTTCATCATATCAATGTTCAGTTTTCTTACTAAGATGGCTTTCCTAAACTTCTTTTGTCTTTCTATTATTAACATTTTGAGTGTTCACTTTATTTATTAAATATCCCATTGACACTACATAAAATTCAATTCAACAGCAAAATCATAAAATATTTAAAAACACCATATTTTTAAGATTTCTGATTGACAGTCTTGCATACTGGAAATAAAAATGTTTTATTCCACTTCCAGTGTTACCGCTGGTCACTCTGAAATCGTTGAGCTTAATAAAAAATTTGTCAGATTTACAAAATATAAAATAGATAATAAAACAAATTCAAAATTTGAGTTTCCAAGAGTTCATGTTTGGGTGGAGGACAGCATTTTTAAAATTTGAAGGCTCTAGGTACCATTGTTTTTTTGCAATGTGAGAAACATATATATATATATCATGCAGATTCTTCATTATTTAATTTCTTCAAATATAACATAGGGTGATAATATTTGTTGGCATCAATTTGAAAAGTGATACAATGCATTTAAGTGTTTCAATGCAAAATGTTGTTTCAAGACAATATCCCACTTAGGACTAACATCCCTTATGAACTAATAATAATAAAATTAAATTTATTAAAAAAAAGAATACAGATATGCTGTTACCAGTTTACTCATTGTTTCATGTTGCTTCCGAGACCACTCAGATCCCTCTTTTTTCAAAGCTTCCATCACACTTTCTACATTATCAGCTTCAAATACCGTATTCATTTTCCCCATGACAGGTTTTAAGGCAAATTCTTTTTTGTAATCAATTTCACACTAAAGAAAAGTTTGTAAAGTAATCATAAAATATAATAATAGCATGTACGACATGAATGAATGAAATTTCCATAATAAAGAAGGCATGTACTTTATATCAAATATAAAACCTAAAATTATGACAGACATTACCTGTTGCTGGAATTTGAGCAAAATTCTGTCAATATCAGAAAGAGTGGGATTTTCTAGTCGCAAGAGGTCTCTTTCCAAGTCTTTTAACTATAATGAAAGAGCAGGTTTGAAGGTTAATAGTGCTTCAAATAATATATATAAAAGACATAATTACTGTTTATCTTATCCCTCCAAAATTAATATGCATACAAAATTAATAAAAGGTTAATAATGACACATATTTTCCCTTTTAGCTATATATTTATATTAATGAAATAGCACTTGCTTGATGGAATACATTCATAAGGAATACATCAATTATTTAATTAATATTGTATCCTTTATTAATGAAATGCTGTTTGTTTGTAGGAACAAAGACATATTCCGAAAAAGCTTCTTATGCTCTTTAATAGGCCATAATGAAAGAATGCATCTACCAAGATGAATCTTAGTCTATTTACATAATTCAACACAGAATACTTTGATCTAATAACTGAATGCCTAAATGCTACATACCATTTTCACTATAGACATTTCAATTAGCTTCCAAATCTTTAGTATAAGTTCTTTATTTCCCAAAGAACATTACTGCCATGACAATAATTTCCAATTTGTACTTTATTTGCATTCATTCTTTACTGAAAAGCAGTTTATTCTTTTCTAAAATGCAGTTTATATTTTTATTCCAGTAAATTCTGTAATTAATGCTATAATTGAGGTGGGGGCTGGAGTTTAAAAACGCAAAATAAATGAGAGTTCTAGCTTGCTGTAAATCTAGGTGAAATAAGACTAACTATTAACAGTTAAAGGAGTAAAACTGAAAAACATGGGAAATAAATTGATTTGCAAAAGTTACATATTTGATCCAAGTCCCCAAATTATGTTCATCATCCAACAAATTTAAGAAGAGAAAAAACTGCTGTTTGACCAAGTAACCAAATGCCTATGTATTTTTCAATTGCAGCTGACAAGGGTTCTGTTCAAATCTTGAAACTAGTCCTACAAATTTACACAACTTACACTAATTCATATTGCTTTCATATCTCCAACAATTGTTCTTTGGTATGTTATTTTAGTTAATATAAGTAGTAAATATATATTTTTTAAATCAAATTTAAGGTTTCTAAATTAAAAGAAAAAGTACAATATTTGACATATACAGATGAAGATTTTTAAAGTGATGCAACTTATTTAAACTTCTCCAAAAATACATAAAATACATATTCCAAAAATGCTCATAAATTTTTCAAATACAATTACAATTTACCACATAATCATACAAAATTAATAATAATATTTCCAATCTAAATAAAATTCTTCATGCAAAATAATTCACTATTAAATGTATAATGAAACTGGTGCTTTGAGACTAATCTTAATAAAATAATTATATTAAACAATGCAATTTAGAAGTCCATGAACTCTCATTACAAGTATAATTTACTCCAATACTAAATATAATATCACAACTGCCAACCTTGAAATATGAAAAACTCGGAATGTCCAGGAGATTTTTGTGTTGTCTGGCAAATGCCATTTCAAAAGAACTCCAGACTGACTTAAATTCTCTTTATAATGCATGATTCAGGTTATTGAATTATTTATATAAGGTATACCAGAACATGTTATTCATTTGAGAAGCAAAAGAAAATAATATTTTCCTTGTCTTTAATAATATTTAGTGTACATTATAATATCTCTTATTACTTATGACCTCTTGCCAGCATAATGGCAATTTGTAAATATCATTTTTGTAAAATGTCTTGTTCTTAAAGGTGAAAACTCGAGTAGTTGCTTGACTGACATTTTTTTTTTTTCCCTTAAAAAAATTTTGCAAGGAGAAAAACAAGTGATAATCAAAGGATGCTAGGTCTAGAGAGTATGGTAAATGCAGCAGGATTTCCCAACTTAGCTCCGAGATTTTCTCATGAATCGCCAAAGTATTATGTCACCTGGCATTATCAAGATGCAGTATGATATGCTTCCTATTGAATATCACCAAGCTCTTTTCTTTGTTTTACTGTCAGTAAATGAGTTTAAATCATTTGCTGACAGCATCTGTCCAAATTGAACTTTTCATTAGGTTTCAAAAGCTCATAATGTATTGGTCCTTGGATATCCCACTATATGCACAGTACTCTCTTATTCAGGCCCGAACTTGGTTTAGATGTAGAGGGAGAAAACTGTGTGCGCTGACAATATGCCATTTTCCTAACAATGTTTTTGTAGGAAATCCACATTTCTTCACATTTATCACCTGGTCAAGTACACATAAATGTGCATAATTATGACTTGATCACTTGATCTTTCTCACTTAATTTATCAACCACCCATCTAAAATATTTATAGACTTATTCTACTTAACAAAAATGGTCCGAAATGGTTGAGCTGAATTAAACTTTTCTGCAATATCACTTTCGTCAAAAAAAAAAAAAAAAAAAAAGACCCTGCTGCATTATAGTGTTGACAATATCGTCATTAATGACAGATAGGCACCCGAAGTGTAGCTTATCATTAAGGTGGAAATTACTTGCTTCAAATTTTTCAAATTCTCTTCAGCACATTCTATCTGAAACTACACTGGTTATCATAAATAAAGGAAAAATCACAAAAATCATGATTACTGAAAAAGTTACATGTAGAATTTTATGAAACTTACCCACAATGTACAACACATAGTAAGGTATCAAATAACATTATGATCGCCTCTAGAAGCAATACAACACATACAGTGATGTGTGATGCTTTCAATCATGCGGTCTATCAGTTGAATAGAAAGCGAGAGCCATTGCTCTTGCAAAGCAGTTGCAAGCGTGGCAAGGGTCTAAGGGGCGGATTTAGAGCAGTTACACGTCTCCCTAAAGCATCCCAAACCTGCTTGATAGGATTCAAATCCGGGGATCCATCTGGCCACTCCATGCGCATAATTATTTCCTGTTGAAGATAATCATCTATGATGGGAGCCCTGCGTATTCTTGCATTGTCGTCCTGTAACAGGAAAGCATCACCTTTTGGCCAGGCATATGGGTGTACATAAGCATCAAGGATGTCATCTCTATAAACCTGAGCATTGACGGTTCCCCTTGGAAAGACATGGAGGTCTGTGTGTCCACCAAAGAGATGCCACCCCAAACACAGACACTGCCTATTCCGTATGCATCTCTTTCACAGATGTTTGAAGGATGATAATGAATTCCAGGTTCTCTCCATATCAAATAACGCCTACTATTGCTTTCTAGACTAAACCTAGACTCATCCGTAAAGAGAACAGCCCTCCATTGATCAGGCGCCCAGCGGACTGTTGTCATGCCCAGTGCAAGCGATTCCTCATATGGCGTGATGTGAGCGGCACACAAATGGCTGCTCGCCTCGCATACAGACCACCTTCGTGAAGTCTTCTATGTACAGTTGTCCCTATTCCTGCATGCACATAATGTCAAATATTGGTCATTGGCGCTCCTCGTAGCAGTTGGCTGTCCTTGGATAAACCTCCTAGATGCCGAATCTGTCGTTTGAAATTGCCTCCAAAGTCTACGAACCACAGAAGGATTCACATTTAGCCATCTGGTCACTTCTGTTTGGCTTTGTCGTGCCTCTAGTCTCCCAATGGCTCTTCATCGTAATTCTGCAAGCAAATGATGTCTGGAGGTCATTGTTATGAATTGGCTATCTCAGATTTCTGATGTTACTATCACAGTGAAATATGTGGGCGTGCTCTCAAACATGGTTTTTTATGCTCCTCGCAGATGAGGTATTCCAAGTGCAGCGCCAGTAATTTGCATATTGCAGTTTTAGTCAGCTACTCCTATTTGGCAACATTTTCAAATTTTGCATGGTTTGGCTTATTGCTGTGGGAGTTAGTGCTATTTTTGTGATTTTTCCTTAATTTATGATAACCAGTGTACATCTCTACCAAAAGCTTTAATTAAATTTTGACATGCTTCTATAGTATTTTTTTCTTGCTAGAATTCATACAAAATACAACACTGTAAATGAACTTTATTCATAGCTATGTTTACATGACTGCATCTCATGTAATAATGACATGAGAAACTGTTGTTTCATTAATTTACAACAACACATGTGTATAAGTGCAGTAATAAAGAGGGACAACCATGTATGTCTCAACATATGCATGGATGATGTTGAAACTTAAATTAACATTACTGGACAGAGGTTTGATGGTTCCATGTAAAATATATTAATATTTAACTAAAGATATTAAATATTCTAAAATTTATATTTTTTGGTTAATTTCATTCTGTAATTTTCTTACATTTTTATACTGTGAAAATTTCAAGTAAAGAAGGAAAGCTTTTGTTTATCAGAGTATTTTTTAAGTTTTTAAATATGATGAAAATAAAATTAATAATTAATGTATACACTATTGCCTAGATAAATTTATTAACGTACCACATATTGATGTAAAACAAAATGAAATATAAACATTAAATGACTGTACTCTGGTTGAATGGTCAAAACATGTTTTACAAATGTTTGTAGCAGATTAAAAGAATTCAGATAATTCAATAAGAAAAACTGTGCCGAAAACCGTTAGAAGTACAAGAATGAAATGTACCAAATTTAAGTTTGATTAATTTAATAAAGTAAGTTAAGTTTGATTAATTTCCTTGCCAGAAAACATTTCCCTTAGTATATTTTTTTACTAATAGTTAAAGATTAAAAGCTGGAAGATTAGTAATCTACCAGGAGACTACGATATGTGATGAAAAGCCTCTACTCTCTCAGTAAAGCTTATACATATTATTGTTGGCAGTATGCATTATTATTATAAGAATAATAAAAAATTTTTATTCAATAATGAAAATGGCATTTTAATATCTTTCATATAAATGGTAAAAGAAAGCTAATAAAAAATGGCAAAAAACTTTTCAAAATAATAATAATAAAAAAAGATCATAACAAAACTTACACTCGTTGTGTCTACAAAATGGGTTGCAATACCAGCTTTAAAAACATCTCGACCTTGAAGTCGATAACCTGTGAGTGCAAGAAAAAGACCAATTTTTCCTGGAAGCCTTGGCAAAAAATAGCTCCCACCTACATCTGGAAAAAAGCCTGCAAGGTATATAATGAAAAAGTTAGTTATAAATCCAAACTGCAAAATGCTGAATAAAAATATAACAGACTGACAAAAGTATTTTTCAGCTAGTAATTAAAAATATTACATTAAAATAGCATTTTACCTTCTTTAATTATTCTTATAACATACGGCAGCAAATTTGCTCCATTTATCAAATCTAAATAGTTTAATTACTGAATTTAGGTCATTGTTAAATTGTCAAAATCTTAAAAATTTCTGTAATCTAGTCACAGAATATGCTAGAGTAATTACATGGTAACGTAACTTCATAGAATTCTAGCCTGCAAAGCCAAAAAAAGATAAACAGAAACATGCAAATTTGGGAATGTTACAAGCAGCAACATAAATTGGCCCTTGTAAGTAATGGGATATTTCTACAGTATAATAACCATCGTTTTTTTTTTTTTTTTCAATCCAACAAGATGCATGTGGATTAAGGGGCTAAAATGTTAGGAAGCACTAGTTTTAGATTTTATCTGTTAAAATAAACCTCACCATTAAAATTCCCAAAATAGTATTCTCATTTTGTAATAGCAATGATTTAAAGCCAAATGGCACATTAGTCTAATACAATTCAACTGAAATGGGCAGATGATAATGCAGAGAAATATGTCATTAAAAAATCAACATGTGTTCATCAATTAACACGACTGTTATCAGATACTCACTAAAATTTTATTAGTTAGCACAGAAAAATTATTTAATTTCATAAAGCTACCAAGGATATCTTTTTTTAACTTTCCTTAAATTATTGATAACTACGAATTAAAATTAGTACGCTACGAAATTTCTTTCCACTTTTCAATGATGGAAAGAAATTATAATTACCCCTTTACAATTATGAAAGATAAAATGATCCTTTTTCTTTATTCTGCATGAAATTTTGAAAACATCATGTTACAAACTAAGTTAAACATTTATACTCAGAAACAGTTGCTCATTAAAAAATCTACTGTACAAGACAATATCAGATTTTAGTAAATATTCACTTCAAATATGTTTTTTTTTGGGGGGGGAGAAGGAGAGGGAACATGCATAAACTTATTACTTAGACTATTAATTATTTACTGTTATGTTCCTTAAGATGTTCTTAACTGATTTCCAGACAATACTCCCTACCTTAGTGGAGGGAAAAAAAGGTAACTTGTGATGCATGAAATAGAAGCATTTGCATTAATTGTATTTGAAATACAGTGAATGGTGACATAAATTCATGCTAATATTCCAACAGTGACACAGATATTTTATTAATTAATGTTATTTAAAATTTATATTATCATAAAACTCTTTTTGCTTCCTTGAAATATTTGACGCTCTCCAAATTTATTGATGAATGGTGTTCTTCATTATATTGTTTGCAGATTCCCTGTATGAGAAACTGGTTCAAAACCTGTCTTGATGAATAGCAATTCTATTTGCCACTTGGTGAAAAAAGTGAAAGCTTAAGTATCTAATTTCTTGTTATCACAGTCGCCCAGAGTTCTTTATTAATGTCTAATTTCTTGTTATCACAGTCGCTCAGAGTTCTTTATTAATGTTTGCTTTTACTGAGTAATGCTAATAGCAAATTTGTTATTTCACATCAAATAAGAACATTTAAACATACGATTTTTATTTTATATTTGTTTTGCTTGAGATTTTATTTAAGTACTCTTAGCATAAAAGACTCAAACTTGGCTTTGCATCTTTAAAATTAAGAAATCTGGTGAAAAGTCTCTAAAAGAATTGACTGACAGCCAGAATACATTACAGATTTTAACACGAAATTATTATATATAATATGTGATTGTTATTACATATTATTATTTTATATCATATTGCATACTATCACTGAAACAAAATTTACCAATTGCAGCTTCTGGCATAGCACAAACTGTTCTTTCAGTGCAGACTCTATAAGCTCCATGCACAGAAATTCCTATACCCTGAAAAAAGATGAAAACTTTAATGTGATCCCTGTTTTCAAATTTCAGATGATTTACAAGTAATTCTAAGTTTTGCATTTAAAATATAATTAATAATAATATTTTATTAATTTAAAATATAATTAATTACAGATATGTTGTAAAGAAAACACATTCATCCATACATTTTTAATAAAAGCTTTCACACCATTTCAAATATAAAAATGCAATTTAAAAGAGGAGGAGGGAACTAAACAAACAATACAATAAAGCATGAATACTTATTTTTTTATTTATTATTATTCTTTTTTTAATGCAACTCAGACAACGATCCTTTTGGTTACACAATTTGCTGTTTGGAGTTCATAAGATTAATTCAATTACTTAATCAGATTGTAATTTCAATGGATATTGGTTTCAATGGATATTGGATTCAATGATGGTTCTGATTTAAGTGTATCACCCCTTAAATCAGATTCTTTTAAGAAACAAGTCAACACTTTCCCATTAAACTTTTTATTATGGTCATTATTATATATATCAGGTTTTAATTAAAGTTTTCCACCACCACATTATCTGTGCAAACAGTTTGCACTGCTGTGTTAAACCCTATTTTGACAAACGTTTTTTGGCATTTGAAAGAAAGAGACTTGCTTTAGAAAATTGTGTTGTGAAATTTTTAAAAAATATTATCATCAAGAACAAGGTGTATGAAATAGAACTGTCATGCTACCAGATTAGAACCATCATTTACTTCCAGTTTTTTGCAAAAAGATCAGCTACAAAATTTCATGAAAATCATGTGTACAGCTTTAGGTACTAATGTTGTATCATATGACACTGTGAAGGTTTGGTACCAAAAATTCAAAAATAAGGACTATGACATTCAAGAAGCAGAGTGCTCTGGCTGACCTA
Organism: Stegodyphus mimosarum; assembly: GCA_000611955.2. Taxonomy (NCBI): domain Eukaryota; kingdom Metazoa; phylum Arthropoda; class Arachnida; order Araneae; family Eresidae; genus Stegodyphus; species Stegodyphus mimosarum. The sequence continues at coordinate 32,305 of KK119678.1, forward strand.
CTGATGCTGCAGAATCCCACCTGGTATAACTTGTGGAAGATCAGTATACCACCACTCTAGAGCTTGCTAAGGAGTTAGACATTAGTGCCATGCCCATTAGTTGCACTATACATAGCATAAACTTGACATATAAGTTCCATCGCTGGGTGCTGCATGAGCTGACCCAAGCAGATAAGGACAGACGTGTTCGGGCCTGCACTAATCTGCTTGAATACCACAGGAAGGACAAAGTTCTGGACCGGATTGTTGCTTGTGATGAAAAGTGGATTTTACTTCAACAACACACACCGAAAAGGGGGTTATTTTGCACCCGATCAGCCCGTCGGCAGCGTCACAAGGCACAATCTGACTAACAAAAAGATTATGCTTTACATTTAGTTGGACTGCCATGGTATTATTGACAAAGACTATCTGGAAAAAGGTAAAACTCTCGACAGTAAGGTATACAGCGAGATGCTAGATAAAGATAATACAAGATCACATGTGTTTGCATTCACTGACTGGACTCTATAGGGACTTGAATTGGATTTTTTGCCGCATGCACCATATAGCCCCCTTTGGACTTTTTTCACACCTGCAGCTACATCTTGCCGGTGCTATCTTCCACTCTGCACAGGACATCCAAAATTAGGTCAATCTGGGCTACCAAGTTTCTGGGCTTTGAAAAACTACCAAAATGTTAGCAGAAAATCATAGATTTGGGTGGTGGTTACTACCCGCACTAAAGGTATTGTTTTCATGTTTTTTCCCCTAACTTTATTAAGAACATTTTTTTCACTGAAAACTTTCCTTACAATAGATATTTAGAAGAACATAAAAGTAAAATTGAAAAATAATTACTCAGAATCAATTCAAGTAGTTAAAATGTCAGTAATCAAGGCTGGCAAGTTTCTGCCTAAGTAATTAAAACCCCTGGTTATAACTAGTTAAAACTGACAAGAACTCAAACTGTAACTAAAAACCTATTTTTTCTTGTTAAATATAAAATTAAATTGTATGTACCATTTTAAGGAACCAAGAGATTTAAAAACAAACACATACTTCCTAATAATTCTTAGAGTACTTTCTGATTATCCACACAGTTCCTCAATGTGTGTTTACGAAGCAAGTACTATGTCACCAAAAAACAGGCAATAATTTTTGCTTCATCAAAATGTATTTATGTGGCAACTTGGTATACATGCAGCAGATGAGAGGCAATTTTCATCTTTAGATATGACAGTCACATTAGTCTTTGTTTTTGTTGCATTGAATGCAGTTTTTTTTTTTGTGTGTGTGTAGTCGAATAAGAACTGCGAAGTTTGCTGGCTGATGAAAAAGAAAGCATTGCATTTCTTTAGAATTACGGCACTTTGTTCAATTCCAAGGTTAGACAAATTCTCAGTCAATTTTTTTCTCTAACTTGGCCATATATTTTTCGGAGCATTTTTCTTTCAGAGATTAGAAGTCTTTCTTCATATGTTTTTGTCAATGGCCAGCATTCACTACCATACAATATGATAGGTCTAATAAGAGTTGTTTTTGTCTTGAAGTTTAATTTAGACATTAATAAATTCTTTAAACCATGATAACATCTATTAGCCCTAAACAATCTAAATTGTTACCATCAGAGATGACAGTACCGAGACATGTAAACTGAGAAATGTCTTCGAAAATATCAGAAATTATTTGCAGATGGAGATGATTACGTATTCTACTAGTTATTGCTATACATTTTGTTTTACTCTCATCAATGGTTAATCCAATGTCTCTGGCTGCAGGCTCTAGAGAAATAAAAGTCTTCACAACTGCCTGTTTATTTCTGCCAATAATGTCGATATGATCAGCATATGCTAGTAATCATATAGATTTCTGAAAATGTGCCTCTAGTTATAATTCCAGCATCTATAGTACGGATCCTCCACCTCATTTCTTTTTAAAAAGCGATATTAAAAAACATGTATGCAAGAATATCACCTTGTCTCAACTCCCTTTCGGTGTAGCATGCCTCTGATAGATCAGTGTTGTATAACATGTTACCTAATTTAATTAATATTAATTTTTGTAACTGACTAGTTTTGTTTAAAGTGGTTATTTAAAAGTTGTGATTGGAGCTGTAATTGATTGACTTAATTTTGGTAAAGATTAATCTTATTAACTTTGTTGGATTAATTTCTGTTTGATAACTTACTTTAGTTTGTCTGGTTTTTTCTTTTCAATTTACTGTTGTTGACTTGGTATGAGATCCTTAATATTGATTAATTTAAAATTTTTGATTTTATGTTTTACTGATTGGTCTTTAAACTTAATTGTTTTGTTAATTTAATTTGTGTTTTAATTTTTCCTGTAAAATGACTGAATCTTTACTTTCTCACTCGGTGGTAATCTCAACAATTTGCAACTTAGTAAACATTTATGTAACAGAGAAATTTGGTACCTATAATTGTTCAAAAGGATTTTCTTCTCTCAAGCTGTAAGCAGTGTCTGAAATCGTGATTTTATCTGTCATTCCTTGGAAGGGCAGTTTTCCCCTTCAAGGTAACTTTTTGTTTCCAAATGTTTTGAACAGCATATTTGTCTGGTAAAAATGAGACCCTAGTAGAGGCTAGAAATTGTATGCTGTTACACTGCAACAGATCTTCCATTTGGGGGGGGGCGCAAAAATTGGGGTTTCCAGCATACATTTTTGATAATTGAAGGTTGGTGAAGAGGATAGTGAAAGGAATGTATTGTTTTCAAAAAATGTGCAGAGTTGGAGGCTTACATGAATGAGGGGTTGGTCGGGTTGTTGACCTTGTCTGGAGTTGTTGAAGTGCGGAGGAGGAAGACGAAGGAGCGATGAGTGCCAACTTTTGGTAAACCTCTGTCAATGCTTCTCCTAAGACTCACCACTAATGTTGATAGTGGTTGGTAACCCTCTTGGGTTTCCTAGATGGGAATGGCGAAAAGTTTCCTGGTCGTGAAAGAAAATTACCACCAAGAGAATAAGAGCATTGGTAGGAGGTTTGAGATGGAGACTAGAAAAGAGAAGCTGCTGTCTGATACTCTGCGAGGAAAATTAAGGTGGGAGTGGCATGGTGAGAAAGACGAGGGCCACTACGTCATCTGAAGATCCACCAGAAGAAAAAAAAAGTTTCGACTGATTTTCCTCATCAGGCATTTCCTTATTTCATTTTGTTTTCACAGATCAGGTATTAGGTAGTCATGAAGGTCACGGAGGTCGTGAACAGAGGGGCAAGGTCAGACCTAGCTTCAGCCATTTGTATCGATGGAGAAAAAGCAAGATGTGGGAACAAAACTTCTTAATCGTCACCTGGTGTAATCCTTTTTTTTTTAAAATGACAATTCATAGTTGAAATTTATCCTATTCATATAATTCTGTTTTGTAATGACTAACATACAAAATTCCAGACTTAATATTTGTTTCCTTTCAAAAATTATGTCTAAAAAATAATACTGTTCATAATTAAATTATTCCAGTGATATACAGTTTTAAAATTTTATTACGCCTATTTTTGTAATGGATAATATACTCTTTTGCAAAAAAATTGAAGCACCAAGGACTTTTGCAATCGTGACAAAATTTGGTATGAAAAAACATCTTGATCGAATATGCAAATGATCAAAGTTTCAAGGCAAATGAACACGAATAATGATCATAGTGTGCAATTCGCAAAGTATAAAACCAGTAACAGAGATGGAAAATTTATCTTTTTTTGTTGCTGCCATTGTAATTCCATAAAGAAGCAACTAAAGACACCATTATGACCATATCGAAGTCCTTACAGACAACTAAATGACTTCGAATGTGGTCGCATTGTAGGGTTGCGTGAAGCTGTGCGGTCATACCGGGCAATATGTTACTAACTGCAGTGTACAGACACTGCTGTGCACAGATGTTTGCAGCAATGGTCGCTGCAAGGAAATTGCCGATGAAATGAAGGCTCTGCATGAGACGTCATTCTGGGGCCATTTTCCAACAAGATAATGCCAGGCCTCATACTGCTCGCATATCTCTGGACTGTTTCGGTGCAGTTGATACTCTTCCTTGCCCAGCAAGGTCACTAAACCGTTCACCAATCGAGCATGTCTGGGACATGGTAGGCCGTCAGATTCGGCCACCACAAAATATCGCTGATCTGGAGTGACAACTAATGAATGCCTGGCAGAATGTGTCGCAGGATGACATTAGGAACCTCTACGACTCCTTGCCTCGACGAATTCAAGCATGCATTGCTGCCAGGGGCGGTTCGACCAACTACTAATTTGAACACTCAATGGGTGATTGTGAGCGCGAACAGGTACTATGACCTTGATTTTTTAATCACTTTATTATCTGTGTATGAGCTATACACATATTCAATTTCATCAAAAACAACCACTTCCTTCATGGTGGTTCGATTTCTTTCAAAAGAGTGTCTGTGTGGATATATGCTGGTGTAAATTACCTTATTATTGTGTCTTCAGTGTCAACTGGTCTTTATTGTTTTCACTAGATATTAACTGAATATCTTGCAGAGAATATATTTGCAAGTAATATTTTTTGGTAATATTAGTTACTTGGGTTTCAGCCAAAATTCCAATGGACTATTTACTAGGTTATATTATATTTTAATACACAATGCAATGTTTTATTATGTACCTTATATCTTATAGACACTTTTATTCTGTGGTTTACCATAAAGTAATTATCTGAGATGTTTGGATGCATACTCTAGATTTTAGAATAATGTACTATGTGGTATAGCATCAGATACGATTTTAACTCTGCAAATCACTATTGATAATCTCTACAAAAACAATAAATAAATAAAATAAAATAAAATCTGAAAGCTTCTAGATATTACATTACGCCCAAAGGGGCATTTTTTAATGTTTTATGCACTACCTTTATTTATTAAATATCATCATCTTCGCACTTAAACCATAAAATTCAATTCAACAGCAATATTGCATGAGCATATCTTTAGAATTTCCGATACAAAGTCTTGCACACTGGAGATAAAAATGCTTTTTTTCTCTAAAGTATTACCATTGCTCACTTTGAAGTCTTTGAGTTTGTTAATCAAAAATTTGTTAAAGTTTTACAAAATATGAAATAGATAATAAAACAAATTCCAAATTTGGGCTTGCAGATGCCCATATATTCGCAGGAGGATTACATTATTCAAAATTTGATTTGATGACTCTAGGTACCGTTGTTTTATCACAATGTGAGAAATATACATACATTCATGCAAATTCTTCATTATTTAATTCCTTTAAATATATACAAGGCAATTTGGTGGCAACAATTTGAAAAGTGAACCCACATTTATAGTAAATCAACACAAAATGCCAAAACGAAATTAATAGCCCTTCTGGGCTAAAAATGTGAACTGAAAAAAGGAAAAAACTTGATGCAATATGACTATGCTGATGCTTATTTATTCACATCTTCCATGACCAAATTATTAAACTCTCATATAAATATTTTCACTACTCACCCCGCCCATGGTTATTCCATCAATTATTGCTACATATGGAATTTGAAGAGTACCTAGATAATACAAATAAACAGCTATATTTTATGTTTAAAAATGAAACATAATTTCAAATATACAAAATAATAAAAACACACACATACATACAAAATATCAAATACTTTCTGAAATTTATATAGTAATTTTGATGATAAATAAACTGAAAATTAATAAACTTATAATAGGAAAAGAATTTTGCAAAAATACAGAACTGAGAGACCAATATTTTGATCACATCTAACTCCCTGATCTACAAAATCCAAATCAAAATAAATTAAATTGGCATAAAGATCTAGGTGCTCATATGTGACCTACACTAGCTACAGATGCTGCTAAATTAAGTCTCCTGTTAATATATGGAGTACAGTAGATAGTCTATCATTACAATGTGTTATAAAATGCCTTATTTTATGAAGTTAAGAAGCAAGTGGTGAGGACATTGTGCCCCTTATCTCAGGCCGATAATTGTCTTCTCCTCACAGTCTTACACATCCGTTGTTCACTATTTTACCATAATGGGCTGCTATTGGTGTTGATGATACTCTATTTCATACTATATTTTCAATATTTTAAAATTTAAACTGATAATTAATGTTTTGGTATTAGATGTTAAAAAAAAAAAACTGTTGCATAGGAAAAATAAGGGTTAAAGCTTCCACAGAAACATCATGTCACTTCTGCATTCAGAATTTCTATTTAGTTGCAATTAAGATAATGCTGAGTATAATGAATGTGAGGTTATTTAAATGTTACTTCTTAACTTTTTAATGTTAACAATACATATAAAATGATATCTATAGCATGGCTGAAGTCTGATTATTTGAAAAGGAAAATTTGAATGATTTTTAATTATATAATTTTAAAATACTCAAATCAATATTGTGTTAAATTAATATTTTTTTAAAGAAACTTTTATTATACGTGCAAAATTCATTTTACAACAAGTTAAAATTCACATAATTTTTATGTCACATGTTAATCCCTAGTTAATGATTATCATAAAGTATGAGTATAATATCAGGTTTTAACGAATGTTCTCTGCCGCCGCAAATATCGTCTGCACAAACAGTTTGTGCCGGAGTGTTTAATCACATTTCGTCAAATGATTTTTGGCATTTGAAAGAAAGAGACTTGCTTTAGAACACTGTGTCGTGAAATTTGTAAAAAATGTTGTCATCATTAAATACGAGGTGTCTGAAATGGAATTATCATGCTACCAGATTAGACAAATCATTTACTTCCAGTTCTGTTGCAAAAAAGTCAGCTACAGAATGTCACCAAATCATATGTACAGCTTTAGGTACTAATGTTGTACCATAAGACACGTGAAGGTTTGGTACTGAAAGTTCAAAAACAAGGACTATGTCATTCAAAAAGCAGAGCGCTCTGGTTGGCCTACTTGATGTTGATGAGGCCTGCCTGTCAGAACTTGTGGAAGGAGATCAGTATGCAATGACTCAACGAGTTAGATGTTAGTGTCTTGCCAATTAGTCATGCTATGCACCATATAAACTTGATATACAAGTTCAATCTTTCTGCTGGGACTGCCGCGGTATTATCCACAAAGAATATCTGGAAAAAGGTAATACCCTCGATAATAAGGTGAACAGCTAGATGCTAGAGCGTGTTGATGCTGCTAACAAAGAAAAATGTTGAACTGTGTTCTGGCACAAAAAGGTAATGTTCCATCAAGATAATGCAAGACCACATGCATCTGCATTCACCGGCTGGACTGTGTACGGTCTTGAATGGGACCTTTTTCCGCACTCACCATATAGTCCTGACATTGCATCTTTAGACTTCTACCCTTTTTCACACCAGCAGATATATCTTATGTAAAAACCCGTCGACCATTTTTGCCTATTAAAGAAAAAATGTCAAACTACAGAATTTTTTGTCGAAAATGGAAAAGTCTTCTTCAAACACGCAGGGTTTGGTGTAACCTTGATTACACGTGTTAGTTTTTATTCTTGACTAAAGACTTCTTTTTTTCCTTCTGTCATGTATTTTTGAAAAATAAAATAAAATAAAATTTGGAACCTGCCTACTACAGAAGAGCATGCTGTTGAATATTTCCAAAGTTATGGAATCTTACCGGCCTAAAAAAAAATGTGTTAATGGCCACAATATGGTGATATTATGGAAACAATAATGGAAATTTTTAATGAAAAATTAAATATAAATGAATGATAGTATAATAAGTTTGAATAAAAAAAGAGAATAGAATGCTTTTTTTCTTGTATTTAGTAAATGTTTTTTTTTTTTTTTGGTTTGGCGCAATTGGGGCCGTCTCTTGCGGTTGACGGGATTTTCTGTAAGTACGAGTTCAATTATTAAGTGCCACACAAGCTGACTCAAGCAGATACGGACAGATGTGTTGGGCCTGCACTGATCTGCTCAAATATTAACACAAGGAGAAAATTCTGGACCGAATCGTCATTTGCGATGAAAAGTGGATTTACTTCAACAACACAGATAGAAAAAGGGGCTGGTTTGTGTCTGGTGAGCCCATCAGCAGCGTCACAAAGTGCAATTCGACTAACAAAAAGATCATGCTTTGTATCTGGTGTGACTGCCGCGATATTATCCACAAAGAATATCTGGAAAAAGGTAATACCATCGATAATAAGGTGTACAGCTAGATGCTAGTGCATGCTTATGCTGCTAACAAAGAAAAATGTTGAACTGTGTTCTGGCACAAAAAGGTAATGTTTCATCAAGATAATGCAAGACCACATGCGTCTGCAGTCACTGGCTCGACTGTATACGGACTTGAACGGGATCTTTTGCCACACTCACCATATAGTCCTGACATTGCATCTTTAGACTTCTACCCTTTTTCACACCAGCAGATACATCTTGTTAGTGCTATCTTCCATTCTGCACAGGACATCTGAAATGAGGTTGATCTGTTTTTGGACTCGCTGTCACCAAGTTTCTGGCCCGAACGCTTTGAGAAACTACCAAAACTTAGATTTGGTAGCTAACTTATCATAGATTTGGTTGGTGATTACTACCTGCACTAAAGGTACTGCTTTCATGATTCTCCCTCAACTTTATTAAGAATATTTTTTGGCAGAATACTTTCATTACAACCAGATATATTTTGAGGATATCAATATGAAAAAGGTATTATGAGGTAACTACTTAAATGAGGGGTAAGATATTATATAACTTAAAGTGTCTTCAAGGAATCTAACTTTTAAAATTTCAGATGAAATTCAAGCTTCTGTTATAAATGAGTGCTGTTCATTACATTTCATAGAATTCATATTTTTTTTTCGTTAAGTATAAAAATTAATTTTAGAAGTTTTATAAATTATTTTACTCAGATGTTAATCTATTATTTTCTTTAATTTTTGCTTCAGGTTGTTTATTAGTTGGAGGAGTCTTATTAATGATACATATTGCTACAATTTCGATTATTGCTTCTAAAATATAACTTGTACAATTTTAAAAAGCATTTTAATAGTAGGATACTTTTAAAAAAGTATTTTAATAGTGTAACAAAAGAGTTTTAATTTACTTACAAAAGTGCAGTTTTTATTAGCATGTTTAAAACAATGAAACACATGTAAAGCCATGTGTAAAGCTCACTGAGCCGACAAAGAGCAGAGCAGGAAAATGTGTCAGGGGGGAGGTTTCCAACAGTTGTATAATGAAGGTTGTTTATAATTGCGAGTCATAAGGTGAGGATTGCCACTCCATTTCCTTCTTATTTCCATGATCTATTTACACTTTTGATGCAGATTTTTAATTAAAAAAAATCCTATGTAACACTAAACTTGAAGAAAATAATTATTACAATTCTATATAAAACTAGCCATGCATAGTTCCTTGCATTGTTAGCATAGTTAAGATTATTGTGCCATGTCCATGCAATACATTTTAAGAGTGTATAACTCAATATTACTGAAAAATTGTGAAAACAAATCATCAGAATTTCTTTTCATGAGACTTCACAAGGTAAACAAGCTGCAACTTTTACAGTTTGTGCTCATATTTATCTTTTGTCATGATATTTTCAATATCAAATATCAATAAGCTTTTTATACAAAGATTAATAAAAAATGTATAATTTTACCTTTGCAAGAAAAAAAAAAAAAACTACTGGAGATATTATCCTGTATAATGCAAGGCAAAAAGGAGGGCTTCCAGTAACTGCCACTTAATTAAGAATATAAATACAATTAACGAGAGGGCAATTCTTTCAAAGCCACACAATAATGAGTATGCAAAAGGGCTATGAACACTAGTAAACCATCAAAAAGCATTTTACACAACTACATAAATAGTGAGATTAAATCAAACTATCATATATCTATTAAATCAGTATATACTACTATGAACTTACCAATTAGATTGTTGAGTTGATATTCTTCTCGAAAAAAATCCTCAGCCAAGCTTGTATTCCCAGCCTTATGAGCTTCAACAAGTGCTGCCAAACGGGAGACAGAACATGTTAACCTACGATACAGAGGAGAAACACACGTGCTGAAGTAGACACTGCTTTCTAAACTCATACTTTTACATAATTTTTAAAGAAGTATATTTTTAATAAACATAATTTATTTAAGTATAAAAGTTTGCATTTACCTCTATAACTGTCATAATTATAAAACTATTTCAGCTAAAAATACCTACAACACCTAAAATTACTACATTCACAACATCAAAACATCTAACTGTCATAACTATAAAAATATTTAATTACAAGATCATTTTGCTCTCTGATAGCACAATTTCATTCACTGCATATTTAATGGGCTTTAACTACATACAATATAAGAACGTTTCTTTTAGTACATTACCTTCAACATAAAACAATAAATCTACCATGCATTTGAGATTAATGAAAAACTAAAATTCTGGTTAATTAAATTTAGTTTAATACTTCTGACAAAAAGAAAAAACCTTAAACATATCTTTTTTGGGAATTTTAGAAACTTCCTAAACATATAACAGAGTGACAAGGAACTAAATTTTACCTCTCACATCACCTCCAGCACAAAATGCCCGATCTCCAGATCCTTTTACAATAACCATTTTTATTTCAGGATCAGAGTCCCAAGCCTAAAAATAATAAAAATTTTAATATAATTTATCAGCTATATTTCAGAAACAAAATAAGTCATAAATTATTTTACTAAATAAATTAGTACTTTTCTATTGCCAGGACTGGATTCAGAAATGCATGTATATATAAACACACACCAGCCAAAACAGACATGTGCTACACCTAAGGTTACTTTAGTTTCCTGGCAAATATCGGGAAAAATTGATTGAGGTGGGAGAATAGGGCTAACATTAATTTTTCTTTTCGAGAACAGGCTTTTATCAATCTCTAAAATTAGCCACAACCAACAATTTTTTATTTTTATGACTCTGCATACATTAGCTGCATATTTCTCTCATGATTGTTTCAGTCTATAACAGTAGTATCAGCCATGAAAATGTTTTTTGATGTTATTTTCTTAGACTAACGGTAGATGCATCTGAAGGCAGCAACAAATCACAATATACTTCCTGCAAACCAGTTACCGACTTGCATTCTCACCAATTCCATGTCTTTCGAACATCACCATGCACTCTTTTGATTTGAACAAAACTGCATTTCATACAAACTGGAATGCTGACAATTACTCACCACTTATGCTCTTGTAAGAAACTAATAGCATCACCTTCATTTTCTAGAATATCCCACAGACCCATGACTGAACTATAAAGTCCATTCTTGAAACTGTAGCTTATATGTATTCTTAAAACCCAGGACATCATATGGTTGCAATGGCAATTAATTTGTGTTATGGCATCAAAGTGGTTACTATTTGCTAATATTTTTGCAAATTCTGCCTTTTTCTTCAATTACACTTAAGTAACAAAAATTATTTCCTGATATTTTAGAATAATTCAGTTGCAAGACTTAAAAAAAAAAGTATTCTTAAATATTCTTTTTTATCCCCTCTCTTGATTCTCATAGAAAGTAAATCACCTGGAAATCAGAAATCAGTAGCAGTACTTAACATATTTAATCATAGCATGGGCAAGAATTAACTCCCTATTGAAAATCATTTGTAATGTTTTAAATATTTAATGAATTTTCATGAAAGAAAAGACATTTCTGTTTCTTACAATGGTAGAATTTACTACATGATATCTCATTTATGTCATTGCAGGTATCAATGGCACAATGTCCAATCTCGTGTGAGCAGGTAAAACTGGCATCCGGTACAAAGTATGGTGGTCTGTGGTACAAGAAGATAGATGGTGGTGAAGTGCAAAAGTACTTCGTGCCTTGGTAGAAGCAAAGACCATAAGGAATTGCCACTGGAAGCTAACCGACATTTGCTAAATTTGCTGAACAGTAACAATTTTATTTCCTATAATTTTTAAACTATTTAGATTACAATTCTTGCAGATCTTCTTCAACCTATCACACTTGTACTATGCAGATGAAGAGTTATAAGGTGAAGTACAATAGAAGAAAACACTACATTCTTATGCAATTTTGAAATCCAGACTTTAGAATTGGAAAAACAATGTGGAAGCAAATTCTTTTTTCATTAAAATATATGCGAGAGTTCCCTTTCATGCTTATCTACTTGTAAAACATTTTAAAAAATGCAGGACCATTTTATATATGAAGCCAATTTATATTTAGGCTGGTAATCAGTACAGTGCATATATACTGACATCCATTAAAAGACTTTCCATAAATGAATAGTTATCAAATCTCTAGATTTTCCTAGAAGAACTAATTTAATGCTATTAAGAACCAAGAGACTTCTTAATAATAAACAAACTAAATCCAGTGACTTTATGCAATGGTCAGTTTGGTTTTTAAGTACACGTAGACACATACACAATGAGTGTCCTATAAAAAGGGATAATAATGTTACACAATATTTGGCAAGTTAGAAGAAATAAAATGATGTTGAAAATGTTTCAATACATTGCTTTGCTCAGGAAATATGTTAAGTCATTTCCAGCCAGGCGAATGAAGTATGTTGAACATACATATTTAGATATACATCGCAAATGAACTTCTACAAATATCAACATTACCAGATAGGTAAGGGAAAGCATACATATGCTTCAAACATATTCCATGCATATTCTCTTTCAGATTTAACAGTTAAATAGCCTTTTCTCATCTGATCTCATAATATTTAATGTTTATAGAATTGGAAAAAATATATATATATATATTAATAAAGACAGTGTTAACACACTTTTAGATCAATTTTGGGGCTGTTTAATTGACATTTAATATGTAAAGAGCATTCTTCTTAATATTTGAGATGATAGCCTTTTTTTCTGGACTATAAATCTGCATCATGATTTCCATGATACATGGGCTTTTTATATAATTTCCATGGGTACTGATATCCATTCCTCTTCCACTACTTTCCACAGTCCATCAACTGCAATGGATTTGCACTTGGAAAGAGCTATTTGCAAGAGGCCAAAGGCACAATAGTCTATAGGTTAAACGGCAGGGAACTTAGAAATATGTTGAAGTATACATGAAATACATGAATCAGTCTTCATTTTTTTTTAGGAATCCAGTGATACTTTTCGAAGTACGACTTGCTGCTTCGTCTTGATGAAGTTTCACTCTTGGAAAGTCATTGGGATAACAAAAAAGGGATTTCGCCTGTAAATATCAGATGTGAAACTTTCTCTTGGTAACATATTGACTTGATTTTAACATTTTTTCCATTCTTCTTATTTTTAATTTCCCACTGTAAGATATTCCTGCAATAATTATGAATCCTTTTCTAAAACTTTCTTTGCATTGATGGAACCAGGATTGTACACATCTTTTCCCTTCATTTTCGATAATAAGTAGACCTTTTTTTATTGTAGTCATTTAGAAAAGCCCATGCTTTATACAGGGTCATAATGTATTTTTATCCATCTCCTGCTAAATAGCTTAGGATTCTAGAAATTGCTCTGCATTGAGCCATAAGCCTCGGCAAAATCTGGGGAACATTATGTTTTTAGCTTTTTCAAAGAGTGAATCTTGGTTTATTATTTTATTTATTGTTGCCACAGATATATTTAAAGACTCTGCAATTGATTTCTGTGTTAGTGCATTTTTCTTGCTACCAATGATTTAGCTGTAGAAATATTTGAAACAATACGTATCTTTTTCTAGTATTCGTTTGAAGCCTTCTTTCCATGCAGAAGTTATGACTGATGGTTTCTCCCCTTTTGGCTAATAATGTTGCTTATTTTGCACTTCAAAATTTTAATACCATGCATTTTTCAACATTTTTAAATTATGGAATAGGAATATTTCTACTTAGAACGTGCAAAAAACACATCATTCAGCCCACAGCTTGTTGTTTAATGCAACAATTTGAAAGAAAAAAAAAATTTAAAAGTAGCAAATTGCATTTCTCATTTCAAATAATAAGCAGCTGCCAGAAATTTTTATTCCAAAAATTTTTTTAATTGTTTATAAAATTTTTTTCTAAAAATGTGGAACATGTTATACTTCCATCACAACAACATACAAGCTATGGATTATAAAATTCAATTCTGGAAATTTCTAATTTTTAAAAAGTGAACTAATTCAGAAACTTTTTGCTTACATTAGGTACATATTCAAAAATAGTAATAACATTTTAACTCTATATTTTCAAAGCTTTTATTTCTCAGCAAATATAAAATGCCTTTTGTAAAGTACAGTTTTCAGAAGTTTCATCTAACTATCCAGTTAAATTGAAAGACCAATAAAGAATCACTGCACTGAACAGAAATTAAATAGATAAATTGTTTATCACCCAAAATGTAAACGATTACATGCTAAACTGCATATATAAATAGGATGCACATACAATACTGGTTTATAGCAAACCTAGCGGATCAGTGGGCGAACAGTTAAGACTGCTAAATACTCAGATTTTGACTCAGGTTCAATCCCAGAGAATGGTCTAGGTGCATGGCTTTCCATTTCATTGCTCGTAATATGAACATAAGCTAGTTTCTCCTAGAAAGTCCTCCACAAAGGAATCCACAGATAGTTCTTGTGTTTTCTACTGTATTCAAATAATCTAACCTCATCTAACCTGATAGGTATAAGAAGAAACCCATAAAAAGGTATATCCTGAAGAATAAATTAGTACATTTACTTGTTCTTGCTTTGTACGTGTAATGAAACATGTTTCAGCAAAAAAACAAGATATTGTAAACATCAAGCAGACTTAAAAAAAAAAAAAAAAAAAAAAAAAAAAAAAAATAAACAAAAGAAAAAGAAAAATTAACAGACAGAGAAAGGGTGGATTCTCAAAACATGAAATCACTACACATATTGAAAAAATGATAAAATAACTATATGTATATAAAGATATGGTGGGAGATTGTTATGAGTATGTTGAGACAATGGTTAAACTATCTCTAGAACTTTTAACAGCCAATATTATACTGCATGCAATCCATATAACTATTACAAAAAAAGAATTCAATGTCCTGCTTTCAAGATTTGTCTTGCAACATGCCCTTGTCATAATAATAATCTCAAAAGCTTCAACTATATAAATTCTCAAATGAATTTTACAAACAAGATCACAGAAGTGAGATATTTTTATGCAATACTTTAATAGTAGGCGAGCATGCCAGTTAAATGCTTTAGATATAACTATCATAGAAGAATAAATGGTAAAAGTTTACAATTGGGTGCCCCTTGTTTTTTGGCGATTCTGTTTTGATGCCAAGATCGGCGCCAATAAGACACAATTTCAAGATGGCAGCTACACAAAACCAAAACAAGAAGTCAAAAAATTTCACAAACTCTGTATCCATGTACACATTGACCTATTTTCACTTAAAAAAAACATCAGAGAATTGCACAAACTAGTCATTGCACATTTTGACTTTGTCCATGTGCACATCGATTTATTTTCAATTAAATAAATCAAAAAGCTAAAACCATGTTAAAACTCTCATGGTAAACAGAAATGGGGTTTCATCACCAAAACTGAACAAAATTTTTCGCCAAAAAACAAGGGGCACCCAATTCTACACTAGAGCCGAATAAATTTTCTATTCTAACATTATTTATGAGGACAAAGCTCATATGTTAACAGTAAAAATTCAATAACTTTATCATATAATACAAGGTTTAAGGCAAAAACTATCTGCACAAAAACAGCATTTGATTTTCAGCTACCATCTATAAATTCAAAAGAAATATAGACAGATAGATAATAAGCGAGCAAATACCTTTAACTGAGGATATATTGTGCGAATCATGCTAAGGTTCAGCGAATTGAGAGCCTTAGGTCGATTCAAAGTTATAACACCTTTGTTACCAGCAGTTTCCAATATCACTTCACTGCTTGTGCTCATAGATTTCTAAAAAATAAAAAACATATTTAAAAAAGATGCAATCAAAATTAATCTAAGTTGAATTTTCTAGCAAAATAAATAGCTATGACTCGTTACAACTGAACATGAGAATATCTGATTTAATAATTCTTCACGTAGAAAACATTTTTTGCTCCTGCATAAAATCTGTTTTTAAGAAAAGAAATAACATTCTTCCCATATTTTAAAGGAAAATGCACAACTTATTTTTTATAAAAATAATCAACATAAATAAGCATTACTTTTTGCACATATTAGCTTAAAATTTTATAGAAGGGAAAAAGTATAGAAGGATAAGGATAAAATTATTTGTTTATTTCATTGTTTCATTAAGTTACTAGTAATTTGCAGAGAATGTTAAACCATCCCTACCTGCTTTCTCTAATAGAGAGGTTTTTAAATTAGGTGTAAATGCCTGAAAATCATTAAAGGTTACATAAACACTTTAAAATTTGCTTCTTTATGAATAATTAGATACCTTAAATTTTTACTTTTACAAATATTAACATTACATATTTATTCATCATGAGAATATACAAGCAAAAAATTAAATTTTTTTAAATGACAATGATTTGCAATATAACTACTGTTAATAGATATTGTAATTCTACTCCAAAATTGCTTTAATGAGTGGTGCAGCTGGAAAACTAATAACCATGCCTTTAATTATAAAAATGCTACATCTGCAAATCAAAATTTATAAAAATATTGCTTAATTACTATCTTATTATATAGCCTATTTGAAATCCTGAAGAATTAATGTTCTGCAAAGACAAGTGTTTTGGTCAAAAATCCTAATTACATTCTCCCTCCCAAAAAAGAAACGTGCTCACATGTTATTGCAATCAAGGCACACTTTGGTAATTTTTCACAGACGAAAAGGAACAATAACTTGTAATTACGAAAAACCGTTTATAACCTAAACAGGTTTTTTTTGCATAATTTTTATGTTTTATTAGATATTCATTCTGAAAATGAATGAATGAATTTGCTTATTTGGCAAGCTTTTGTTTCTTTCGTTCTGACAGAAATTTTGTGACAATTGCTTTAAGAATAGCTTCAAAACAATTGTTCTCTTAAGATTTTTTGCAATAAAATATAGTATTCTAGCAGATATTTTACTTTTTTCCATTGTGGAAAAATTCCATAAATACAAGGTTGGTGAAAATGCGCTTTAGCCCACTGCTTGGCGATGTTTTGAAAATCGCCAATTCGGCGCGTTTCTGCGAAACGTCTTTGCAATTAATTGCAACCTTCCCGACACGCTCCGCGAAAACCTATTGTAAACAAAACATAGAATTCTAAAGCATAAATTAGTATGGAAACTGTTGCCACAAAAAGATAATAAAATAATATGCAAAACGAACATTATGATCATTAAAATATTTGTCAGTTAAGTTTAAATTAATTATTTACATTTTATGTTGTAATACTTACACATTTTATGCCGTTACATAACCTTCTCGACACGCTCCGCGAAAACGTAACCAAAATGGCATCGAAGAAAGAAGGAATTTTTTTTAAAAGGGCATTAAAATTACAAACGATACCATGTACACACCGTTCCGTTTTAACTTAAAAAAAAATCTGAGAATTGCACAATGTAGGCAACGTACACAAATGAACAAAATAAGCTAAAATAACGAAAATAAATTACAAGAAAATGCCATGTGCACAGCGTTCCTTTTAAACTTAAAAAAAACTTCAGCGAATTGCACAATGTAGGCAACGTACACAAATCAACAAAATAAGCTAAAATAACGAAAATAAATTACAAGAAAATGCCATGTGCACAGCGTTCCGTTTTAACTTAAAAAAAACATCAGCGAATTGCACAATGTAGGCAATGTGCACAAATCAACAAAATAAAATAAATTGCAAACGATACCAGCGTTCTGTTCTTCAGCTGAGCCAAATTATTTCAATAAAAGGCAACAAAATATAAAAATTAAGCAACTTGCACTTCCAATAAAGTAATAAATGTACATGTACATTCACTCACCTCTCTCAGCATCACAGCTAAATCCATACCGACTCGGTATTTAGCGAAATATAAGGTACGAAAATAGCAAACACTCAACACAAAAACACCGCATTCAAAGAATACAACGACAACTGAAATAACTACTTAAATTAACACGTAAGAATTTCGAATAAACCGCTACGTAATCTCACATTACCAATAAAACCGTTCTTTATAAAATAGGAAATACGCATGCGCGAAAACTACATGTTTCCGTAGCTTCAAAATACCCAGTCAGCCATGTTCGGGGATATACGGAGTTACCCATGTTGGCGCGTTTATTGCTCATTCAAAAACAATCGCCGCCAAGCAGTGGGCTAAAGCGCATTTGGGCCACAAGGTTTAATATTGAGTTTAAAACAAAAACTATCATGATATATCTACAGAAACATTTGGAACTTAGAATACAAGCAACTGAATGCATATGAAAATGGCAACACTTCTTGAAACTGAAAAATTTTTATCCAACTTGTTTCCAGAGTTTGGCTTATTCTGAAAGTTTCAGGACCTGTAATGTAAAACCAATGAAATATAACACATATAAAAATAAGTGAAACAATTTAGTGGGTTTTGAAGGCAGATTGACAGCAATGTTGTCCATGATGACAGCTGATTCATAAAGTAATATTGCACTCATGGTCAATCTTATATCTGGCAAACATTTTTAATGCATCACTGGTAAAATAATGCTAGGCATGCCCATTATTGAATGAATTTCATATTTTTAAGACTTTGTGATAAGAAAAGCAACAACAGCAATATGCTTATACAAAGAAGGAAGAAGGAAATACAATGTAAAAAAAAGATGAAACTTTGGTTCAGAATGATTTAGTTTTAGTTAACATTTATCCCTATTGACTATCGTTAAGTTTTGGTTCTCAAATTTGAAACTATTACTGGCTGAAGCACTTTGCAAGTGCCCATGCCATTAGCATTATGCAAAATCATTCAAGAAGGATTAATTCTCAAATGAAGTAGTTCAAAACAATTTATTATAAGCAATTACTATTTTTTGGACAGAAATTCCAAATTAAAACAGACAGTATTATTGCAAATTAAAGTTAATACTTACTATAGATTTTTTTTTTTAAATTTATATATATACATATACCATATTTATTGCATTTTCCCCCTTACCTTTTCAGCACAAGGTTTTTGTTTAATATTCACATTACTTTCCCCTTCTTCAAGACGTTCAGAAACTGAACTTACCTAAATTTTGAAATGGATTCATCCACACAGCGATTATTTCTGTCTTACTACTTAACATGGATTTTGGCTGCAAGGGCTCAGGTTGATGGAGCAATTACAGTGAAGAGCTTTAAAATAACTGGGTTATCTAATGCTCTTAATGGTTATTAAGATCACTGCACATGAGAAAATAGGCAGAACTGTGACAAAAACAATAATTACTTGTAAGTACCAAAAGACGTAGAAAACAGTTTCAACAGCATTGAATGATTTCAAGCCAAGGGAGTAGCAATGGGGAACAGTGATCTCACACTGAGACTTTTAGAAATTAAATTATTCATAACTTTCCCCTCTTGACTTTTGTACAATAAAATTAGTTAAAAAAAGGGGGGGGGAATACAAAAGTAAATATGATGTGCATATATACTACACATATACGTAAAATACAAAATATGAAACAAAATTATTAAACTTAATTGGAATGAACTTTTAAATTCATAAATTTTAATTAAACACATCACTGTTTCAAAATATGCCTTGCACCATTTTGCGTCACTCATTAGCTTGTTACAGGATTCGTTCCCCGCAATTTCTCTGTACTCCAAAATCTTTGGCAAAATCGCTGCAACCCTACTATCATTACTACGTTGTGTATTTTGTGCTTTTATCATAAAATGGCTGCCAGTGGTTTTTTTTTTAAGTGATTAAGGACAGAAGAAAAGAAACTTTGTTGGATGTAACGGAATACTTTACCTGAACAACGATCATATCCAAATGCTGGAAGTCGTATGATTGTCTTTTTGATAATAGCTTCGTTCACTTCTCAGTAAATCACGCATGGACATTTAAGGATCCGGAAACTGGAGGTCATATCAACGCTATCGAAGGTATGTTGAACGTAATAAACAAGGATTTTCGGAAAAAATACCACT
Source organism: Stegodyphus mimosarum (assembly GCA_000611955.2). Classification (NCBI taxonomy): domain Eukaryota; kingdom Metazoa; phylum Arthropoda; class Arachnida; order Araneae; family Eresidae; genus Stegodyphus; species Stegodyphus mimosarum. Next base: position 52,326 of record KK119678.1, read on the forward strand.
GACAGTCCCGGCACTACGGAGGATGTTTTTGTGAATTTATGTGGCGATGGCAGTATGTATATTCCAGTTAAGATCATTTTATAAAGTTTTTAGAACTTTGTGTGCCACAGAAATTTCTAAATAAGGTAAGTCGATATTTCCTTTTTGTAGTGCATATATTCGATAACATGGATTTTCCTCTTTTATGTTATTTTTCATTCTGTAATTTAAAATGCAGTTAACTGAGCTTTGATTGGCTACAAATTTTGTTCAATTTTGGCGATGAGTAACTTTGTTTTAACCTTATACGATGTCGTCATTCTCCTGATTTTTTTTTAAAGTAAAAATAGATCAATATATACATGGACAAGTCAAGGCATTGCGCACTGCCAAGTTTGTGCAATTCTCTGATTTTTTATTTAAGTGAAAAAAGACTGATGTGTACATGGACACCGAGTTTGTACAATTCTTGTTATTTTGGTTTTGTGCAGCGGCAATTTTGAAACAATGCCTTGCTGGCCAATTGTCAATTTTCACCAAGGAGGCACCCTGAAATATATTTTTACCGTTTTTCTCAATCATGACTCAAGACTGAATTGGTTTCATCTTCCACAAAAACTATATTACATACACACATATATATCAAATTTCAGATAAACTACACATATTGCATAGAAAAAGTCAGAGTTTATACAAAGAACACACAAGGCTAAAAAAACAGGTACTTGCTGATCATTGGCATCCTCACCAAAAGGTTATGAAAATGTATTTCCAAAGCAAAGCAATGTGCTGCCAAAATAGTTATGATGCAAACCACGATGTCACCAAAAAGTATTATTGCAGCAACTCCAATATGTCTGTCTGTTTCAGCCAGTGCATAATGCCAATGTTGTGTGATGTTAAGTTTATACAATTCTCGGATTTAAGTGAAAACATATCATTATGCACATGAGAAGAACAACAGTGCAAAAAAAAAAAAAAAAAAAAATTTTTTAAAAAAAAAAAAAAAAGATTTCTTGAAAAAGGTTTATTGTTTTATTTTCAATGTCTCTTGCTTTTTAAATTTTATTCCTTGTTTGTTTTTGCATGGAATTCTTAATATGAATCATTTGGAAAATGGCTGCTGTCTCATGCATTAGCTTGGCGAAAATTTACTCACAAACTCAACTGAATTTTTGGTGAACATGCAAATAATCCCAAAGTATCAAAATAAATAGTTTCCAAAATCTTGGAATAACATTAAAATTGAATTAATTAAAAACTGAAGCTTTCCCATTTTATACACATGCATGCATGCATGCACACACTCACCCGGGAGGGGGCTTGGTGTGCTACTCCTATAACCATGCCACTGTGGAGACAAAAGCTCAAATTAAATTATTCCCCTTATTTTATGAACTGCTGCTTTACTGCTAGGAAAGAAATTTGTCATGAAGACAAGTCTTATTTTCATAATGAATTCACCCTACGATATTTCATTATATATTACATAAAATCACTTAATTATGAATTTTAGTGCTCTATATGTTGCATTCCAGAACCATAAATGAAAAGAACATAAATTTCTTCTTTTAACAAAATTTCCCATAACAATATCAGTCCTGAATGATACAGCAAGATACGTGATTTAGCTACTAATCCTTACATTTATGCAACCGCCACTCTGGAAGTGCTTTATTTTAAAATAAGACCACCAAATAATTACATGCATTAAAATTATTAAGATGTACTATACTGAACATATTGTGTTAAATTAATTTTAAAATTGATGCAACATGTAGAAGATAATTTTAAAACGAAAATATTTTATTTATTATTTTATAATTTTAATATATTTATTATTAATATATTATTTATTATTTTACAGTACATAAAATCCAACCTAACCATTTATAATATTACACGTAACTACTTATACATATTTATAATATTATTACCTAACTATTTCGCACTTTTTTAAAATTGATAATATGCGCAGATATATAATTAAATAGTTTATTGAAGCTAAAAATATTGGTAACTATACTAACAAGTTGAGTCACACAGAGAAAATTAAAAACGAAGAAATAGATTTAAAAATACCTACCCGGCATGTATCTACTACAAGCCTTGGCATTCTGCTCAAACTAAAAAGAAATACGATAAATTTAATGACACATATAGTTATCTTAAAAACAATGCAACTTTACATTAAAGTAAAATATTAACTAGTAAGAAATGGTTATAAGCAATAGTATGCAGCTGCATATTAATGAAAGTTATTTATTTAAAAACAGCGTACTTTCGAGTACAGATAGATAATATTGTGATCATGGTGCTATTAATTAATTTTATGAGCCACAAATGTTATATTGTGGTTTAAAATTAAAGGGAAATATTTCGCAAGATCTGACAAGGAGATTAGGACTTCTTAAAGGGCAATAAAGTATTTCACTCAGTACATGTTTATTTTCTTTAAGTTATCAGGTGCTGCCATTCTAAATTTTAAGTTACTAATATTCAGCGAAACAATAGAAATATAAGTAATTTTAAAATCTTTCATGGAGAATATTTTAAAACACATATAAATTAGAAATTAGAAAAAATTTAACAAACAAATAATGAATGAGAAATGTATTTTTGAACAAATTAATTCAATGTAATTTATGAATAAGCGCCTCGTGATTAATGCAGTCATCGCTATCGTTGGTCTTTGCAGTTTACTTTGCAATTCACAATTAAAAGTCTCTGGCCATGGCGAACTTCATAGCGGTACCTCTGAAGAAAACATCGGAAATAGATTTGGTAAAACCATTAAAATATGTCTTTTCGAGTTTTTGTGTTGCAGCGGATGAACCCGTTAATTATGACGATGCTCTAAATGAGCTAAATAAGTTGAGAATGAATTCTACTTGGAGGACCTTAGATAAGCATGAAAGTTCGTTGGATGTGATGACAAGGTATATGTCATATTTGATATGTAATGCTTCAGTTAATTGACGCAAAAATATTATATATTTCTGATTCATAATTTCTTATGTAAAATGCTAAAAGCAATTATGATAATGCTATTTTGTGTTAATGTAATATTTTCAAATTATTATATGATATAAAATATTTACAAAAGGTATGTATTTACCAAACGTTATTTTTTTTACAGGTATTACGATCAGTTAAATTTTTTAGAATCCAAGTGTTCATCAGTAGATTTTCAGGTAAGTCAATTTTATTTGATATTAGAATGTGTAATTTCCATATATTTTTAAAAGCTTTTAAATCAAACAGATCCTGCTGCTGGTGTTTATGATATTATAATATGCCTTTTATAATTACAACAAACATTACAAGAAACATACTGTCATTTTACTTTTATAACATCCAAGTGAGAGAAGGATTCTGTTTTAAGAATGTATACAGTGAATGTGTAGTTTTAAATTGTTTCAAGCAAGCATATTTTGACTCATTTTATGAAATAGTTTAGGTTTGCCCAATTTGTTGTGGGAGTATGATTAGGTTATCCTTTATTAGTAAGAGCTTCAAAAAATGAGTTCTGCAGTAGTGATGAATGAAACATATAGTAACAGTGTTTGATGAATATTTCAGTTATAGTGATGAACTGATAAAGCAGTAAACATCCTTTCAGAAACTACTTTTATTTATTGTTTTTATTTATTTATATATTTTGTGTGTGTGTGTACAGTTGATGTATAAGGCCATTAGGTTTATCCTTCACATCTTTCACACATTAATCTCATATTAATGCCCTACACATTTTAATGTCCTCCTTATTAATGCCATTTGTTTAGCTTTTCTGTAGAATGTATGCTGTGCTCTTCCTTCCTTCCTCAGTGGCACAGCAGCCATGTGTGGGCCCTGGCCTTCTCAAGAATTTTCTTCCAGGCCTCTCTTTTCTTCGCCATGGTCTTCCAGTTAACCACTATTAAAAGTGCCGAGGTCCATTTCCATGCAATCAACCCATCTAAGGTTGGGTCAGCCCCTAGTTCTTGTTCCAGTGGGCTTGGCCAGGTATATTTTCTGCATTGTGCACTCGCTGTTCATTCTAATAATGTGACCAGCCCATTTAATCCTTTGGATTTTTATGTATTTCACATCAGGTTCTTTATAGGTATGGTAAAGTTCTAAATTTGGGCATCTGTGCCAAACACCATCAGCTTGTATTCCTCCAAAAATAGCCCTTAGTGTCTGCTGCTCAAAGAGACCAAGGGCATTTTCATCCTTTTGTGTCATCATCCAGGTTTCTGAAGAATATGTGAATGTAAGTCTGATTAGACATTTATAAATTAATAACTTTGTTTTTCTTTTAGTTAAATTTCATTTTAAGTACTTCAGGTGTGATGTTATTAATGTTAATCTCAGAGCCCAGATATATAAAGCTATCAACTTTCTTAAATTTATAAGTACCTATTTGCAGATGAGTAGCAGAGTCTGTTACCCTTGTGCATTGCATGTATTTAGTTTTTTCCTGGTTTATAGTAAGGTGCATTTTACATGCCTCTCTTCCCAGGGCCAGAAAAGCCCGTTTCAGATCAGAAGGTGTTCTTGCAGTGATGTCTATATAACCCAAATGCAAAGATTTGCACAGATTTATAGAATATATTTTCTCTAGTGTTGATTGTTGAGTGACAAATAATTTTTTCTAATGCTATGTTGAAGAGTAGGCATGCCAGCACATCACCCTGTCTAACCCCATTTCTAATATCTATCACTTCTGAAAACCACTCTGCATGATTTTGCTCAACCTAAGAGCAGTGACTCTTACGAGTTTGTTAGGGATATTAAATTCTCGCATAGCTTCAATGAGTTATTTTCTATTTATGCTATCATAGGCATTTTTGAAATCCACAAAATAATGGTAGGTTCCAGTTCCATGTTCTTTCTTTTTTTCTAGTATCTGTCGAATGCTAAGTAGTTGGTCAGTTGTGGATCTCCCTCTCCTCAATCTGCATTGATAATCTCGGATAATATTTTCCATGGTTGGAATGCGCTTTAGCCTACTGCTTGGCAGCGATTGTTTTTTAATGAGCAATAAACACGCCAACATGGGTAACTCCGTATAACATGTGTACGTTGCCTACATTGTGCAATTCGCTGAAGTTTTTTTTAAGTTTAAAAGGAATGGTGTGCACATGGCATTTTCTTGTAATTTATTTTCATTATTTTAGCTTATTTTGTTCATTTGTGTATGTTGCCTACATTGTGCAATTCGCAGATTTTTTTTAAAGTTAAAACGGAACGGTGTGTACATGGTATGGTTTGTAATTTTAATGCCCTTTTAAAAAAAATTCCTTCTTTCTTCGATGCCATTTTGGTTACGTTTTTGCGAAGCGTGTCCGGAAGGTTATGTAACGGCATAAAATGTGTAAGTATTACGACATAAAATGTAAATAATTAATTTAAACCTAACTGACAAACATTTTAATGATCATAATGTTCGTTTTGCATATTATTTTATTATCTTTTTGTGGCAACAATTTCCATACTAATTTATGCTTTAGAATTCTATGTTTTGTTTACAATTGGTTTTCGCTTAGCATGTCGGGAAGGTTGCAATTGCAAAGATGTTTCGCAGAAACACGCCGAATTGGCGATTTTCAAAACATCGCCAAGCAGTGGGCTAAAGCGCATTTTCACCTTTTCCACAAATGGGCAAAGTCTGCTAGACAGAATGTTTGAAAACTTTTTATAAGTAGTACACAGTAGACTCTGTAATTAGATAATTCAAGAATGCCTCCTTTTTTATGTGTGAGACAGATTGTGCTAAGTCTCCATTCCTCTGGAAATGTTTCCTTGTCCTACACTGATTAAATAATATGGTCTGTTATTTTCGTCCAATCTGGTGCAGAGTTTTTAATTAATTCTGATGGTATTAAGTTTGGGCCAGGAGCCTAATTATTTTGAAGTGTTTTTATTCCTTCTTCAACCTATTGATTAATGTCAGATGAGTTAAATTCTTCAATTTGCAAGCATTCTGCATTGAGTAAATCATTAAAGTATTCATTCCATCTTTGAAGAATTTTTATTTTATCGCTTAGTATATCTCCATCTGGTAAAATTATATTTACAGGTTCCCCTTGGCAATTTTTGGTGGTACACGGACACCGAGTTTGTGCAATTCTTTGGCTTGTTATTTTGGCTTTGTGTAGCAGTGAATTTTTCGCCAAAAGTCGCCACTACACAATTCTTTCTTCCTCTTGTATTTTATTTAAATTGTAATAATCTTTTATTTTTTTATAAAAAATCTCGTAGATTTCTATTATCAGGACAAATTCGGTCCCAATAACAGAAAAATACTGATAATTTAATGCTTTATATAATTGGTAACGAATCATTTCAAAAATTTTGGTGTTCGTCTGTTATCAGGACTGGAATAAAAAATGTATGTATGTATGAATGTGTGTATTATATGTGTGTGCATATATATATATATATATATATATATGCACACGTAAATAGTACATACATAGTACAATACATACATACATGAACATATCCATCCATATATGCATGCAGACATACATTTCTGAATCTGGTCCCAATAAAGAAGAGTACCAAAATTTTTGTAATTATTTATTGTTTTCTAAACTTTTGAAATTTGTAATTGTGAATCCTTCATTAACGTGTTAGGCTTAAACTGAAGTTTTCAAACCACACTCCTCTTCTCCTAAGCTTTATATATCATATCTATTTAAATATATATATTTCACAATATTAAACAAATCACTTGCAAATTTTTTTTTAACAAATTTGTCTGAGCAAAGGTATAAATTTGTCATTTTTCATATATTAAGGTGGCATAAAAAGAATAAAGACCCCTCTTATATATTACACTTCATTATTTATGTATTGGGTTTATAAGGTGACTGTGTGCACTAAGAGTTTTCAGTGAGAGATTAATTCCCATATTTGTGAATTTTTTCATGTATTACACATCTATTGCAGTGTTTAACAAATATAATAACCTATCAAAATGGGTTTATTTATATAAGGAATGCAATAAAACCTTGGCTATCCAGAAAACATGGAACTATCAAGTATGGGAAAATTTCTATAGTTGAGCATATAAAAAAGTAATGTGGCAGGAAAGACAAATAAATGGAAGTGGAAACTCCCACTGTAAAGTTATAAAAACAGTCATCTGATTTGTTATCAATATGAATATCAAAAACTTATGTTTAAAATTAGTAAAAATTCTAGTGGGGAAAAGTACATTTTGGAAATAAAAGCTAACCTATCTTTTAGGTTATAAATATCTGAAAATAAAACATCTTACCTGATTGTGAAAATGCATTTTAGATATAAGAAACTGACATTTTTTGTAGGCTGTAAACATGTGAATGTAAAACATTTTACCTGATTGTGAAAATTCTAAAAATGAGAAATTTAGTCAAAATTACATTTGATAGAACTTGAAAGTACTTTTATTTTATACATTTTTCAGAACGAATAGAATGCTTATGTCATTGATATATTAACACTGCTTTGATGCAGTTAACATTTGATTGAATATATTATGAATGTTTTCTGTAGTGAAAACTCCTTTTTTTTCGTAAATTTCTGTCTGATGAGGCACAGTTACAAAACTTCTTGTTCAATTTACAGAGTGTTTTTTTGTAGAACAGTGGGGAAAAGGAAGAAAAAAAGACTGGGCTTTTAATGTACATATAATGTTTGTTAAAATTGCAAACTGTAATGTTCATTATCTTCCTTATGTTTTTAAGCATTTTATTCTCTGTGGATATTTTTCAGGTTTCCTTTAAGTGGAAGGATGCATTTGACAAAGGAAGTTTTTTTCTGGGTTCTGCTAGTTTATGTAAGTTAATTGTGATATATAATTCAGTGTCTGTGTATATTTACTGTTGTATTAAAAATAAATTATGTTTTAGTGATAGAGATTATTCATTTGTCTTCAGAGTTCATATTTTTATTAATCATACAAGATAACTGTAACATATTTTTAACTTCAGCTTACTCTAAATCTCATAAAATACTTTAAAAAAAAAAAAATAATGTGCCTGAATCAAAATTTTTAGGCTGGTAAAAATAAATTTAGATAAAAAAAATTTCAGCTATATGTTTTTTGAGTGAATTATGGTGCAAATGGTGAAACTTATTCATGGCTGTAATCTGGATAGTTGAAGAATGCAGAATTGGATGGGATTATTGAATAAAGACCATAGGGTATGGAGAGTATACCTTTGTAGAGTACTATTTAAAGTAAATTAGACCATATGAGGAATACCTTATCTATTCAGCCAAAAAAATAAAACTTAAGGAAAATTACTAATGTTTTAAACATTCAGCCTGTGGCTTATTATGGGCTCATTTCTTGCCAAATATTTCGAGTTTCAAAATCAATCATCGTAATTTTGCTAGAGCTAAACTTCACATGTCATAACTAAAGATCAGCAAAAATGCATATAAATGTACTATAAATATATGCAAGTTAATGAAAAATACAAAAAACAAATATGCAAAATTTCTAATGATATAAAAATATAAAAAATAATCTAATGATATGAAAATTTACTTGGTAGCAATTTTTTTGTACATATTTATTTATTGGTATTTTTTAATAGAAAGCTGATTTCCCTCAGTTTATCATGTGCATTTTCATGACATACAGTGTAAAATTTATCAAGTACGACGGCTTCAAAAATATACTTGTATACATATTCTTATAGTTTGCAAAGTTATTTACTGCTCTCATATTAATAATTAGGAAATTAAGAAGTCAGAATTTAAAGTATTTATGGATATTTATTGAAGATAAAAAATCTGATGTTTAAACCACGACTTCCTTGTACAGATATTAAATTATATACATTTTTTCATGCATTTCGCATTAACTGATTTCCTCAAATTTTATTAGAGATATCCACCGAAGAGCCATTGCATTATGACCACCCTGTTAATAACATGAAAAATCCCAGTTTTATCCAGCTGTGTAAAATGGTGACTTAAATATGGGAAAATTAAACATAAGGCATTACATATGAAGAGAAACAGAATTTCTTAAATGACTTGATTATAATTATATACATTTTTAGATAATTTTCATTAGCACAGAAACTCTTTTATTACAGAATTATCATAGAATTAGTGTGTGCATTCCCTATTTTTAATATGAATTGTTAAGTGATACATACCAAAGAACCATTACTATATGACCACCTTGTTAATAACTTGTAGGACCACCTTTAGCCCTCAAAACTGCCAGCACCCAGCATGACATTGACTCCACAGGATGCTGATATGTAGTCTGAGGTATCTGGTACCAAGTGCTCACCAATTGTTCATGCAATTCCCACACATTGTAAGGGGGTAGTGTAGCAGTACAAATTTGGTTTACTAGGTGGGACCATTAATGCCCTATTGGATTGATGTCAGGTGAATTTGGAGGCCAAGACATGACTTGAAAGTCACTGGAATGCTTGTCGAACCACTCCCTGACAGTTTGGCCCTTATGACAAGATAAATTATTATCCTGCTGGTAAACACCATTCCCTGCCAGAAATACTGTTATCATGAATAGGTAACTCTGGTCTGCAATGATGTTCACGTAGCGCACAGACATGAGGGACTGTTCTATGAGGATTGTGGGTCCTAATGTTCTCCATGAAAACATTGTCATTTTTTGTAGGCATTTTATTGTAGGCCATAATACCTCTGCCACCGGCTTGACTCTCCAACTATGCATCCGGAAGCCAAGGTTTCATTTGGAAATCGGCATATTGTCACGTGCTTATCAATGTGATGGACCGGAAAACGTGATTCGTTGGAACATGCAACTTTTTTCTGTTTTTCTAATGTCCCATTCCGATGTTTCTTGGCCCATTGCAGACGTAGCTGGCAATGCCCTCAGTGCAGGGACATGCTTCGACCTTCGGCTGCATAGGCCCATATGCAGCAATGTATGCTACACAGTGTGTTCAGAAACACTATCTGGGTCACCACTGTTGCAGCTGATGCTGATTTCGGCTGTTGTAGCTCTTTGGTCCACAGTGAACAGTGCATAGCAATCTCCGCTGTCCTTTTGAATCAGTGTGCCATCAACGACACACTGCAGGCCGGTGACTTGTTTCACCATCCATACATCACTTTCGATATGTGCTGACAACAACTGCACGTGAACAGCCAACTAAACATGTTGTTTCTGATATTGATGCTCCCAGTGGCCTAGCTGATTTGACCTTTATCTGATAAATCAGCTGCTTTTCCCATTATATCACTAATCACGTTAGGTTTTTAAAGACGATGCATGGCCACTTTATATATTCCAACACACTTTATATATTCCACACATGTGCAGGGGTTTTGTTCCTGGGTGAGCTCATTGTTATAGATGAAGGGTGGTCATAATGTAATGTCTCTTCGGTATATTTCACATTCAATTAATTCAGTTCTTACTTCGCTGCAAGGCAGAAACGCATAAAAACTCAAAATATCCTCATTAAAAATTGAAAGCTATAGCAAAACATAAAACACCAAATGCAGTTAAAAGAATTAAAAAAAAATTTTTTTTTTACAATTAAAATTACAGTTTCTATGCAAAAACAAGCAATTCGGCCAGTGGGCAAGAAGGCAGATTTTTCGGTGCATAAAACTACAAGTTTCCTTTTGGACCTACTCGGCAAAAAGACACTGAAAGTGCAGGAAGACTTAATTCACTATCCTGATAAGTTTTAAATGTGAACAAATATTACTACTGTAGTAAAAAAAAAATTAGGCTTAGCCACACTCAAACAACTTTTAAATTGTTGATAATTACTACAATCATTGCATGCGGATTAACTAAAAGCATAAAAACCTTAACCGGAAGATAAGAATAACATAATTCAATCATTTTCAAGGCCAAAAAGGCACAATTTACAACATATAAGAAAAAAAAAAAAAAAACTGAGCTCATTGAGCCGACTAACAGTGTGCGTATATATAATATTTATATGCCTTTGGTGTGGCCGATTGCAACCAAAATAGAAGTTACACAACTACATGTTATAGCAGTCCTATAAAATTTTAATGTTCTGAGGCAACCCATTTTTGAGTCGTGCCAAATACATACAGATAATATACATACGTACAGATGCCATGAAAAAATCTCTTCTGAACCCATTTTAAATCAGTTTTATAATTCGTTTGTGGGAAAAGAGTCCTTTATTCTGCCTTTACCTACAGATGTTATGGAAAAACATCGTTAAATTACATTCAAAATTGCATTGTGAAAATAGATATTTCCAGTGATTGACTACATGACTAGCACAACTATATGCTATAGCAGTCCTGTATACAAAATTTCAACATTCTGAGGTTACTCTTTTTGAGGGTTGCAAGGTACATACGTAGATACATACAAACACCACAGAAAAATCTCTTCTTAGCTCATTTTAAATCAGTTTTATAATTTGTTTGTGAAAAAAGGAGTTTTTTTATTCTGTCCTTATGTACAGATGTCACACAAAAACTTCATTAAATTGCATTTGGTAACGGTCAAAATTGGTATTTTTTTTTTAATATGGTACCCTTAATTTTTCGTGATTACAATATTTCCTTTACTTTGTACGAGGACATAAAAATGCAAAGATTGAAATAGAAATTTGTCAACTGTATGTATTTCTTTTAGCTTTTTGTTTTTTTCTTTCTGATAGCTTTTAGAAAACAGGCTGCTTAAATAGAGATTAATGTTTGCATAGTATGATTATTTCTGTCAAAATATTTTATTCTCCTTTTAAGCGAACACTGTAACAATATTTTAAATATTATAGCTAGCTCATATTCAAGCGTATATAAATAATACTTGAAAATATTAAACTGTATAATTTAATGTGAATACTATGGTATTTTAGTTAATGTTTTGCATTTGTTTCTCACATACCTGCTGATACATTGCCAAAATACCACCCATAGCTGTGATTCTTGTAAGTATTCGGCATATCTAGAAACTGTTTCGGAATTTTCTACATAGATAATTTTTTTAAAAATTTTCCTATTAACTGTTTTTTTAGGGGGAGATGGGCAAGATGGTTTTTGTATTACTGGCAATTCTGATACAAATATTGGTATGCTTATGCGAACACTGGAACAGATATAAAGATTAAAAAAAAATGGAGGAAAAAGCAGCCACGCTGGGACACAAGCAGCCACACAAGACATCATCCTTTGTCTTCTTACTTATTAGAGTTTTAATAATATCTATTCAGAGTAATGCATTAGTAATACTAATGTACTTAATAGTTCATAAATGATAATACATTTAAATGTATCGTTTTCTACAGCATTGTCTTCACTCACATTTGAGAAAACCTGTATTCTATTTAATATTGGAGCAATGCAGAGTCAAGTAGCTTGCAGCCATATAAGTGACACAAAAAATGATGAAGGTCTCAAGTTAGCTGCAAAGTATTTTCAGGTATAGTTATGAATTGAAATAAAAAATATATTTCGTTTTAATCTGGTATTTAATTCTTTTTATTAGTTTTAGTTGAGATTCCTGAAATTCATATTTCACGTTTGTATTTACAGGTATGAGTTGAAACTAAATGGAAAAAGAGGCTTTTCTGTTATCAGACCAGATTAAAAAATGTATGTGTGTGTCCACATATGCATGTATGTTTGTACATACATGTATACTTGTGCGTATGTATGAGTGTGTTACACATACAGTAACCCACAAAAATGAATGGACATTTTGAATTTTTGTGTTCTTTAATGAACATAAAAACTAAAATAAATTAAAACAAAAAGAAAGTCATTCTTTTTATAATAAATACATTTTCAAAAAGATAAAAATTAAATTAAAAAATCAATATCGTTTGTTTAAAGAGGAAAAATATTCTTTCAAAAATAATTGGATGCTTAGTAACAATCAAAAATTACAAAACATTCTTTTTGCTCCTTAATATCTTGTGGGATTACCTTTACACTTGATCACTTCATTTAATCTTTTGGGCATTGATGCCACAAGTTTTTTTTTATTTCTGGACTTATTTTATGGCAATCCTCTTGACACACTCACTGCTTTCACCTGTTGCTGCAAAGATATGTTCTGTTTTCGATTTTTTATTCTAGTTCCTGCCAAATGTTCAATGGGATTGAGATCTGGCAGTTGGGATGATGCCTTAATTACTTCTGGACACTTAACATAACAGCCAGTCATTATATGCAACATGCTTTCGATCATTGTCCTGCTATAATTTAAAACCATCTTGTGTATTAGGTTTTGTGTTGACAATGCCAAATTTTGCGTCAGTATGTTAAAGTACTTATGCTGATTCACCATCTATAAACTCTATATTACCATCAATGGAATATACTATATACCCCCATACCATAATTCCTCTTCTGCCGTGTTTAAACACTTAATACAGTCAAATACCAAAAATCCGCCAACTCCTGAAATCCGCACTGCCTCTCAAAATATAAACATTGAATTTATAGGTTCCAGAAACCGCAGAATGGAGAATAAATACTGAAGGAAAAATATTTATCCAATAATGATGTCATAATTACTGAATAATAATGATTCTGTGTTAGTGGCAGAAAAAAGATCTTAGCCCAGAAGAGGTTTTTAGTATGGATGATGTGTTCAGATCAGCCAACATTGGCATATCAGATAACCGATGATGAAATCATTGGCTCTGTTTTGAATTCGCCACAGCAAGAAAACGATTCTTACACCGACACAGATAATGAATTTGAAAGGAGTGAGAGAATATCTTTTAATTAGGGTTTGGAAAATGGTGAAAAATACCTAAAACATTTAGAACAACAGAGCTGTGTCACAGAGCAAGAGATTGTGACCCTGTAGAATTTAC
>KK119678.1:73596-140412 GCA_000611955.2 Stegodyphus mimosarum
CCCCGAAAAAGAAATAGAAAAAAGATTTGTCTATAAAACGTTTGGAATTTGCGCTGCAACAAAAAATAATGCATAGAAATGTAGCAATGTTGCTTTTTTAAGCATGGAGAAATGTTACATGCGTCATTGTCAGAGTTTGGTTGGTGCACTGTGATAATTTGTCAACTTTTATTATGATGGTTGCTCTAATACATAAGTACTGTGTGCTGTGATAATTATAAAAGTAGTTATTAACAGAATATGGCAACCTACATCACTATTGAATGAGAAATACTGTTGTTGAAAATTGCCAAAACATTTCATTATTGATGTTAGAGAATCTACAGATTTCGGGCATTAGCAGATTCTAAGTCTGCTGATAAAACTATTATAAGGATCCATTCACTGTACTGTAATTTTAAAGATCTTATCTATCAGCATCTATTTGTTTTCTGTTCTAAATATTTAGTATGCTTAAAATAAAATTTATACTTTAAAAAAAAAAAAAATGTGGTAGTTTTATCATACTTGTTCATAGTTCTAATACATTAGGTTTCTACCTCAAATTCTTCCATCTGAAAAGAGTAAAATTTAATTATACCCACATTATGTCATCCTGTTAATTGTGATGATATTGAGTTAGCCCTGGTAGTGTCTTTACAGCAGTCTGCTTAAAGTAATGTTGAGCAAAAAGTCCCCGTGAGAAGTTAGTGATAGGAAAAGAGGGGTAGAAGAATCTTAGATCTGTCCCCAGAGGTGTTTTCATCAAATTTAGGGTGGATTAAGATAAACATGCAGATGGTCATTAAAAAAAATAAACACATTTCCCTGATATATGAACCCTGAGCAGCCAACCAGTTGAAATGAAGTTTCAGATTTGAAGAGATTGTGATGATTTAAGCAACATAGCTCTTATGGTTACAGTTACTGCCAAAACGTTTTGAAATTTTTTAATGGTAACGTCCACTTTTTTCCTGTGCAAATTGACTGTGTTGAGAAACCATAAATGGTGTTGGAACAATACACATTTGATAAAAATTATCGCATAAAACATTTGCAAAGAAGAGCATTGTAAAGAACCAATGACAACACAAGAGAGAAATCTTTTATTAGAATTACAAGTTTACAACAGATACAATGTTTCAAGATAGAATAATCTACTGTAACTTTGCAAATTCATGGCCACTGCGAGCCGCTGACCTCACTCTTATGGATTTTTGGTTCTAGGATTATCTAAAATCTTAGGTGTACATCAAATCCATGAGGTCAGAATTGAAAGATGCCATAAAATGTGATGTCATACAGATCCATTCTGTGATTCATCATTATTGTCAACAGTCTTCTACATGCAGTGCATTATTATCTGCAAAGATAGCCATGTTGAAAACTTGTAATACCAATAAAAGTTCTCTCCCCCCTTCTTGTGTGCTGCCTTTGGTCCTTTACAATGCTCTTCTTTGCAAATGTTTTATGCTTGCAATTTTTGTCATACATGTATCAATATAATGCTACTTATGGTTTTTCAACATGCTGATCAGTTTGTACAGGAAAAAAAGGGGCATTGCCATTCAAAAATTTTGAAAATTTTTCACTGTAATCATAGTCATGAGAGCTCTATTGTTTTTAGTCATCTGCATCTTAAGCATAGACCTTCAAATAACAATACCTAGAATTTTCATTTTGATTGGTTGTGTTATGTAGTGATTTCAGTTAGTTTTTAGTATGGATTAATGTGTAGTTAATTGCAGTTATTTGTTAATTAATTATTGAGTGAGTAAATTATATGCATTAATTTATGCTTATTCTAAATTTTTCTTCACGAATTGTATTGCTTACGTTATTGAATCAATTATTTTTATGCGAGTTAAACAGAGTTCTCATTCTTACGTTACGCATTCAATAGTAATAGCTTTCGGGAAAAGGAGACAATGGGAAATCGGTTGTTTCTGCATAATATTTGAAATTTAAAAATACTTCCTTTTTATTCACATGGATGAAATTTATACCTCTTAGAGAGAAAAAATTTAGCCTTCTTATGAATCTACTTTCATGACTGTACGTCGCCCCGTTGGAGAATTATGCCCATTTAATTGCTAAAATTGTTGAATTTTGTGTCTAAAAATTTATTCTGCTATAAGGGTCGTTTTTGAGCACTTTCTCGTCAAGGTCATGTACTGCGTCCGGTTGCGTGGTAGGGGAGTGGTAGGTTTGTCGCATTCTTTCCCTCACCCCTCCTGGTTGGCGAATGGGGTGGCGAGGGTGGAATTTTTTTTGGTGTGAAGAAGAAAAAACTAAGTTTTCGCAGCACTGTTTTGTGTTTGGCGAGATTTGCATACTAATTCACCAAATTTGGTGATTTTCGAAAATTCTGGATTCTGGACGATTAAAATCGTCATGCAAGGCCATGTTCAGCCCTTTTTGCCTTGGATTCGCAGCTGTAAGAAGACATTTTTTTTTCTTCCTCTGGAAGAGCCGATGTTGACCCGGGGTGTCCGATAGTGGACATGTTTACGTCCTAAAGATGTACATCTAAAAGATCAATTGAAACGTATACTCCTCCGCACTTTACCATCCCCGTGTAGGAGTCTAGAATGGTGTTTTTTCTCATCGAATCAATGCGTTAACACCATAGTGGATGCAACTTGAATCCAGCTATCCGGCTTCTTCCTGATCGGTCACTTAGATCCGAGTACTACCATCAACTCGCCTGAATGGGTCTAGTTCCGAAAATTACAAGTTTCCACCTTCTTCACATCGGTCTATAGGTCCA
Organism: Stegodyphus mimosarum; assembly: GCA_000611955.2. NCBI lineage: Eukaryota > Metazoa > Arthropoda > Arachnida > Araneae > Eresidae > Stegodyphus > Stegodyphus mimosarum. Next base: position 76,346 of record KK119678.1, read on the forward strand.
GTTTTCTCGCTTCGAAACATCTATGCTTTTCTTCATCTTCCTACTGGGAACATCTATGCTTACTTCATCTTCCTACATCCTTCAGGACTGCTAACATCATCTCTGTGCGGGTTGGAATCATGCCCAAAGGAGAGCTTCGGGTTTCAACTTCAAACGGCTGCTCGTCTGGAGATTGTTCCATCTGATAAACTAGCAAGGCTTTTAAGTTTTAAAATTCTTCCCTTCAAGTGAGTTCAACCTTTTGATTGTTAATTTCACCTGAAATTTAGTACAGCTTTCAACCTAAATTCCGTGAACATGTCTCCTAAGTAATAAGGCTAATTAAAATTTTTAAGAGATTTGATTAATTGAAGAAAAATTTTCCAGTAATGAATTCTTAAAGTAAGGAGTAATTATATGTATATTTAATTTCCAATTAAATTCTATTTAACTTTTAGTCAAAGGTTTTTCTGCTGGATCTTAAATCCAGGCTGTTTATTTAAGCAACTGCTGCACTATTACTCTATTTAGGACTTTTAACCTTAACTTGGTATGTAATTAAAATTTGTATATAATGAATTAAGACAGGATATTAAATTTGTTAACTTATCTAAATTTTACCTTTTTACTTTAAGTTGTTACTATTTTTGGTTGAGAATTAACTTTAACTTTTGCAAATTAAGGAACGATTAAAAATTTAAATTCTACTTTACCTTTAATTGAGTAATTGAATGTAGGAATAAATGTAATCATTTTTCTCCAACGGGTCTACATGAGTATGTAATATTTTTCTAACTGCCTAAGGGATTTGCTAAATTTATGTATGTAATTTTTACCTGAGTAAATTAAGAAATTTCTTGAACTAAGTAATCTCTATCAATATTGGTAAAGACACCATGCTCGGTGATTCATTAAATTCCTGTGTATTTTTATGCTGGCCAGCAGAGTTTGATAACTGCATATGAAAATTTAATATTAATTTTTTTTACGGTGTAATTTTTGATTAATGTCATCTTGGTGCATATCTGAAAATAGCAATATATATTAATAATTCTAAAATGCATTATTTTAAATAGTTGTCACCTTGGTACCTTAGATCTAGAAATTAAGTTGAAAGATTGCGTGTCTTCCTTATAATGCTACAAATAAATATCCTTGGTTATATATATATATATATATTTGATTCAGAGTTTTTTTCTTATGATGTCTTGTGTAATGTTCTTAACACCAGTACTCCTGCTTGGTCTTAGGGGTTGTTCGGGTTAGTTTTTGGGAAAGATTAAACACAACGCAAATGAAGTTTTGGTTTTGATATTATTGTAGGCAAATTATTTCATTTCAGGTTTCAATTGTAACAGTTAATATTTAATGACTGGTACCATAAGACCAGAACATTTGGTACCAGAACAGTTGAGTGGATAGACCAGTAATGGTCCATATATCAGGGAAGCCTTTTTATGACAATCCTGTATACTGTTAACTGTAAGGTACCCAAGACCTCTACCTATTGTATCCTAAAGTACCACCAACGGCTGTGCAATTTTTTTTTTCGTCTTGCTGTTGTTGAATTCATGGACCTGATCAATATTATGTTCAGACCAACAGCATTAGCCGCAATAATACAGCAAGATTAGCCATGCATAATCTAATTGAGTGTTTTATAAAATGCATCGTAACTGGTTCTGATTTCTTTTCTTCATAATATAATATACCTCAGCTGAATGTCATGGAAATTCATGACAAGCAAAATCAAGAGTAACTTTTTTTTTGTTTGATTGAACTGTGGTTTAGAAGAATGCTGATGCTATTCAGTTAATAATAAACATGAATTTGGAATTTTCAGAGATGAAATAAGAATTTGTAATACACTTTTAGATATTTTGATGGTTGTATATGTGGTAATATATTTCATAAAAAATAAGAAATGTATGCTGTTATGTTTTGAGTATAATATTTGTATATACTTATTTATTTATAGGATTGGGTGCCAATAGTTACGGGAAAGCAAGCCACATTTTTAGCTTTATCTGAATATTACCAGTCTTTAGTTTGCAAAGCAAAGAAAGATGTCGGTGAAGAAATAGCTAGATTACAGGTATATATATATATATTTGCATACGTAAGAAATATTTTATTGTATTACATTTTTTTATGGTTTTATTTTTATTGAATTTAAATAATCTGAATTTTTATATTGAATCTTTTTATTATTATTATTATTATTGTATGAATTTTTGCCAGTAATTTTTTAAAAGGCTGTGAAATTTAAGTGTTAAAATTAAAGTAAGAGGAAGAGGGAGCTAAAGTAATATTTTAAAAGTAATTTAAAATATTTAAAGAGTAGAATTTAAATATGAAATTAAATGATTGCAATATGACATAGATTTGGTTTTCTTATAGTCATGTATTTCTTTGCATGTTTATGTGCTTGAGATGTGATGTTTTCTTTTACATAAAATTACTTTTTAGTTTTAATGTAAATGTAAAAGCACAGGTTTATTATTTTAATTAATTTAAATAATTCTATATCAAAATTTCTCTTAAAGTTCACCTACTATTATTTACATTTGCCTATTAATTCAGTTATAATTAGAGTTTACTAATTTTTTATATTTTCTCTTCTGCTACCATCTAATTAGGAGGATATAATATTTTGTGTAAGATTCCTTCTGTCTAAAAATAAATGTAATGAATTCTGTTTTGGTATCACATTTGTGAAAAAATAATAGAACATTTTCGTGCATTCTCTGTTTGTGTGTTTCACATTTTCCTTCCCTACTGTTTGATGAGAACAATATTTTATAAGTTTTATTTATTTATTTATTTTTTGTTTTACATGTAGCCAGAAAAGAACCGTAATAAATTTATGTACACTACCTCTTGCCTTGTAAATTCGCCGCACTATCTAGATGTAATGTAAAAATAAGAAAGGGAAGTATATATACAAAATTTAGGAAGGGATGACCACTGCACAATTCTCAGTTCTCTGACATGTGAAAATTATTAATATTCTACTGCATATGAAATTAAAATTTGTTGAAGTAAATGCAGAGTAAAATAAAAGAAACATTTTCTTTTAAAGCCATGCCATGCATTTTCAATGACATATTGATAGATTTTTGTTCTTTTTCCATGCTTTTACTTCGATTTTTAAAAAAATTAAAAAAAAAAAGAGTGGGCAAATACAGAAAAAAAGGGGGGGAAATGAAAGTCAGTCTTTTAATTTTTTTTTGGGAGGGGGGAAGATTGAGAGATGTTGTTATAGTAAATCTGAATAATGCAAAAAAGCATCATCTGTTTTCTAGATTTTGGCGTTATTTCACCTGAACTTTGCATTTAGTGAAATAACAGACTGTGCTAAAAGAGGGCAGTAAAATTTAATTGGAAAAGTGTTGTTAACAAATATGAACTAGATTCGGTGTTAATTGATAGAGCTAATTATAAAAGTGAAGCAACAACCTGTGTTAGGCATAGATTTTTGGAATAGAAAGTTCTTGAGTTTCTATGGTAAGAATCTACCCCTAACACAGGTTGTTGCTTCACTTTTATGATTTATTTGAGGTGTGTTTCTGTTGTCTTCATCATAAAGTTAAAATTTTCACTGCCACATTAAAAAAAAAAAAAAAAAAAAAAAAAAAAAAAAAAAAGAAAAGAAAAAAATCACCTGTCTTTTTTTCAAACTAAACTTGATACTTTTTCTTAAATTTACTTCTTAAATTTATTAAAAAAACTGGTGCATTTTTTCAGAAAATGTTTACTTTTGTGTCAAAATATATATGTTAGAATAATGTTTTAACAATTTATGCCACATGTTTAAGACATGAAAAATGCCATTTGTTTATGAATTTGCCTACCAGGATAGATGATATGAAACTATCTTCTTTTCTTTGTCATATTCATAAATTTAAACTCAAGAGTGTCATTAAGTAATCACTAAGTAATTGTTTTTAACTCTAAATTTGTTTATATTTAATTCTAGATATATTAAAAATGTTTTATAGTAATAAGCAACATATTGTTTCACAGAAGGAGAATTGAAATAAATTATTGCATAAAATTTAATGAATGATTAAGTTAATTATTTTTTACAATAATTCTTTATTGGGAGCATTGCAGATTAATGGCTAACAGTTTGATAGCAACTAATTTAGGTAGATTTGTTTGATATTGTTATTTATTTATTAAAAATTTTTTTGTGTGGTTTTATTAAAATTCTTTTGACATGTCATATGTACGCTGGTATTACTGAATGCTTTTGAAATTGTATAAAAGTTTTTATAAAATGATATATATGTTTAATTTTTATAGAAAGCTTTGGATTTAATGAAAGTTGCTGAAACTAAGGGTATTTTGACTTCTGATTTAAGAGATTACCAGGCACGAATAACTCACAATTATGAAGAAGCTAAAAAAGACAATGATTTCATTTACCATGCACGCATTCCGGACCATAAATCGTTGCCACCTATTGGCAAAGCTGCATTGGCAAAACCCATTCTTCCTGGTGAAAAACTGAATCCAAATTCTCAAGGTAAAATCATATAACTCTATTACTTCCTTTTTTTTTTTTTTTTTAATTTCTGTTATTTAGAAGTTTTTCGAAGACATTAAAAAGTAAAATTAGTTTATTAGTTACATAAGCCAAATTTGACCTCCTCTTAAAATTTTGGAAAAGCCACTTAAATTTAGTCACAGTTAATTTATCAATTGTCAATTTTCACTCTAGTTTTTCCTACAGTAGTAGATAATAGTACTTTATTACCAGAAATCTTAAAACAGTTTATTATCTACTTTATTGGTGTATAGGGTTAGAAGAATAAGTGCTCTTTTTTATTTATATTGCCCTAAAAATACTAATAAATATATTTTTCTGTTTATTACTTATTGGAAAATGTAATAAATGTAATTTTGATTATCAAAATTTGGAACTTCCCTGTAAATTTTACTAAGTCTTTATAATTATTGAGATGTAAAAATTTGTGCACCAAGAAGCTATCCATTTGAGCCAAAAAGTGATAGATGTGATATGCATGTATAAAAAATTGCATCATTGCAATGTCAGAAAACTGAATGGTGTATTCGAGAGAAAGGGCTATGGAAAGTCAGCAGGTCAGTGAGGTGTTAGTCTATTTCTAATGATAAGGATACAAGCTGCTGTCCAGTTGTTACAAATTTGGTGATTTCTTCTCAAATTGTTCTCAATCTGTGGGTTTATTCACTGATATTCTTGGATGGTTAGATGTACTTTTCCACCATTTCCCAAATATACTTTGTGTGGCGACCATGGCACACATAGGAATTTTTCAAGGAGGTTTCGAGGATCGAAAGTCCACCATTCTCTTATCATACCCCAGTACGCTGCCAAACATATTCTTTTGATTTTATCAGTTGTCGGGGGCAAAAAACAGTAAAAAATAAATTATTGAATAAATATTTAGCATTAATTAATAAAACAAATTATTAATGACAAATACTTAATTAAATTAACAGAAAGCACAAGAATTTATGTATTTACTTTTCTCATAATTCAAAATGAAAACAACAAAGCAAATTCATCATTTTTGAAGCACCAAGTCATAGAAGAAGAAAAATCTCACTTTAATTACAAAACTAAAAACATGATGATTACTGTGTTTTCATGTACAGTCACCAGTCTGCTTCTACAGGCTTACAAATAGTTGCAGAATAAAGTCTAGTTTTCTTGGGTTTTTTTCCGATTTCATTTATAACTTCCTCAGGGGTAATGGTGACATTGCTTGAATTCAGCAGTGCAAGACCATTTAAACATTCATTATGCATGGTATTTCTTAAGTATGGTTTTAGCTTTCTAAAAGTCGAAAGACCTCTCATACTGAACATTATTGTGATTAGCAGCTGGGACATTATTACGGTAATGGAGCATTTTCAATTCTGCATTATTTCCTTCTGAATCTGTCAATAATTTCTCAGCTTCATCATATATTTCTTTAAAAATACAATCGAAATTAATTTTAAAATCCACGAGGCTTTCAGTTACCGAGTCTGCGTAATTTAGAACTTTCTGAAATCAAGATTAATCGATTGTAAATATTCACAAAGCCTTTTTAGTTACAGCAAACAACTTCCTTAAACACAGCAGGAGCATTAAGAAACCTTATTTTAATAATGAGCCATCAATTAAAGATGCATGAGTTGAGGCGTCTGCCTTTCCAAAACAAAATTTCTTCCAGAGCTGCTATAACGGCAAGAAAAATATCTGCCAAGACTATTTGTCATTCACATTCCAACCAATTTTTGTTTTTTCTTTTAGGCCAAAGCACGTTAGACCAGAAGGGCTATTAATTTTGTTTTGGCATTTTGCGTCGTTTCACTTTCTGCTGTGATTCACTTTTTAAACTGTTGCCACTAAATATTACTGCCCTGTATTATATTTAAAGAAATTAAATAATGAAGAATCTGCATAAATGTATGTATGCTTCTCGCATTGTGATAAAACAATGATATCTAGAGCCATCAAATTTTGAATAACGTAGTCTTCCACTGAATATGGGAATCTGGAAGCCCTAATTTGGAATTTAGAATTTGTTTTATTACCTATTTCATATTTTGTTAGACATTAAAGAATTTTTGATTAACAAACTCAACAATTTCAAAGCAAGGAATGGCAACAATGTACGGGGGGGGGGACATTTTAATCTCCAGTGTATGAGGCTGTGTATCAGAAATTCTCAAGATATGTTCATTTTAAAATTATTTTGTGATATTGCTGTTGAATTGAATTTTATAGGTTAAGTGCAAAGAACATGATATTTAATAAATAAAGGTCGCTCACAAAATGTTAAAAAAAGTGCCCCTTTAGGCACAATGTAAATCTGAAAGCTTCCAGATTTTTTTTTTAGTCTGAGCAATATTCTTTAATTTTTCATTTTAGACAATGTTGTCATTTTGGTGTTTGAAAAAAAAATTATAAATTCCTGGTACAATTCCCATATAATTCTGGATCTCTGATATATTGCATGAATTGGATATTGCCAGATTTAAACTGTGTGAACTGCAGTGGGTGTATAAAGCAAGAGGATATTTTCCCTTTAATTTTTGCCCACTCATTGACCTAGCTCCATCATAACTTTGTCCCCTCAAAAACAAAAAATTTATTCTGAATGATTCTAAAGATTTTAAAATCGCTGATGCTAGATCAATGCCAGTACAATTTGTAACTGGAAGAAATCATAGAAATTCTTCATGAATTAAATTATCGTTAATAAAGCATACTGCTAAAGGTAACTACTGAATCCCTGCAATATCAGTGAATTTGTCTGCAATGATGCTGAAACTCTTGTTTACATGGTTGACAATATCTTTTAATTTAATTTCATTGATTGATGAAATTATTTCATTTTGTGTTCTCAACTGATGTAAGTATTTCTCCCACTGTCTTCCAAGTGTTTTTCTAGAACATTATCTCCAGCTTCTACACGAAATTTAACCAGCACTCAAAAGTTTTCTTCATTTTTATTTGTTTCCTTGGTTAAATTTTAGAGACCATAATCCAAACACCCCCCATAAAGCAATTCCTTGTTTACCACTGAAAGTTACAGTTTTAATAATAGATCATAAAAATTGTCGATTTTTAGAAACTTCTTCAGCTTTTTTTTTCTGTCAATACTAACAATAAAATTTTCACTATTTTTTTTTTCAAATTTGAGTAAATTTTGAGACATTGTTGGCGATATTTTAATGACTTGTAGTTTTTAAAATATTCTCATGCGCGATTGCACTTTTTTTTTTTTTTTTTTGAGATTATGACAAACAATGCTATTTTGAAACCACTGCATTTGAAATTTCAAACTTTTTTATTTTGTAAGTGTAATCAGAAAAGTATCATTTTTATTGGGATACCATATATTGCTTAAAATATGAATTACCTCAAGATTTGGTACAGGTCCTTTAAATTTCATGTAATTCGCTATATCAAAATCAGTTACTGTAATATTTGAAACTGGAGTTGGATTATTATTTTCGTTATTTTGGTTGTAACTCGGATATCTTAAATTTTCACTCACTTTCATTTTCTCTTGTACATCATCACCCAATACCTTTTCAGGTTGAAGCAAACCATTTGCTGTAGATGAGAATCTTCTTCCACTTCCAGACTATTTTGTTTTTCATCTTCTCATACTTTTTTCACAAAAGACAATAATATGATTTGTTTTTTTTTATGATTTTGATCACTCATTTTTATAATATAATTTAAAAATCATATTTTTACAACTTAGAAATCAAAATGGATTTACGCTGCATTGAAAGACATATATACCTTTTGAGTGTATTCCTGGGAAGTCCCTTGATATTTCAAATGTGAACTATTGTGCCTTCGGTGTCTTGAAAAGAGCCCTTTCTAAGTGCAGTCTCACTACACCTGATGGACTCTAGGAAGTAGTAGAAGAGGAATGGAAATCAGAAATTTTACAAAAAGCCGTTCTATCATGGAAATCGTAATGCAGACTTATAGTTAAGAAAAAAGGGTATCAGACTGAACATTTAAAGAAGATATGCTTTACATCTTAAACATTAATTAAACAACCCTGAAATCCCTGAAATCTTAAAAGTGTGTAAACATCATCTGTAGTTACTTCTTTTATGTAAATACAAATAAATAATCAGAGTAAGTATATCCCTAAAAATGGTGCTTATATCCCCATTCTACATAATTTTTTCAAAACATTATATTATATTTGTTTTCAAATCTTAAAAGAAAAAAAAAATTGTACCCTTTTTAGCCTCTGACTGATTTTTCAATTTGTAGTGTAAAATTCCAAAGGTAGAAACATTCTTTCAGTCCTTGGTGATAAAGATCTTGCTATGCTTAACATTTCAATCATATCCAGTTCTTTTCCCCTTATGCATTCTTTTAGAAAAGCTCTTGATTTTTATCACTTGGATGTGGTCGGTGACTTGACCACATCATTTTTAGAAGGGTTCTGCAGAAAGGTGGAATACAAATTATGTGATTGGTAATGGTGTTCCTATATAATGTGTTTTAAACTATTTTATGCATTTTTTATTTTTTTTTTCAAGTTGTTTTCAGGAGCTTTTTAAATTTTAACTCTTGATTTTTATCACTTGGCAGCCACATCATTTTTGAAAGGGGTCTGCAGAAAGGTGGAATACGAATTAGGTATTAAATGTACGCCGATAATGGTGTTCCTTTATATTGTGTTTTAAACAATTTTATGCATTCTTTATCTTTTAAGCTGTTTTCAAGATCATTGTAAATTTTAACAGCTTTATAATGCTGTAGTCATCTTTTGGATTTCATCGAAAGTGATCGAACTTAACTTCATACAAAGGAAAGGATTTTCTGCATTTCATTTGTTTGTCATATTAAGAACTTTTGGCTGAATATTCTTTGACTTCTTTGAAATCATTCTAAAAATATGTAACACCCTCTGTGTTTGTGCTTTTGAAAAAAAAATTGCAAATTAAAGATTAATTATTAGGATAATGATGCTCATAACAAGTGTAAGATTTGGATAGTTGTTTAATAATTTTAGAATGAAAACACCATTGAATGAGGAGATTAATTTTGTTCAGGAATTTTTTTTACACAACAGAGGGGTGATATCCTTTTCACTTAGTTCACAATTTCTTATCTTGCATTCAGTGAAGATCAGAAACTATTATTAATCAGTGAAACCTGAGCTTTATTAATTTTTCATATTATAAAAATATGTTGCTTACTAATATAAAATATAATAATGTAAATTCAAATTTTACCTATATTTTTAATAATAGCTTATGATAAATGTCATTTAACACCATTACTGTAGCAATAAAATGTATTGCTAATGCTATATAATGCAATCATTGTAAAATTTCTAAGAATCTTTTAAACACTATCATCTGTATAAAAGTGAAACTTTGTTAGATTGCAAGCTTCTCTGTATGCTTTTTGTTTTTTAGTTTATTTCAATGGTAATTTTTTTCAAATAGTAATATCCTGATAGTTTGGAAGTTACCTACTTATACCATTTGATAATAATAAAAGAAATGTAGAGACAAATGCTAAAACTCACCGATGTCATAGGAAGTATGTAGGAGTGAGGGTCTGTTGAGGAATAAATGAAAAATAAGTGTGTATTTGAAAAAATTTAGTTGCTTAAATAGTTTTTAAACAAATATTTAGATTATGCAACATTATAGCATCTTTACAGAATCATAACAAAGCATGTCAACGAGCTCTTCACATGTACTCACCTGAGATGTAAATGTAAGATTTTTTTTTTTAATTCTGGAGAAACACACAAAATGCAAACTAAAAATCTGGTAATCTGAAATTGTAAAAGCAGTATAAGAGGTTTGTATGTGTATTAATGCCCACTGTATACAAGTAGCAAGCTGTTTCTACATGTGAAAAGGCTCTTACAAGATCAGCTTACATGCAGTGATGGGAATCTTTGCATGTTTTGTCAAGTTCATGATTATCATTATGAGAAGGGTGAGAAGTCTTTAATTGCTAGCAATTTGCTTCTAATTGTCATTAAATCTAATAGTTTGATGCAATACAAATGCAATAAATATCTAAAAATATGAATATATATTCAGTCAACACCCACATTGAAAGGATATCAAATATATAATTTTTAAAAGATGGAGGGTATCAAACAAACCTGAAAAGCACACTGTTTGAAGTAAACATTGAAAAGACTATAGTGAGGAAAAATCAATAGGGAAACATAATTTTATATTTCTTTTACAAGCAGTTCTTGCTTTTTTAGCCTGTTAGTATATGTATACTTGTAGGGTTAGTATCATTTTTAATTGAACAGTTATTATGAATTAGACCTTTACTATAACTTCTCTTTTCTTTTTTATGATCGGAAATTAGTTTGAGAGTATTTAAGTCCAGGGTTTTGGATTGTGTGTTTCTACCTCTCAAGGCCATTACTAGTTTTTTTTTCCAGTTCTGATAAGATTGAAATTCTTTGACTTTGCATTATTGCTGCTGACATTTAATTGTTTCACTGGTGAGAAGTTCTCAGCCAACTTAGAGTTTAAAATCAATTATGTAGTCTTCAAATACTGGGCTTAGTTTTAAATTTGAATTTGATTCTTACTTTAACGTTCATTGCCACAAGTGGTGGTTTTGTTAAGCATAAGACATGTGTTTATGTTAAATTTCTGATTTGGTAAAAAAGTTGTTTGAAATCTTTTCAAGACTCTTGTTACTTCAGACCAAGTGATAATTCACTCCAAGTCTGTTAGGAGTCTGATGCTAGTTTGTGCTATCAAAGTCAAACTCTATATATTATATCAGTCATTAATTTTATTATATGTAGTTTTAGAACTGTAATAAATATATTCTCATTCATGCTCAGATACATCCTTAGTCACTTTAAAAAAGTGACTTTTACTGCTGTAACTGTCTGCTAACATTATTATATTTGCTGAATGGTGTTTGTAGAAATTTTCTGTATAGGGCATCCTTTGCGACAGTAGTGATATATTTAGATGGGTGAAATTAACTTCACATAACAGCTTTAAAGTGTAATGGGGAGAAAATAAGTACATAGCTATGTATCTGTTGAGTATGGAAAATGGGGCAAAATTGTGACCTATTGCTTTGCCAGCAGCCAGCTAGAGGTTAGGGACAGTTCTGTTCCGCAAGAGTGAATCCTTTATATACCTGAGCTTTGGATGCTTATTGGGAATTGAATTGCATAGATTGAAAGATTTTCATGTACTGAACAGTCTTGTTTACAGCAGTCTCATCTTAGATGAATACGAGTTCATTATAAACAATTTCAGAAATATTGTAAAGAAAAAGAAAAGCAAACATATCTTTGCTTTTATATTGCCATATTGGACATTTTCCTTACTGAGGAATTTAGCAATTTCTAGCTGGTGATATTTACTTCCATTCTGAATCTTAGATAAAACTTTTCTCTCCTTTAATGCATCTGAGAAATATGCTATATCTGCATTGTGATTAGATTATTTTAGTATCAAGTATTGGGTTGGAGGGAAAGTTCTGTCGTATTTTAAATAGGCAGGTGATTTTTCTTGTAAATTAAAAAAAATCTGTCTAGTGAGTCAATCGGATTTTTTTTTGTTTTTTTAGCTGCTGTATAATATAAAAGGTGCCCTTTTTTACCGTTCATCATTTACTTGTGATATTTAAAGTGAAAAACATGTCAGTAGATAAAGTGCATTTATGACACTGCATTTTATATGAGTTCCAAAAAGGAGGAAACGCATCGGTTGCATGTGAAAATTTGTGTGCGGTATTTGGAAAAGATATTGTAAATGTTCGTACTTGTCAAAGATAGTTTAGCAAATTTCGTTCCGGGAATCTGAGCCTCAAAGAAAGTGATCGATCTGGACGACCATCCAAGATCAATAATTATGTTTTGCGATCCATGTTTGAAAATAATCCACATTTAACAAGTCGAGATTCATCATACAACTGTTCGGGATCACATTAAATCTCTTGGGTTTGTGTTAAAGCAAAGTATTTGGGTTCCACATGAATTAACGGAAAAGAATTTATCTGATGGTGTAAGAATGTGTTCATCACGTCTGATTAGACAGAACGTGGAGTCTTTTTTGGACAAGCTGGTTACTGGAGATGAAAAGTGGATTATTTACGAGAATATTAAGAGAAAAAAATCTTACTGCAAACCAGGAACATCTTCAGCAACAGTTCCAAAACCAAGTGTCCATCAACAAAAAGTACTGCTTTGTTTGTGGTGGGACAAGAAAGGTCCAGTGTACTACGACTTGCTGAAACAGGGAAAAACCATCAACGCGGATCTGTACTGCAATCAGCTGGATCATTTGAATGCAGCTATCAAAGAAAAAGGGCCAGTATTAGCGTCCAGAAAAGGAATAGTGTTCCACCACGATAACGCTCGCCCGCATACTGCAATGGTGACACAACAAAAACTGAATGCGTTAGGATGGGAAGTCCTTAGTCACCCACAGTATTCACCTGACATTGCACCATCTGATTATTACCTGTTCAAGTCTCTGCAAAATTATCTAACAGGAAAAAAATTCAAGTCTTTTGAAAGTGTTTCTAAGGCAGTTGCTGACTATTTTAATTCCAAGGATGAGAACTTCTACAAAACAGGATTTCACAGGTTACCTGAAAGATGGCAACAGGTTGTAACAAATAACGGAGCATATATAATTGATTAATATTAAACACATATTTTTATAAATGAATTCAAATGTTTTCTTTAAAATACGACAGAAGTTTCCCTCCAACCCAATAATTTGCATGCTGGATTTTCTGTCAGGGTATTTAGAACAAGTATATTGGTTAACATTACCGATCATCTTCAGTTGAGGATTTTATAACAAACAGCACAGATGAGTAGTACTGTTGCTGCAACGCAAACTATAGTTTGAGATTGGTGACTATAAAAAAATTTGAACTTTTTTCTTATTTCTTGCTTTCAGTTAAGAGTGTTGGTAGGTGATAACTTTGGCCATCATTCTTTAAACTATTTATTTTACTCAAGGAGGCGAAAACTCTATAGCTTAATATTTCTGCATTCGCTTGGTCATTTACTTCTAGATTTGATTAATTTTTGGCTGAATTTGACTTTTACCATTGCTTAAACTTTTGCATTTTGGATTTACACTGCCTGCATTCTACCATTTGTCATACAACAGAGTTATTTTCTTAGCAAAGGGGATGCCTGCTGCTGCTTCATGCTTAGATGAGAGAAGAATGACACAACATAATTTTATGGATTTTCCCCCTAGTTTTATGCAACAAGGTCACTGCGGTCAGTTCACAAAATTGTTAATTGTATAGTTTATTTTCTTTCCTGTAGTGCATTTTTTTAGGTTGTTAGTTCATGAACTGAACCATTCTTACATAGTATGCATTTTATATTTTTAGCTTGTATTTCAGTAGTTACCAAAAATGTTATAAAATGTTGAAATGCAGAAGTTTTTTTTTTTAAACTTAAATGCAATTTAAAGCATTTTTTTTAAGGGTGGTATTATTTAATTTTTTGAGAAATGCATTCCAGTAAATTAATTTTCCATTTTTTTCATTTGTTTACCATTTAGATTTATTTAGTGCCTTGTTACCTGTAGCTGTTCAGCAAGCAATGAGTGCTTTTGAACTTCGAAAAATGGAAATAGTGAATGGTGAGAAAGCAAAGTTGCAGAGTGAAACTCAAATGTTGAATGGGTTAGTTTGTACTATTTCTTGTTTCTTAACTTATATCAGTCATATATATGCTTTTATATAATTATTTAGCTTTATGCTCCTTCTTTCCTGCCCATTTGATGCAAAATTGAGTAAAATTGTAGTTCATAGGAAAGGTAGATTGTTCTCTTTCTTTTTAATAATGTCAACTTACTTTTATGAAAGTTTTAATTTTATTGAAGGAGTAATTATTTTAGATGCTGTATATTCTTGTTTACTTTGAAATAGAAAATTTTGATGTGAGGAGAATGATTTAAAAGTATTGAATAATGAAAAGAGTATTTTAATATGTGCTTGCATTTAATAATGATTTAATATAAATAATTGATTGCTTTTCTGTATTTTTAATATTTATTAATAAAAAATTATTTCCATTATTATTGCATTATTTCACTGGCAAGGCCTGGGTTAAGTTTAAAGCTTTTTAAAATTAGGAAGTCTTAATTTAAGCTTGAAAAATCAATTAAATTTTTAATAAAAAAAAATCAGAAAATGTTAGTAACTATTATTTAAGAGAAGAAATATTAAATTTTATAGAAATTTGTTTAGCATATGTAAATGATTGGCAATAAACCTTACTTTGCTGGGTAGTTTAAAAAAATATGCATTTGAAAGAAGTAACTGAAATGTATATGTACTGTACTAATTGAATTATTGTTGTTATTATTTATGTAAAAAATGAAAGAAATGCACATTGCAAACAAACTGCTGAGAGTAATTTCCTGTTGCTACTAACCCAGCAGTGTGACAAGATAGGCATTCTGGTCTGTATTATGGCTTCAGATTTGTTAACTGTTTTTTTGGCTGACAGTTTGCATGAGTTTGCATGAGTCTCCTTCATCATACATATGCAGCAACTATGTTTTGATTGTACTGTATGGATTTTAAGAGAGAGAACACTGGTCTCTGAAATGACCACTCAAAATTCATGTGTTTTGCTTAAAAAAACAATGAAAAATGCAAAAGAACTTTTGAAAGGTAGAAATATTCCCTTTATGCTAGTTAGTAGGCAAATTAATTTAATAATTTATTCAGAATTTTCAGTAAAAATTTTAATTATAATCAGCTAAGATTTTGCTCTATCGAGATGTCATAAAGATGGCAACATTTTTATTTTAAACACCAAAGTAATTTTAGAATGCTTTACTTGAGCTTGCTAAATGTTTATTACTTTTTTTAATGAGAATTTAAGGTCAAGCATTTAATAAACAAGTGATTAAATTATATGCAGTGAGGTCTCAGTTAACTGGTGTAAGGATTAGCAATGCCTTGCCTTTAAAATAATTGTTTATTGTAGAATGATGGAAAAGTTACTGCTATAAACCGTAAACTTAAAATAAAACTCTCTGTGGAAAGTACAGGAAAGGAAAATTCTTGGCAGCAATAGCAGTTGTTGCTTGTGAAATTAACTCTGTTAAAAAATAAAAAGTTTTGTTGTATATATACATGAGTGTATACATGAGTATACTCATGTATATATACATGAGTACTGTGACATTGGAGTTCTGAATGTCATTGTGTGCCCAAATGCATTTTGCATGTGAAAACAATCCCTATAAAATCTTTTTATCAAAATATTTGAATTCTCACATTCTTATTTAAATGTTATTTTTTGTAATATAAACAGGTAATTTTGAAAAGTGTTATTTTTCTATAATATAAACTGGTAATTTAAAATAAAAACAGAAATTAAAACTAAGTACATTATTTGTAATAATAATTATATTTATATTTTAAAATTATATACACACAGTGATGAAGTAACAAATTTAATAAGTTTTAATAAAGTTACTAATTATATAAGTACTCTTTATATCTTATTGTCAGACTTTTATACAAAATTTTAAGTTGTTTGCATGGTGTGAAACGTTTTAAGCTTGAATACAAGTTTTAAGAACATTCCATTCAGTTAAGTTTTAAGTCATTCTGACAACATTTGTGCGCATTTAAAATTTCAAGTGACACATTCAGGGGTTGGCACTTTGTTCTTATATTGCTTTTGATATGTTTGGCTCATGGAGATCATCATATATGGTATGCTAAGAGTGAAGAAGTTAATGACACTTATAACTTATTTTCTTCATCTCTAATAAGGTTTATTCGATGTTTTTATTTTGTTCACTCATACTTTTGATTTTGTCTTATTTTACTTGTGTATTTTTCTGTTGATCTTTAACACACTCCCTGAAAAGCTGTAAAGTTCAAATTTTGTGCACACTCTGTCAATGGGAATGCATTGTGGTGAAGCAGTTTTTTCAGAATTTGATTTTTTAAAAATATAATATTTAAACAATTTTTTGTACATATTTTTTTTAGTGAACGAAGGAAGACTATCAGAAATTTACTATTTGCGCCATCAAATACAGGGAAAATGTTTTCAATGAAACCCATATGAAAATTTTAAATTAATTTCTGAATTTTTGAAAAAGTCTTGATTTTTAGACTGACATTTATGATTTAAAAATTTCAACATCTAAAAATGTATCAGATGTAAAGTTTTCAAATTTTCCCAGATAATAAAACAATCTTTTTCTGCCTTTTAAAACAAGAACAATAAAAAAAATAATAATAATTGAGTAACTTTCTGCATTTTTTACACTCAGAAAATTAAAAAAAATCTGAAGCAGGCAGAAGGAAAAAAAAAAACGTTTTGAGTTTGTTGTCTTGGTGCACTTAATGATATAATTTCTAATTTTGCCACTTTCATGACAAATTGATGATATTTGTTTTTCATTTTAGCTTGAAGTAAAAGGTTCGTTGCAACAATGTTATTACATCCAGTTTTTTAAACTGAATATTCAGTAATTTTTTTTTTAATTCTCTGAAATGATGTTATTTTTTATTTCATAATTTTCTTATAATTTATTGCTTATGTTTTAATAATGACTAAACATTTCATTATTGATAACATACAATTGAGACTAAAAAGCAGAAAATAAAATGCATTAAAAAATGTTTTTTATGCAATAAGATTTTATTTAAAATGGATATTATAATTAATTCATTAGAAGAAGAAAAATAATTTATCATATACTTTTATGGGAATAATAGATTAAATAATTCTCTTTACATAATTCATATACAGTTTTATATTGTGAATAATAAAAGCATGAAGTGCCTGAATAACAAAATCTATTAAAACCTTTTTTTTTAAATTTTATTGCATTTGCAATATTTTTTTTTAAATTTTTGAATATTGTTTTAATTTACATGATTAAAAGAACTTATTCTTCTGATTTTAAAAATACACATAATAGTATTTTTACTGTTAGTTGTAATATAGGCTATTCCTGTTACATGTGTTTTTTTAACTACCCGTAGATTAACCAGGACTTTTGAGTTAACCATGGATGTCATGCTTGATATTGCCCTAGCTAATCAAAAGTTGATTGCATCAATGAATAGTATGATTATATGTTAGTAATGTTATATGTTATTATAAGGTGCCATGTGATATACTTTGATTGTTATGGATTAATATTTTAATCAGAATTTTAAGCATCCAATATTTTTTTTAAATATTATAACATGTTAAACTTGGGATCTTTGTAATCCTTGTAGCATTTTGGCATCATTAAATTTACCTGCAGCTTTAGAGGATACAACTGGCAATTGTTTACCACAGTCTTTGAGGGAGAAAGCTGCAGCAGTTCAAGAGAAGGGTGGCATGGAAACAATTCAAAGACTTTTGAATGAATTGCCTTCCTTATTACAAAGAAATAATGAGATTTTGAAAGAAGTGAGTATTTTAAGTGTTCATTTTTGTATATTTCTAAACATCTGTCTAGACTAGAAATTAAAAGTGATATTTTAAGCATTTGGATTATTTGCTTGTTAATCTTACAATTGTTTACTAGAAAAGTAGATCAAATATGAAACATCAATTCTGAATGAAAACAGAACACTCTAAATAAAAATAATAGTAAATTTGGCAGTCTGAAAACTTAAGAATACATTCTGATACATCTAACAAGAGTTTACCATTAAAAAAGTTAAGCAGTTTTAAAAGCTTGAAAAAGTAGGGAAAAAATCATGCAAATGGTTTGCTTTTGTTAAATAAAAATATGTATTACTGCCATCTCAAGAAACTGAATTTTTGCTGTTGAATAAAATTTAAATGTAAGTCTAAAAGCTGCATTTATTTTAGCATATCTTTTTGAACATAAAATGGTGTAAATAGAAAAGTATCAAAATATTAAAAATGTATATTATCGCTTTAGCAAAATTAAAAACAGAGGCATTATAATATGTTTATTATTACTAAAAAGTATTTTAACCAATAGATTTTATTTATTTTGGATGCAAAGATAGCGAGCATGGGAGGTAGAGTTAGAAACTTTGTAGCTGATCAGTCATAGATTTTTTTGGGGGTAGGGGGTAAGGTGGTTTTATAGAAACTACTTTTGAAACAGAGTTTTATTCTGAATCTGTGTTGATCTAAATTTTTTTTTTGGCTTAATTCTTTTTTTAAAAAAGGATATTCATAATAAATGTAAAATATTTTTAACAAGTCTAAGTAAAATGACTTTGAAATGATTAACTTATATTGAGCAATCTAAAACTGTAATATTAATAGAAAATAAAAGATCGTATGCAACATCATGTGGTAACAGTATCAGTTTATTACACATTGAAAATTATAACTCTTGAAGAAAAATCATTTTGAGGTGTATAGAGATAGTAGAACATCTGTAAATGTTTGATGATCGTAAGTCAATGGATGGAGTTGACTGTATCTTTTTTATTAAATGTAAAAATATATGTAAAAAAGTAAGCAATGTCTAATTTTTGCTAGAGAAACTTATACTGTGTGTGGAAACTAATAAATGTTTAACTTCATAATATTCTCTTTTTGATAGAACCTAACTTGCTGGCTACAGAAGAATTTCATTAATATGTGGCACTTTGCAGTTCTATAATGTATTAAATGTATAATTTAGTTTATATATATATTACTTTTTTGACATTTGAATATGCAGAAATTTCAAAATTATTAAATTTTATTAAAAAAATATATTGAAGTAAGTAGAGTTTAATTTCATGTACACAGCCCTCCAAAAGTTAAGGAACAGCATGTTTTTTTGTGTCTAATTTGAGAATGAAGCAATATAGAAATAAAAAATTTACAGGACATGTTCACTAACCAGTTCTTTAATGAATGCGACATATAATGTTTCTAAACTTCAACACAAGCATGAATTACAATAAAAAATTGCACTCTTGGCAGAAAAATCCAGTCTTGGAGAAACAGTACATCACATTTTTTTAAGGAAAAATGGGTGGTAACATTACAAAAATGGGTTCTAATAAGGAATGTATTAGAACTAGCTGCAATACAACTCCTAGCTGCGATGTTTTATGCTGTCAATTAAGTTGTCGGTCAGGGAAATGGAAAGCGATGACCAGACACGGAGTAATCCTTGTTCAAGCTCATCTAACAACCTTGGAGGAGGATTTAAAGCAGCAGCCTGTCTCACAAGGTTGTCCCAAAGATACTGTATTGGATTTAGGTCTGGGGATTGAGCTGGCTATTCTATCCACTGCATACCGTGACCCTCAAGATATTCTTCAGCAACCCAAGCTCAGTGCAGTCGCACATTGTCGTCCATCAGAAGAAATCCAGGACCAATAGCAGTGGTGGTGGCAATAGGGGTGGACATATTGATTAAGGATCTTGTCTCAATATCTCATACCAGTCAAAAGTTCCTCCATGGAACATTTGCAGGTCAATGTGACCAATGAGAGGGATCCCAGCCAAAACCATTATTTCACCACTTCTGTAACTGTGTGTGATTGGTTGTTTCTGGTGCATTGTTCCCTCCAGATCAGGTGACGAGCTGAATTGCTCTCTAATGTGAATCTGGACTCATTTGTGAAGAGAACAGACGTCCATTGTTGACTGGTCGTGGAGATGTGTTCTCTTGCCAACATATGTCAAGGGGACACTAGCAGCTAATCGTCTTGCTTATGGACCTGTATTGTGCAGACATCTACATACTGTAGTAGCTTAGATTCTTGTTCCTGTTGCCACTAAATGATCTGCCATGAGCTGAGACACAGTAATGTTACCCCTCCTTCAGGCCGAAAAAGCTATAACGGTCTTCCGCATGTGTTGTACCCTAGGTCTGTCTAGAACATGTCTTTAGACACAGAATCCTCGGATTCAGACTGATTCCATAGTTGGTGGACTACACTATGACAGACATTGAGACGTCTAGCTGCATTTCTATCCCACCTTTGAGCCATTTCTATCCATCCAGTTGCCCACCACCTCAACAAATTGGGCAAACGGCATCTGGACTTGATAGATTCTCCTGGATATTGTCCACAAAACTGTAATAACAACTGAAGATCAGCACTCGTGAACAAAATTAAAAATTTTTGCATTTTTTCTGTAACTCCTATATAAGTATTCATTTCTATAAAATAAAAATTGTAGCTATTGTTTTTGCATATATTTTCTTAAACTTTGTTATTTTCATGCATATGAACTGCAAATTTAAATGTTACTGACATTTTTGTAATGGTGAGCTTTGAAAAACATGCTGTTCCCTAACTTTTGAAGGGTAGTGTATATTTAATTATGTGACTTTAAATTATCTTAAGAGCTTATATCTGGTAACAGTATGTAATGAAACCTGTACTATGGCTCATGCGTATTATAAATAATAACGGTTTACCTTTGATTGTATATGATGTGATGCAAATATGACAAATATATTATAACTAGTGGTAATATATTATTTCAGAGTGAACGAATGTTGAATGATGAAGAAGAATCAGATCAAGAGCTGCGTTCAAAATTCGGAAGCCAGTGGGTGCGAACACCTTCTTCAAAGCTTAATGAACCTCTAAAAAGTAATCTTCAAAAGTATTCTCAGATTATAAGTACTGCAGTTTCTGCCGATGCTATTGTAAAGGAAAAATATGAGAAACATAAGGATAAAATTGCTTTGCTTTGCCTTCCTGAGGTAAGAACATATCTGCTGTTTCGTATTTTTATTTTCATTTTATATATTTTTTGTTTTCATATCTTTTTTTCATTTACTGATCTGTAATATGATTGGATTTTTATGCTATGTTAAAAAAGGAAGAATTTTTTATTCTTTTTATGTATAGTAATTTGTATTTTATTTAAAAAATTATTGTAGTATGCTTGATGATATCATTCTTTTCATAATTATGGTATTAGTATGTTAGATTCACTTGAATAATATAATGTCACTCCAGGTTTTAAAATAAAAAAGAGATAAACTTTAAAAATGCATATAACTGTTTTTGTTATTACTTCATTTACTTGCATATTTCCTCAATTTTTGCTCTTGAAAATAGAGAGGGTGAAAATTATATAGTTGCGTGTTTTTTATTGGAGTGAATAACAACGACACTTGATGAAGTATCAAAACACAATTTATTAGCCAGTATTATTCAAGACAGCTCCAAAATCATGTTTACAGTCGTCGAAGAACGACTATAAACATGCTGAAAAATCAGTGACACAGCCTTCAGGCTATAACGGTGGAGACAGCTTCATGGCAAAGCACCAGAGTACAACTCCCGACTCTACTCGGTTGTTCTCAAAACTCTACGTAATCTCGAGACTTTCCATGCTACAACTTGCGATGCACTCGATGATAAGCACTAAAGTACAGCTTCCGACATGGTTCAGTTGTTCTTGGAGCTCAACACACACAAGATAAAACTCGGTGAGGCACTAATTGGCAATCACCTCGATAGAAGAGACACTGACTGACTGACTGTTAACTCGACAGACTCCCCACTGACTGACTGTTAACTCAACAGACTCCCCACTGACTGACCGTCTGCATACCAGCTTTTGGCTTGTTTCGAGAACATTCTGGGCTAAACCATTAAGAATTCATTCCAGAAAGTTTTCCATGTGTCTATGGCATATCGCTAATTTTGTTTCCAAATGGGCGATTTCATGCCAAATGTGGCAACCCTGCCTTCCATTGACATTTTCTGGCAACCCTAAACCTGCTTTGTGAAGAAGCTATCTTACCATTCTTGGACATTTTGTAACAATATGATGCACATATTTTCTGTGGAGAGGGTTAGAACAATAACGTAGCAAATTAAATATATATACATAGAGATAGAGAGAGATGTAATAATATTTGTGTATTATAGTGAAATCAGTACTCCTTTTTTATTTTGTGGTTTATCTTCCATAACATGTATATTCTTGCTGTAAATTGAGTTTCTAAAGTATATGCTAAAAATGTGAGGAGAAAATGTATGCTAGTAAACACAGTATTAATTTGAACATATGTATTTATTACAAAGTATCTGCTGTAGAAAATACCTTTTTGAAGGATATTTAAAGCATATGTTTTACACCTTAACTCATAGCACCACTTTTTTGGGGAGATGAATGCAGGTGTGTATATTCCCATAAATATTTGTGAATCTAATGGAAGAGAGTAAAATTTTTAAATGAAATCTATTTAAACCAACTCCATATGGATTATGGATATTTATGTGATTTATTAAGTTTTATGTAGTATATGGTTGCATCTGAGTCATTTATTATACTATTTAAATTAACTAAGAGAATTATTTGTCATATAAAAACTGGAATATCTGAGCATTCAATATGCCATTGAGATCGCTGGCTTTGTTGATCATCGGGTAAACCACGCAAATACAAATAAGCCATCTGTAAGCCACTTAGAAGCTAATAGTTGGATTCTAGCACAGTGATTGGTTTGTCTCATTTCTACCTTGATGGCAGTTACTAAGCTGTGTAATTTGTGTATAAATCATTTCATAGTATTTTTTCATAGCAGGTGTTTAATCTTTGAAGTAGTATCTTACAATGGATATTTGGCCTATAACCTCATAAACATATAGTATTTCAGCATGAGTATGGAAATTACTAATTTGCATCATCACAGCCAGAAAATAAGTGTTATATTTTGAAGTGAATCATGACTGTGAAAAACAGAAGATGCAAGACCAGTGATATGTGATACAATATCTATTGTAAACCACTTAGAGAATGAGCACATAGTCCCATCTTTAGAAGATCGACTGCATATTAATCAGAAAATGAGTTTTGCCATAAACAATGGTTAAAATAAAAAATATCTGACTGCAAATCTTTTGAGAAGTTGGCACTTTGATAGCACATGGTTATAAAGACCATGAAACTTTTCTACAAAAAGCTTCAGCATCAATTAATACTATAGGTGATGATTAATCAGATCAGACAATTTCTCCCATAAAGAAAATTTTCAGATATAAGAAAGTTCAACTCATTGGGTATACATCAGATTGGCAAGAGCAGACAGTAAATTTTCGGAAAGCATGTGTACGAAAACTTTTAAAATGGAAAAGGAAATAACCATTAATATATTTAAAATAACTTAGAAAATAGTTTAAAAATAATCAAGCATTTCATGATTTGAGGCTGTAGTTGATGCACAAAAGCTGATTGAAATCAGTAAGAGCCATATTTTACACACAACAAATACATGCATTATTGTGAACCATGCAGTGAAAATGAAAAAATGCTATCATTAAGAACACAGTAGAATTGAAAGTCAATTGCCTTTGATCATTATTTAAGAACAACATTTTTAGACATAAATTATCTTAACCAAATTTTTCCTAGCTGTAAATTGCAGTTTTTCTGTAGAGATGCCACTGCAGAAGAAATATTCAAGACAGGTCATCACCAAACTTGAGTAACATTAAAACCTTTGCTTCAGATGTTGGGAGTATGAAATTCCCCCATAGGCCTGTGATCTTTGAGCACTGAATGTCACTATGCACCCTATCTCATTTTATGATTAAGCTTAACATAGAAAAATAATTGCTGTAAATATTATTTTTATCAAAATATTTGGATTCTTATGTGTATTAATTGTTATTTTTTGTAATATAAAGACAAAATGCAAATATTTAAAAGGAAACTTTAAAATAATTTAAATTCCAACATGAGTAATAATTTAAGAGTTTTAAGTATTTGTGGCTGTTATATTCTATTGTCATATTTATAACCAAAATTTTAAGTGTGTAATATTTACTGCATTTTAAACTAACATCTCATTTTAAGGAACAATTATTGTCTGGCATCCCCACTGGTAGTCCTTTGGCTTCCTGTCCATCTGTAGACAAGCTTAAAAGTTTAATGCGGGAAGTGGAAGCTTTGAAAGCTGAAAGAGAGACATTATTGGGAGAACTCGAAAGTGCAGCTACTGATATGAGTAAGTGTATAAGACTATGATTGCCAAACATTTTTGGTTATTAATATCCTTGATATATCAGATTTTCTTATATGGGCCTATTTTACAGTATGTAGTTGATGCATTTAAACTAGCTAAATTAAAGAATAAATTAAACATATGTTTAAAATTCAGAAACAATATGAAATGTATTAAAGAAATGCATATTATGAACAATCACATCGTTGAATAAGCAAATCATAGTTAATAGGAAGATTAATTGGGATCTTCCTATTGTGCCAATTAATAGGAATAATAATAAGGAAATCATTTTGAAATTTTTCATTTCAAATCTTTTGAAATTACTGATCATAACTGTAATTTCATTCTTTTGAATTCTTTCTTCAGTGTATTGCTGCAAAATAGCTCAGTAAGATCCATTTGCAGAAGTAAAAAATGCATGTTAACTATTAAAATATCTCCTTCAAAAATGTAGTCAAACAATTGGCAAGCTAAGTGCTTTTCAGAATTAGTAGTTTGTATAGTGTCTATGGATGTTCTTACCATAATACTAATTTATTGATGGTCTGATTCTAAAACTCATATGGACCAAGTGTCATTCCATGAAAGTATAGATATGCTTTGCAGCCCCTCATTCTAATTCATAGTGTTCTGTAACATCATAATGTGTAGTTTGAGAACATTAGTTAAAGGAAATATGATTACATTTTTGAAATTCAAGATGATTTTATGTGCAAAGTCTTGAAAATTAAAATTTTAGTTCAAATTTCTATTTGAAATTTTTGAAGCATTTCTTATATGAAAACAAACAGTACTTAAATTTCCGAAAATAATCTTAATCATTTATTCTTGACATTTAAAGCATAAATTAGATACATTTAACAAATGTATAATTTTTTCTTAAAAAAAATAAATTTGATGTTTTAGGTTTTAAAAATTTTGTTTATTTATTGTGAAACATTGACATCATCAAAAAATTGTGTTTCATTTCAAGCAGAAAATGCTGCAGAACTCATGCATTGCAGAAACTGCAATTAAGATTTTGATTCCTAGGAAAGAAGTTTTGCAGAATACAACCAGCAAGAAATAGTAAATATTTCGATTGTCTATTTAAATTAAAACATTTTCAGCCTTGCTGTCAAGTATTTTGAGGAAGAATTTAATTGATAAATGTAAAATTAAACAATATCAAAATATTATTTAAAAGTATGTTATTGTTTAAATGCAATTAATAAAAAAATTTTTAAATTAAAAGAAAGGGGGGGGGAGACAGGAACAATTTGTATGAAGGTGAGAGCATTATAGAATCTTATCAGTTTCATTGGATTTTATTTTTCACATACAGTGGTCTATAGATAAGAGAATTGGAGAGAAATTTTGTAATGAAAATATGTAGTTTGAGGTATCTGAAAATTCTGATATTAATAATGTAAACAATAATATACTTTTGTTGTAAATTATTAAGATGAGCACTTTGCTTTTAAAAGTTAGTTTTTATATGCCAGAAAAACAAGGTCTATTTTATAATTTTTTAATAAATGAAAATCTTGCACTTGATGATGATTAGCGACAAAGATCCATATGTAAATTTTTTAAACATGGGTAAAATTTCTTTTAAGAATTTTAAAGCCATATATTAAGTTGGTTATTATTTTGATTTTAAATTTTATTCATGAAAGTGATAATTTGATGTTGCAATTATATTTTTAATATTTTATGATGATATGTAGATCTTGTAAAATGACTTAGAAGTTCTTTTTAGGATTGGAAAGGGGTAGGAAAAGTGAAAGGCTCTATGACTACCATGCAAAACACTTTTGTATACTTATGTATGACTACCACGCAGAACACTTTTTGTTTTGCATGTAGCAGATTCGTAACTTGGTGCTAGCAGGTATACACTATGCAAAATATATTTCTTGGAAATAAGAAAGCTTTTCCCTCAAATTCATGCATGATCTATTAGTGAAAGCCTTAGATATTATATGATATGGTGTGCCATCTCTTGGCAAAACACTGAAATTGATGAGAAATGAAACCAGTGTTTTCAGTTAACTTGAAAATAGATGAGCATGCCAATGGGTTTGTTTAGCAAGCAAATGTGAAAGTACTGTGTTTATTTAGGATAAAGTTGTGAATAAATAATAATGAATGTTTATAAAAATTGTTATTATTTATTTATTTTTAATCATTAAAATTTTTTATTTCAGGTAGCATATTCATAAAATATCAAAAACATATTCGAAAGAAACTTATTTCATTATATGTATTTTATTATAATAAGTGATATTTTTCTAATGAAGTTTCACTTTGCCCTCCCTTCCCTGTAAGCCTATAAACTGATTTATAGCAATTCTTTTAGCATTTTTCTAGGCTATGTGTAATTATGTTCAAAATCTATGTTGCTTTTTTAAAGACTACATATGATAGCTCTTTCATTAAAATCATACATGTTTTAATCATATATGAATCATCATTGCTTTCTTTATGTTACCTTATTCTTCAGTAATACATGTTTAAAGCATGAAACTATGTGATGCATTTAGTTTTTATAACATTGAGCAACCACTTACAAAATGACCATCTTAACTTAGTTGTGTAAGAAGTTCTGGTTTTGATCTAGGTCAAAAACTTTTAGTTGAAATTGTACGAGAAAAAGGACTGTTATTTAAATTAAACACTTAATATGTTAATTTGTCATAAATTCTATTTATGTTTAGTATTTGCAAAATTAGCTATTTTAAAAATTTATTTTTTATGTTTTTTTCATGACTCTAAAGGAGTTTCTATTTGTATTTAGTTTTTGAATATATTAAAATGGTTATAATACAAATCTCTAGATTGATTGACTGTTAAGAGGTATATTAAATCTTAGACAAGCATCTAAAATAAAATAGAAAAGGAGATATATTATCTTTAAAAAATGATACAAAATAGCAGATTTTGGATCATAAATTTCCAGTTGCAAGAAATCATTGTTCAATTCATCCAAAATGAAATCTTTTGCTACAGAAGTGCCTGAAAGTGGGAGATACATATTCAAGGTAAAAAACCTATTTCTAAATATAAAATATGTCTAAAAGAGACTAAGTATTAAATCAAAGTATATAATTTAAAATGAAAGAACCTACAAAGTTGGAAAAGTGCTGAAAGATGTATGCTTCTTCCATTTAAAGGATCATTTATGATTCTGTCATGCTATTTACTCATCTGTTGATAGTTGTTTTTTATATTTTTAGAGGCAAAGTTTATGTCTGCATTAGGTGAAGGAGGAGTGAATGAACAAGCTCTTTCATTAGAAACTCTGGGAGAAATTTATGGGCCAATACAAAAGCATATTCGAGATAACATTGCAAAACAGGAGCAGTTAGTTCGTGACATTCAGGTATTACAGCATTTTGAATTTATATTTTTTGCTGTCATTGCAGTATTTATTGAATCGATGATTGATCTTTTGCAGCTGAATCTTTGTAAAAATTGTGAAATAAATTTTCCACCTGACTAGGTTGTAAATTTGTTTATAAGTTTGTTCTACAAAAAATAAAATTTGAAAATTGTTCAAATTATACTGTATACATAATCTGTAAATAAGAAGAAATAAACAATTTTGATTTAATTTAATTGTTAAATAGAAGCTTTTTAAAGAAGTAACAGTTTTCAAAATATTTTAAGCTCTGATTTTTGCATAAGCTCAAAACAAGATGGCTATAGCTTGTTTATATAAAATTCCATTCAGTTTTTAATATGGGATATTTTCATAAAGTGGTAACAAAACTATAAAGTACAGAACTTCAATAAAAACAGTGATATTTTTTAATGTAATGAAAAACAAAAGGGCAGAGTGTTATTTGACTGCATTTTGCCGTGCTTAATGTACTCTGAAGTGCTCCCCCCCAAAAAAAAATAGTTCAGGTTAATTTGTGCAGAATGCATAGAAACACTGCTTATGTGCAGCATTGATTGCATCTGTCAGTGCTTTTATAAAATAATACACAATTGCTGAAGCTTTTAAAGTTGTTTCTGCTTTGATAATTATAAGTTTCTATAACTCAGATGATTTTTAATGCAGTCAGATAATTCAAGTGTGATATTTTTTTTTCTCCTAATGACAAAGAGGTAACTGATGGAGCTCACGAGATTGGTCATAGCATTTTACATAGAGCTGGAGAATTTAGATTTTTTTTTCACTTGTGGTCATTTCAAGAGTTTACCAAGGTTGCAAGAATGGTGCCAGAACTTTGAGTTTAAGGCAGCACTTCAGCTGTAAAATGAGTCTGAATGAACATTAACCCTCTGCATACGCCCCCGCAATTTCCATGGGATACGAAATCCGTCTCATAAGACAGGTCGTGTGAAGATGGTGCTGCAGGTTTATATGATTGTAAGGGAGTACTATTGTTTTTTCACAGCCAAACATGATCAACACTGTTGCTCCTTTCATTGTGGAATGATAAGAAAATAGTAAATATGCTTAGTTCTTTTCATGATATGGCATCAGTATCAGTTTATTCAGGGATGACAAAAGAAAGACTAAAGCCAAAATTGATTAATGCTTATAACCTTACAATGGGTGGTGTTGACAGATGTGATCAGGAGATGTTGTACTACCCTAGTACCTGAAAACAACTTCGTAAATATTACAAGAAAATATTTTTCCATATATTGGATCAAGCAATGTGGAATTCGTGCATAATATGTAGAAAAACGACAAACACGAAAAATTTATTTTAAGCTAGCTGTGATTGAGGAAATCTCTTACAAATACTCTTCTGCTATATGCTCATCAATATGGTATAGTGATGGTAGTATGAACTTTATTTGCCTTGTAGGGCCACATACCACCAAATTCTATAAAAAAAGTAACCTAGAAGGCAATGTGCCATGTGTTGCTCCAAAAAAGACAACAAAGGGGGAAAAATACGTAAAGGCTTGCATCTAGTATGAAGAATGTAAAGCTGGATTACAGTTAGAGCCATGTTTCAAAGTTTACCACACTAAAACAATTTTATATAGTTTTATAAGTGAGTACAAGTAATATTATTAGTTGTACAAATTAGTTAGCATGTATATTTATCAAAATCAAAAATATCCTGTGTATTTTTATATTTTTATCCTAAGCATGCTAAAATCGCATTGCTCGTAATGTATGTTTTAAAAAACTTAAAAAAAACTATTAAAATTCCTGCATTATACTAATTTTGTTTATAAAGATGTGAATAGTAATATATGAAGATAGCCGGGGGGGGGATTGTCCCGTATTTTAGGACCAGAATGTATCAAAATTGAGCAGTATGCAGAGGGTTAACAAGCAAGAATCATTTCATTCAATGAAGATGTAATACTATGTTAAGTAACAACAGCATTCAATGCTAGGGCCTCAACAGACATTAGCATGTAAAGTGTAGAATATATTCTTCAGTATATAGGCTTTAAGAATAACATCTCACTAGAGTATACTGGATAAATGTGTGACACACAGCTGGGTCTAACAATGAAACCCGAAACGCTCGATTACTACAAATGAATAGTATGAGCTTATGACTTACATTTAAAACTGTTTCAGGCAGATGGAGGCTCTGCGTATAAAGAAAACCTATTGAAATAAGATGTTTCATATGTTAGCAAAACACAGTACAGGACAGAATTTTTTGCTCCTGATGCCGAATACAAGGTTGTCGATTTGCCTCTTTTATTTTCCACACATCAATGTGTTTCTCTTGCGTCTTGCCAGTATGGGACATTGTGGTTCTATCGTGGTATGTATTTGATTTAGATGGTGTTACTAGGATTTCTGATACATCTACAGTTTTCTCTAACAGGTAAAAGTTATATGCACTTCCCAGCTGATGAGTTACTCATTTACTTGTGATGGTTTTGCATTTTCTAACAGGAGATCTTGCAGCCATATATCCTACAAGTGTCAAATTATTGTTAGAGGAATGTTTACATGAGTTTAGAATCTTGCCATGCAACCAAAGTCATGATATTATTGAACACCCCTTCCATGCCATAGAATATACTGTAGAACTCGAAAAGCTTACACCTCAATACATACACATATGTGTGGAATTAATTTTTCTGCAATTTTGCATTCCTGTGAAGAGCCTACCGAGTGTTAGGTTAATATACTAGTTGTTTAGCATTTCAGTATGTATATATAATAGAAAAGTTTAAAAAAATTTTAAAAAGGCCTTTCAGATTTTAAATTACATCCAAAGGTTTTTTTTTTTTTTTTACATTTTGTGTGTTACCTTTATTTATTAAATATCGTGTTCTTTGCACATAGACCATAAAATTCAGTTCAAGAGCAATATTGTAAAATAATTTTAAAATGAGCATAATTTCCAATACACAGCTCATGCGCTGGAGATAAAAATGTTTTTTCTGTACAACGTTGTCATTGCTCGCTGTGAAATCCTTGAGTTTGTTAATCAAAAATTCATTAAAGTTTTACAAAATATGAAATTGATAATAAAACAAATTCACACTTTCAAATTTGGGCTTCCAGATGCCCATATTCATATGGAAACGTTTAATATTAAAAATTTGATGACTCTAGGTACCATTGTTTTATCACAATGTGAGAAACCTATATACATTTATGCAGATTCTTCATTATTTAATTTTTTTAAATATAATACAGGGCGATAATATTTGGTGGCAACAATTTGAAAAGTGAAATGCTTTTAGTGAATCAATGCAAAATGCCAAAACGAAATTAATAGTCCTTCTGGGCAAATTGCTTCTTTGAACTTAAAAATCACATACCTTTATAGTTAAGCTGTAGTAATTCATTAGTAGCAAAGCAAAATCAAAGCAGATTCAAGTATCATATTCAGTTTGACAAAGTAGAACTGGCATAAAATTTTTTGCAAAAAATGCAAAATGTGTAGGTAATTAGATTTTAGTTGATATAAGTGAAAAAAAACTTTTAAGATGAAAAAAATATGTAAATCAAAATTTTTTTTAACAATACCTTAACTTTATTTTAATTTGGTTATTTTCCCCTTTCTCTCCTAAAATAATAACTGCTTATAATAAAATACTCTAAACTGCTTCATTTCAAAATTAATTTGTATCATATGATTTTTGCATAGCACTAATGACTCAGCCACTTACATAAAGCTCTCAACTATTCATAAACCAGCCAAAATAAACCCAAGCAAAATCATTCTGAATCAGGTGTTATCTTTGATATCTTACATTCACTCTCTGCTTTTCTGGTCTGATTGTCAATGCTTTTCATACACAACATTTTAAAAATTCAGAAGGCCTTTCAGAACAGGTGTGCTCACTGCACCAATTTATCAGTTATGCATCAAAAGTGTTTATCATGTTAAATAAAGAAATATTTAATTGCAATTATTTCTTTATGCATCTACATTTCTTCATTATCCAAATTATTGCCTACATGTGCATGTGTGTGTAAGTAATAATTTATTATATATTATTTGACTGCTCCCATCAAAGCTCAGTATATATCAAGTTGATAAATGAACCACAAGTTGTATGTCATATGTTAAAAGTATATTTTTAAACTTTCTCTAATAGATCTATGTGTGTAATCAACCTTGTGATTGCTTTGCAGGTGGCAAATAATGAATTTTCTCAAGAGAAAAATACTGGTGGTTCTGCTGGTAGGAGAGAAAGCATGTTAAGTGATTTGGCTTCAGCTCATGATGCATATATGGAATTACTTGGAAATCTGGAAGAAGGCTCTAAGGTACATATATGAAATTATGCGTGAATAAATTGCAGAAATATTTATTTCTAATTTAATTCATTACAGTTGTAAATATATTTTATATTTTTGGAATTTTAAATAATTGCTTGTTTAAAATGAATGAAATTCATCTCAAATTTAATAATTTTGAAATGTTTGTTTCATATGTAGACATACCCTTGTGCTTTCTTTTATTTAATTGAATCTTTTGGTGTGCAAGTCTACTAAAACTAGATTTTGAGCCACATTTATTCACTGCATGTGTGTGTCACATTTTATTGAGTCTTGCAACATGTTAAACATTTTCCACTCTAATTATTATTGAAATTTAGTAATCAGTGTTTGAAAAATGCCTGCTAAGTGTTCATTAACTTTTACAATATTTAAATATAAAATTCCATCTTGTTATTTGGTAAAATAAAACAAGAACAAGTATCAGTTATAATCAGGATAATATCATATACCATTTTCAAATACAGTTATTAATGCTATTTATATATAATGTTTTACCTTCCTTACCCATCAAAAAATCTGGAGAAACTTTGGGGATAGTGATTGAATTAAAATGAGTGGCCACATTTATCAAGTGATTGAATTAAAATGAGTGGTGAAGAACTCCACTTTGCTATAAAGTGCGATATATTTCCTGAAATAATTTAGGAAATGGTTAGCATAACAGGTTGTCATTTGCAGAGCCAGTTACTTTTATTTTTCAAAATTATCTACATATGTAAAATAACCCATGTTTTATTTTGAAATTCTGGTCCACATTTTGTTGATAATAAATTTTATATTAGAAGTTTTTGAAATCATATATTATCATTAATTAATGATATATCGTGCCTTTCATTTTTAGTTTTATAACAATCTGACTGAAGTTCTAGTTAACTTTCAAAACAAGATTAATGATTTTTGCTTTGCTCGAAAAACTGAAAAAGAGGAATTATGTAAAGACCTTCAGAAAAACATAGTGACTGAAGCAAGCCAACCTACACCATTAGCACTTCCCCGTCTCAATGGTAAGTGTCCATTTAAATTAATCTTTAAAGAGCTAAAAAGGTAAATATGATTTTGTTACAGAATTAAGTATTAATTTAAATTTCTTCAGTTTATGTAGTTTTCTTCCAGTAATAATGGAACAGTTGTTATAATTATTTATAGACTTCTGGAAATTATTATTTAATATAATTGTAATAATATAGATTATTGTATTTTTGTTTCAAATGTCTCTATAGTAATTATTGATATAAGCAGTATAATCTCATTTTATGCAGTGAAACTAACTTCACATGTTTCAAGAATATCAATAGTAACAACTTTACCTCTACATTCAATGTCTTGTTGTATGAACAAATTGTAAATAATAATAGCCATATATTGTTTTCCAAACCAGTGTAGTAACATAATTATGCATATATGCACATCTTATGACAGTATTTACAAATATTTATATTCTGTTACATGAGACTTTTTAAAAATCAATACTTTCAAAGTTTTACTGTATAGTAATTAGTTTCAATCTGTAGTCTTTGAAATGATTAAAAATCGCTTTATTATTTGTGCAATTTACTTACAAATGAAGATGCAACTCTCATAATAGCAGCCAAAATTTAACATTTGATTGATGATAATAATTGTTAGAAGCTGAATGCATCGAGACCAAAGAGATATGCAATAAATATGCTTTCAGTACTATAAGTATATTGTAAATCTTTTTCAATCCTTCTTCTTGCCAAGTACCTTTACTCTATTTATTATTGAAGCATTTACACTCATGTCCATAAATTAAGGATAATGCAAAATCGGGTGAAGGAAGAGTTAGAAGCAAAACAAATTTGACTTATTTGTAAAGCTTATTTATTAAACAAAAGGTAAAGAGCAAAAAAAGATGCTATATGTTTGATACTATTAAAAAAATTAGCAATTTTTTCTCCCTGGAGCAAATTACAAAAAAAACCTATTTACAAAAAACCAATATTACATGGTTGGTATGATTGTTAATGCACTGTATGTAAGTATGATTGTTAATACATTGCATGTCTCCCAGACGATGCAATACAGTCCGTACAATGCCTAGGCATGCTGAGTATCAAATTATCGATCTGATCTTGGGGGATATTACACCACTCAAAAAGCAATGCTCTCCGAAGTTCCAGTAGACATGTAGGAGGAGGTTGACGGGCTGCAACTCGTTGGCCAAGCATGTCCCACACGTGCTGTACTGGATTCAAGTCCGGTAGGAATGCTGGCCAGTCCTTACAGGTGATATCCTCTGATTGAAGGCATTCGCTTATGATGTTTGCACAGTGAGAATGGGCGTTGTCATCCATAAACACAAATTGTGCGCCCATGGCGCCCCTAAACAAACGTACATGTTGTTCCATAATGATGTTCCAATAGATTTGGCTTGTCATGGTTCCAATTTGAACATGCAGGTCAGTTCTGGAGCCCAGAATAATTCCACCCCAAACGAGCACTCCTGCACCACCGTAACGGTGTCGTTCAGTGATGTTTTCTTGGTGGTAGCGGGTACCTGGAGCTCTCCATATGAAAGTTCGGCGAGAATCAGACTGCAAGCTGAACCTGGACTCGTCGGAAAGCATCATACAAGCCCACTGCTGTGGTGTCCACAATGCATGCTCTCTGCTCTAGGCTAACCGCAGGCGACAGTGAGTTGCAGTAAGTGAAACGCATCTGACAGGTCTACGAGCATATAGACCAATCTGCCCTAAGCGTCTGTCTGTACACGGTCTGCCTTGAAATTGTACCGGTGGCTGAAGAGAGCTGACGAGACAGGTCTGAGGCTGTGTTCCGCCTGTTTCTTTTGGCAGTAACTGCCAAATACGAGTCCTCATTCGGCGTTATAACATCTACTCACATTACCATCATCTTGGAATCGTTGCCAAAGCCTGGAGATGACATTCTGGGCAATTCCAAGTTCGTCTGATATTTCCAGTTGGGTATGCCCACATTCCAGCGGCCGATAATTCTACCACGTAAAAAATCATCCAAATGCGTCCTTTGTGTCATAACTATTTGGTTATTGCACTGAAATGCTTATAAAGCGCCTGCGAAGAATTTTACTTCTTTGCCTGTATTCCTTATATATCACTCTCGTCATTGTGACGTACCATCGGTGTCATCTGGTTACTTTCTGAAATTTGCATATGATTCTTGAAGATGTGTGTAGTGATTTTACAGGTGATATATTTATTTTGGAGTTCAATTTCTGCGTGACTCCAAATTATCCTTAATTTATGGACATGAGTGTATTTATCATTCTTTCCATGATGGGTGAAATATTTTCATTTGGCAAACAATTTCAGGAATTTCTTTTGTTAGTTTTATGTTAAAAATTTTTTAGTACAAAACACAAATTATATGCCAGAAAAGCAAGTGTTATCAATAATTATCAAGAATATTTTCAGCTATTTTCTTATTTGATCTCTCAATCATTCTTTTAATTTTTTTTTTCAAATGTTCTTAAAAAAGTGTCTGGTGAATCTGATTTCCTTGGTGTGTTTCATATTCTACAAAACTTGTAAATGGTAATTAATGACTTTTATTCATCTTCCCCATCCAAGAATTTTATACACTGAGCTTATGGTAATCTGTTTTCCATATTTTGCTGAGTAGAAAGTATTCTATATTCTTAGATTTAGATTGACCCTGAAGATAAGAGATCAAATTTCAGTCTTTTTTGTAATAATTGTGGAATTATAACAGGTAAAAATAGTATTATAACTTGCTAATTATTATTAAGTTCGGCCTACAGATTTTGCTTCTGAATAATAAAGAACATTTTTACATCTACCAGCCATTGAAGAACTTTCATGGTATTTATTCTGTTACCAGTTTACTACATCTTCTAACATAGTGCATGTTTGTGTTATAATTGGTCATTATTTCCCAATATTCATATCTTTTACAAAATCACTTTTTATAAAATAAATAGCACTAAAAGCATTGTTAAATAAATAACACACTGCATTGATTCGCTAAAAGCATTGTTTCACTTTTCAAATTGTTGCCACCAATAATTATTGCCCTGTATTATATTTAAAGAAATTATATAATGAAGAATCTGCATAAATGTATGTAGGTTTTTCACATTGTGATAAAAGAACGGTACCTAGAGCCATCAAATTTTGAATATTGAATGTTTCCATCTGAATACGGGCATCTACGAGCCCAAATTTGGAATTTGTTTTATTATCAATTTCATATTTTGTAAAACTTTAATGAATTTTTGATTAACAAACTTAAGGATTTCACAGCAAGCAATGACAACGTTGTACATTTTTATCTCCAGTGCATGAGCTGTGTATTGGAAATTATGCTCACTTTAAAATTATTTTGCAATATTGCTCTTGAACTGAATTACATTTGTTAATATTTAATGTAATTTATTGAATTATTTTTATTATTATTTATTGGATTTTTATTATTATTTACTGATTTTTTCCCCCTTTAAGTATTTATTTATTTGAAGCAGCATAGAAATTGCGTGTTCCAGTTTGCTCTCTCTCCCACCCCCAAAAAACTTAAATGTAATTCTGCGATAGAATCTATTATTGGGAAATTTTCTTTAATAATAAAGGCCTTTAAAAGATATCCTTAGTAATCAGTTTGTAATAACCAATTACTTTGTATCAAAATTTAACATTTTAAAACTAAAAACTGCTTAATTTTTTTTTAAAATTTTCTCTACAAAATAGCTGAAAGCATTAATTTTATATCTTAGAAATTTAGTTCTGCTCATTAGTCCAAAGGGGCAGTTTGCCTAGAAGGACTATTAATTTCATTTTGGCATTTTGCGTTGATTCACTAAAAGCATTGTTTCACTTTTCAAATTGTTGCCACCACATATTGTCACGCTGTATTATATTTAAAGAAATTAAATAATTAAGAATCTGCATAAATATATGTATGTTTTTCGCATTGTGATAAAACAATGGTACCTAGAGTCATCAAATTTTGAATATTGAGTGTTTCCATCCGAATATGGGCATCTGGAAGCCCAAATTTGAAATTTGTTTTATTATCGATTTCATATTTTGTAAAACTTAAACGAATTTTTTATTTATTAGGATTTCAAAGTGAGCAATGGCAATGTTGTACAGAAAAAACATTTTTATCTTCAGCACATGATACTGTGTAACGGAAATTCTAAAGATATGTTCATTTTAAAATTATTTTGTGATATCTCTCTTGAACTGAATTTTATGATTTAATAGCGAAACACATGATATTTAATAAACAAAGGTAACACACAAAATGTTAAAAAAAACAGCCCTTTGGACGTAATTTAAAATCTGAAACCTTCCACATCTTTCTTTTTTTTTTAAAATGTGATATTTTATGTGCATTTTCCTCATTGATATTATATATAAGCAAGTTGTGTGACTGTTGTAGCTGTTCAAAAACCAGCAAGACCACCACCTCCAACAACCAGTGTGGCTACTAGTGCACCTTCTTCACAAACTTGGAGTTACCCTCCAGCAGCACCGGATGCTGCCTCTCAACAACAGCAACAGCAGCAGCAGCAGCAACAACAACAGCCATTGCCTTATCCTGCATATACCAGTTATCCCTATCCTTATCCTCCAGTTCCTAATGTATACAGTCCATATGGCCAGATTGTAATGCCTCCATATCCACCAGGTAAATATTTTTTGAATTCATATGAAGAAATAAAAGTTACAAACATGGATCATATCAGTTTTGCAAATACTTAGTCATAATGCAATAATAATAATAATAATAAATCTGTTAGGAAGTTAATGTAGATTGCTGACTTTTAATTTTTCCTGTTACTCTTTTAAAAATCTGCTGCAGACACCAGAATGACTTCCTTGTATAGCCTATTAAATTATACACTTTTTTTTTTTTTTTTTTTTTTTTTTTTTTTTTTATTCTCATATAATTAATTCAGTTCTTACTTCACAGGAATGCAGAAACACATAAAACCTCAAAGCATCTTCATTAAAAATTGTATACAGAAAAACATAAAACACTAAATACAGTTAAAAAAGGAAACAGGTTTTACAATTAAAATAGAGCTCCTATGCAAAAACAAGCAATTTGGCCAGTGGGCAGGAAGACAAACTTTTGTGCACAAAATTGTTTTTGCCTTGTTTCGTCTTTTTTGCCACAAGTTTACTTTTGGCCCCCACTTGGCAAAAAGACTGAAGTTGGTGCACAAATTGACTTAATTCACTATTCTATTATAATAGTTTCAAATGTAAACAAATGGCAGCCTCATTAGGCTTAACACGACTTAAACTTTTTAACTGTTGCTAATTCTACAATTATTGCATGCAGATTGATTAAAGGCATAAAAACCTTAACTGAAACATAAAAGCAGCACAATTCAATAACTTTTAAAGCAAAAAATGCACAACTTACAATAGATAAGAATAAAAAAACTGAGCTCACCAAGCCAGGTAACAGACTGGGTTTCAAAAATTAACAACGAGGGGGAGAAATTAACATAAAAGTGGAACAAGGCAACAGAAAGGACCATAGACCAAGCAGAAGATAGACTTGGGACCAGTACAATAGGGCGTGTGTATAAATAGCATGTGATTAAGGAGGAAGAGAGTGTCAGAAGGGTATAAAGTACTTGGGTGGTGTATGATCAGCTATTGCTCTCTGTAAAGTGATTTCAAAGACTTCAAGTTGTTACTACAATGTGATATGGCCAACAGACAATCCAGGAGATATCATCTGGATGACTTTACTCAAGTTCACATCATTCGGAAGTTCGAAAAAGGTTGAAGTGTGGCATAGGAGTTCGGGATCACTCACTGCATCGTTTCACTAACCTGGAGAGCATTTCAAGCAACAGGAGCAGCTGTTTGAACATTCAGCAATGGTTATCCATGAATAACAATGGCAGTGGACGATTGTATATTGCTCTTCTATTCAGAAGAGAGCAATTACCAGACAGCACAAAATATAGCAAGATACATGCAAAAAACTACTGAATGTCTGACATTACATTTTATCTAGGCCAGGAGGTTCTGTAAATATGGTCTGTATGTACGATGACCATTACAGTATATGCTGTTAATGCCTGCTCATTGAAGATGCCGATTTCTGCAAATGCTGAAAATACAAAAACTTGAGACAACAGAAGTGAGGGCGAGTGCTGTTTAACCAAATGTAGTTTAGTTTAGCCATACAAGCGATTCTGGATGTATAGATCTGGAGAGAGAAGGGAACGCATAGTCACTGCTCAAGAAATTATTGAAAGAGACTGTTTAGAAGTTGCCGGGGTTCTCGTTTGAGGTGGTATCATGCTTGGTAGCCATATTGACCTACATTTTTTTCCAAGGAGGTTTAGTCATTGGTGTCTGCTACTGCACTGAGGTTCCAGAAGTGCTCTTGCTTCTGTTTCCAGGTGCTGTGGCTCCCGACTTCCTCTTTATGAATGACAATGCATCATACTACTTACATACTACATCATAGCTACTTCATCATATAGTAGCTGTCTCAGAGTTCTTTGGACTTACAGGATTCCCAGATGTAGATCCCATAGAATATGCATGGGAACTTACTCAGGAGATGCTTGGCAGCACACAATCAACTGCCAGCAATGATTTCGCAGCTGAGATTTGCACTACAAGAGAAATGGGGAGCGATGCCTTCAAAAGCTCATTGATCACTTTGTCCTCAGCCATAGACAGACATTAGTTCTTATATCACAGTGATCACATTTCTTTCTAAAGACTGTATTTTTCTTAAAAGGCTCCCCATCACATAGACATTTCTGTCTTCTTTCCATTTGTGCTCGGAGCTACTTTTTCAATAAACTTTTTCGCACCTTATGATTTCTTGTTCGGATGGCTTTGCTCACGTGTTCCATATTTTTGTATCTTGGGGATTTTATGGCATAATTTCAGTCGATGTAGAATACTTCTGTATGACATTACACTAAAAAAACTGTCTTATCCTGAAATTTTGTACACCAATGTACACATACGTATGTACATACATACACATGTACAGACATCATGGGGGAAAAATCACTTATAAAATCATTTTTACAACACATTTTGAAAAAAAAAAGGGGGGGAGAGTCCTTTATTCTGTCTGAACATAACAGATGTTATGCAAAAGCATCATTCATTGTATTCAAGAGTAGTCAAAGAGGATATTTTCATCGAAATAGGAAATACTTTTTCATGATTACAATACTTCCTTTACTTTTGGAAAGTAAAAAACCAGAAAAACTGACAATAAAAATAGAATTTAATGATTTTCTTACTTTTGCTGTCATATTTAATTTTAATTATAATGGCTTATATATTTCTTGAAAGAATGAAAAATTTCTGAATTCTGAAGTACTCTATTCACTTGTGCAAAAGCCTTTAAGAATCATTAACAGCTTTGAAGAATAATTGAATTTTTGATTGTGTAAAGAATTTAGTCAGTCTGGTTGAATAATCTGTAATCTTACCTTTTTCAAAATGAGAAAACAATTTTAGAAAATATAATAATTTTAATATACCATCTTCATATGGCATTTAAGATTAGATTGATATAATTTATCACAATGTATTGATATGATTCTGGCTGTATAGTGAGGAAAAGCATTAAATATATCTATTTATGCATACACTGTTTGAAATTATGCAAATTGCAAGACATTTTCCCTCATGATGTATATTCTAGATCAGAAATAACTGCAGATCACTAAAAAAAAAAAAAATTGCACTAAGTGATAAAAACAATATCTCTCAACAAGGATATCAAGAACAATTAACCGTGATGTCAATTCAACTAGTTTTGTGAGACGAGATAATTAATCATATTCATGAATTAGTGAATAATTCTTGCCAGCTGAAAGATGCATTTGTCTACATGAGAGTTTTAGGACATTCTTTAGTCTTGCTTTGTCTGAAACTAGGTATGCCTTTTTACTGTTGTCACATTTTAGTTACTTTGATTCTCATAATAGAAAATGTTAGAGGTATTGCAAAGTCATTGTGCTGGTGGTAGATATATTACAGGCTACTTGCTCATAAGGTAAGAATTGCAATGTCAAGTAGGACATTATTAGGAAGTTATTGCCCCATAGTGTCTAAACATGTTGTCTTATAACTTTAATGACTAAACTCTTTGATAATGGCCTTCAAATTAGAATTTGTGATGAATTTAATTAGATTTTTATCTGTATGTGGGTAATTACATACTTCTCCAATATTATCATTATGACATGAAATACATTATAATTTGATTTGCAAGATCTGCACTTGTAAGTATAAAAACAAATAGCAATGTCTATAAGGAATTTAGTATGAAACAGAAAATATAGATCAAGATAGTATGTATATACTTTAAAAGAAAATTGTTAAAATTTTTTATTCTACATGTAGCAAAATTTAAACTTATGGTTTGAAAAATGAGAAGGAGAGAGAGAAGTGCAAATAAATGAATAACATTTTTTTTTTCAAATATAAATTCTGAATTTAATGTGATGATCAACCTTATTTTACTTTATCTGAAATAATATCCTTGTGAAAAACCTCCTTGGCTGTAGTGTATTTGACTCCATCCAATTCATAGGATTTATTACCTATAGTAGGTTTTCTTACATTTATAAAATAGTTAGAAATAAAATGATTTATTTATGATTAGTAAAACAAAAATTAAGTACATACCTCAAATTTTTCAAAAATACATTTGTTGTTATTGATCTACTTTTTAATAAATGATAGTAAATTTTTAAATATTCTGCATTTTCATAGCTAATGTTTGAAAAAAGAAGTTTTTGGATTCTTATAAAGAACTACATAATTAATAAGCAATAATATAATGAATTACTTGTTATTAAATAATGTAATTAAAGATAGAGTTAAGCTTACTATTTCCAACAAACATTCTCTTATACAATTTTTTTCTCCCATTTGTTCTTTTTAAATTATAATTTCTTCCCCTCTAATGACAGATGAACATTTCCTTTAAGGAGCTTCATTAATACATTCTAATTTTATACACTTGATATTTTAATATTATAGCTTTTCTTTTTGGATTATTCTTTGTAATAGAATGACTAATTTAGATTCACATAGTTAACTGAATTAATTACAATATGTAATGCCCTAAACATAAAAGATTTTCACAGGTATAGATCAAAATTACATTTTATTCATATTCAAGTGGTACAATGATTAAGAAGTTGTTCTTAGCATGGAATAATTCTTTTAAAAGTTAATATTTTCTGTGTGAAAATAATTATATTTGTAATATCATATAAAAGCACTTATGTAATTCAATATTTTAAAACATTCATTTCTCTGTTATTAGCTCCTGGTTATCAAGGACAACCACCACTCCAACAACAACAACAACAAGCAACATATCCTCCATATCCTCCAACTTCAAATTATCCTTATCCCCAGCAGCCTTACAGGCCATGGCCACAATAGTTGACATTCAGAACTTTCTGCCTTGAAATGTGATTACTTACATTGTTATAAAATTATCTTACAATTTATGCAAGTGCACAATTAAAGGCTAAAGATATTGATTTGAAATGAAAATTGTATGAAATGATTCCACCTTAGTTAATTCATTTACTTTAACATTTTTATATCAGAAGTATTAAAATGTTGTATTACTCTAATGCAAATGGACCATACAATTTAATATGTGAGTTTCTGCATATGGCCTTCCTTTATAATGTTGCTTATGCATATATATGTATGTGCGATATGTAAATTTTCATATAGTGTTGATGCTATTAAATTTGGTTGTATAAAATAAAGTAATTTATTTCTAAGTTGTTTTAGTTTCATAAAATATACTAAACATGAGATATAAACTTTATTTTTTACAATATTTGCTTCAAAAACAGTGCTGTCTTGGAAACAATTTTTAAAAATTTCCCAATTTTATTCACCCTTTATTTTT
The DNA here is from genome assembly GCA_000611955.2 of Stegodyphus mimosarum. Classification (NCBI taxonomy): domain Eukaryota; kingdom Metazoa; phylum Arthropoda; class Arachnida; order Araneae; family Eresidae; genus Stegodyphus; species Stegodyphus mimosarum. Next base: position 119,385 of record KK119678.1, read on the forward strand.
CCTGTTTCCACTACCTCGAGGATTCTCTGGAAAAAGAAAAAAAAAAAATTATTTTCATAACACATTTCATTCATAATACTTATTATAATTTATACCTCATTGTAATACATAAAAATGTTACATATCATGACTTACAAAAATTGCAGGAAATATTAGTCTTGAATATAAATTTTTGCATTGTTAACAATGGCATTAATTAGAACACTTTGACAAACAAGAATATCATTATGGTAATAAATAGAAAGGAGATGCGTGAGTCTAAGTGAAAAAGTACAACAGAAAGTTAAATTACTGAAGGTGCAAGCATTTACAAATAATTTAAATTGTTTTTTATAACTAAAGGGCACAAAACCAAAGTTGACATTTTGCTGAACAAATTTTTTATGCATCTGCTCATCCAGATAGGAAAAAAAATAGTTGCAAACATTCTATAGCTATGTACATTGCATTAAAAAAGTTGTAAAATTAACAAGATTCTAGCAAACAAAACACAAAGTCTAAATGAAAGTTCGCCATATGTGACTAAAATCTTTTTCAATTCATCTATTGAAATATAACAATTAATTTTGTCTAAATAGCTCTTTTTCCCCCTTAGTTTTAATAGAATTGAGTGTATTTTTTTCTTTATAGAGTGGGTTTAAAGCTCAAATGAGTGCAATGGAGTTTTGTTGGAAAATTGTGGAATTCTCTAAAAACATTTGAATTATTAGAAATAATGAAATATACAGAAAACTACTAACACTTTTGCCCACTTAGAAGCATATCATGTTAAAAAAATAAACTGCTAAATTAGTGTGATTAGGTTTTGGTGATGTAGTGCTGTTACTCTGGCGATTCTACAAAATTTTAAAAGTCTGCCAAATTTTCTTAGAAAATTCATTACTGATGATTGAAATCTCCACATTTAGTTTGTTTCTTGGATTATCTACAGAATATTAGCAGCTAATTTTTATACAGTTATGTATTTCTGGATGGGTACTATATATATATATATATATACTTCTCGCTCTCCCCCTTCTCTAAGAAAAATTGAGAATTTAAGACTGAAAGACCTTCATTGCTAGACTTTTTGAGTCTGAAATTTTTCTAAAATTATAAACACGGATAGAGATGGAGTTTTTAACTTAATGTATAGAGAATCTTAAATTTCTGAAGAATTAAGTAATTGGTCTATCTTACTTAAGTAGATTCAGAAGTTTCTAACCTCACATATAAAAAATTATCTAGCAGTAAATTCTCTTGTAGTAAATGAAGGTTGAGCATCAGAAAAAACTGCTCATGTCTAGGAGAAAATGTGGAGTGACAAGAGATTAAATATTAAGGAGATAGCAATAATATTGAATCTGTTGCATGTTCTGCATTAACATCTTTGCAATCAAAGTCTCTGCAAGATGGATACCCTGACTTCTTTCAGCAGTTCAAAAAATAGCAATCTGGGTTTAAGAAGCTTCTTCCTCTCCCCTTACAGCCCAGATTAAGCTCTGATTATTATCTGTACTCCAAATTGAAATCTGACTTACTTGGAGACTTAATGATGATGATGCTGCAGAAAAGAGCAATTATGGAAGATTTTAACAACAAGCTCTCAGATTACTATTTCAAAGAAGAGTCTTGCTAATTAATTAAATGACGTGAAAAATAATTCCATGTACAAGGAGATCATACTGAAAAATAAACTATTCAGGTTTTCTATATTCTTGTGTAAGTGTATCAGACCTAGAACTTTTGGATCTGCCTATGCATTTTTACACTCCTATAACAAGGATATAAGTAATAATATATTTCAACCAAACTTTGCAGTTAGGCATAATTTGAGTCATAGAATCGAAATATGGAAAAAAATTGCATGTCATTTCAGAAAAAGTCTGATTTTGTGTCAAAATACCTATATTAGAACAATGCTATATATAATCTAATACATAAGTCATGCTTTTGAGCCATGAAAAATGCAAGTTGAATTTTGGCAATCGGCCCAGTAGAACAGGAGATACAGAACTCTCTCCCCCCCTTTTTTTGCACAGTGTACACGAGACATGTAAAAAAGCTAGCTATTTTTCCTCTGATTTGCATATTCAGTACTGGGGGGGGGGTGAAACTAACAAATGCTTTATTCCTTGTTTATCTAATTTTTTATATCAAGGATTCGTAAACATATTCAGATTCTTGAAAATTCATACAATGGGATTAGAAGTATCTAGATATTATATATTTTAAAGCAATCAAAATGGATCATAGGTCCAGAAATGCCCATTGACTAAATATATTGCATTAACTTCTTGTGCAATTAATAAAGATGCTATATTTAGTGACTAATCACATTTCTTAGTCATAAAGCATCATTAATTTGTAGAGCCATTAGGTTTCTTTGATGCTGAGAGACATGAAAAATGAGCAATGCCCTTATCGGGACTTGAACCTTGGACCTCTCGAATATACGCCAAGTGTGCTGGCATGGTAAGAAGGCGGGAGAAATACCTTATATACTCTCCCTTTTGAAGGGTGACTGGGGATTTGAGGATCCAATCGCCAAATCCTGGTGATGGATAATCATCATCCACCACCTTTTTTAGTTCAGGTACTACTGTAGAGATATTAGGTTTTTTTGATGCTGAGAGACATGAAAAATGCCTCGCTGGGACTCGGACCTCTGGAATATGCGCCGAGTGTGCATTACACCACAAAGGCATGCTAAGAGGGCAAAAGAATTACCTTATAAATTAACTATACACTCAGCAAATTGACAATTTATTTTTAAATGACTAATCATTCAATATCAATGAAAAATTTTAAGACACTTGTTGCATAATTGATATCATCTGTTTACATCAATTTTACACCTAATTTTTACCAAATTTGCAATCTATGCTTTATTTTAAAGCCATACAAATTACTTAGGTCAGTAACTTAGACTAGTAATGCTTAGGTGAGTGGTCAGTGACTTATTTACATAAAAGTAAAAAGCTGCTGTAAGTAGAATTGCATTCAGTACATAATTTGCTGTTTTTTAAAATTCAGTATTATAAAGAAAAATTGTGATATTTTTATTTAATTGGGCACATGTAATTGTTGTAAAACATTAATATTTTGCTCATTTTTTCACTTTATCTCATACTCTTCATTTCATGCTTATTCCATAATTAACATATCGATTATCACATGAAATATATTATAATATCATTTGCATAACACAAACCTGCAACATGGTGCATCAAACTATAACAAAATTATTTTAAAAAGTATACTGAATTCTGACTGCATTTTTCAAATGTTAATTTTTTTATATATCTCATTAAAACAGTCTGAATTACTATTTCTCGCATAAAATACTGTAAAAACATGAACAAAGATTAAAAACAAATATGTTGCTAGCCATTAATAAGTAAAATATGTATGAATGAGATACACACATGAATAAATGCATGCAAATTAAGATTTCATATGCACTGATTTATTTTCTTATTAGTGCATACATTCAGATGAACAGATTCATGTATATTTTTCTCAAAAATGGTGGGAGTTCGAAGTTGGTTCCTTTTCAGTGAAAATTAACTGCTTGTAAATTGTACATAGCTATCAACTTTGAAATCTGAAAAGCTGGGAGATTTTCATGCGAAAACTGGAAGGTTATCACTTTGCATAGTGGTGTGACTTCAAGAAAATGCCAAACTGACTTAAATTCAATTTATAATGTCTCTAACTCATGTTATGGTAAACGATTTATAATATGATTCTAATATAAAATATAGCGATAGTTAACTAGATAGTCTAAAATTTATGTTTTTTGGCTAATTTCATTTCATTTTGTAATTCTCTTAAATTTTTACACTAACAAAATTCTGAATATGGAAGAGAAGATTTTATTCGTTAAATTACCATGATGAAAACAAAAACAAGTATGATCAAAATAAAGTTAATAACTAATGCTAAATAGTAAAATTGATTAGTTAATAACTTACTTCAAATTTAAAACATTACAGTACATGTCGTTGAATAATAGATTTATGGAGAATTGAATAATAGATTAATGGAGAATTGAATAATGTTGAATAATAGATTACTGTAGGAGAAAGAAGGGTTTAACTCGGAAAAAAATTTTTTGCAACAGTCATATTTCCCACCTCTATTAATTATAACTATTGTAGAGCCATTAGGTTATTTTGAAGTAAGAGATGGGAAAAATGTGCAATGTCCTCACTGGTACTTGAACCTGGACCTCTCGAATACATGCTGAGTGCATTAGCATTACACCAGGAAGGCATGCAGAAGGAGGGAGGAAATACCTAATACTATCTTTAAAAACTTTTTTTTTTTTTTTTAAGTAAAGGATTTTGTTTTGCACACTGATGTATTAATAGAATGTCTACAGAGATTTCTAAGGTTATATTTTTGTGTATTAATTATTTTATGTCATTGACAAAAATGTGTTGAAAAATATTGCGTCATGCTTTTTTATTTTAGATTTTTTTTAAAGATTTACTAACAAAGAAATGATATTAAATAAATTTTCCTTTTTGTGTTTGTAATTGATATTATCCACGACTGCAAGCACAGTGCCCCCGGTTGGCCAAGGACAAACTAGTTTAGACCGAGAACAAAATATCAATGTTTTGCAATTTTACTCATTCGACCATATGTGAACATGTTGTGAGGGATATCTTTGTTGAAGGCTCTTTATCAGAAGTGTCTCATAACAGTATTATACATACAAATCCATGACAGAAATGTTAAAAACAAATTAAATGCCTTTTCTTTTTCATGAAACAAGCAAAAATAAAAAGGATGAATATTCAAAGAAATAAATCAATCCTATATTATTATTTTTTGAAGTATAACAATTTATTAAATTACAAATGTAATAATAAATTTTTAATTAGTATTTTTTTCAAAATTTTTTAATGAAAATTTTCATTTTTAATTGAGTTTGATTATTATTAATTATAAAGAAAAATGTTTTTACCATCTTTCCAGTCATCCCATTGTCTTGCTTTTGCTAGTTCAAAAGGGTCATCTTTTTCCGTAAGCTCTTCTTTTTTAATATCTTCCTCTTCTTTTGTATTATCATCGCCATATAATGCTTTTTCTTGCAAAGACTTTCTACAAAGTAATTAATTGAAGATACCAATGGAAAATGTGATGCAGAATTTACCGATGGAAGAAATTAAAATAAATTAACCTTTTCAAAGTTTCCAAAAATTAAAAAAATATATGTATTAATAAATAAGAAAATCAATTCATATTCCTTTACAGTGAAAATAATGGAATGTTAAAATATATAAGTAGTAAAAATTCATGGAATTTTTCTCATTTCTTCAACTTTTTTTCCCAAACAAATAAACCCAATTTTTTTTAGAGTAAGCACGAATCATGCTTTTTCCCCCCCCCTCCTTTATCACAAAACACAACTCCCCCCCAAAAAATAATAATAAAATGTTTATAAAAATATAATTCTAAAATTTTTAAATATAAACTATAAAGAAGCCTGAAATAAAATACCTTTGTCAGTAATACATATTGGACACATACTCAGAACGGATATTTATGGAATGGACTCGAAATAGATTTAGAGGAAGTATGAATCAAGTTTTCTTGAATTTCAAAATGTTTTCCTCATATTAATACAAGAGAAAATAAAGAGTTTTTAAAGCAAAATTTTACAACTGTGCTTAAGGAAAAACAAATTTAAGAACATGGTTTTTAAAAATACTCTTACATTTTTTTGAAATCCACTAGCGAAATTTAGTAAATGAAGCACATAATTAAAACTCTAGAATCTCAATGTTGATATTTTATAATTTGATCCCCGTCCACAAAAAAATAAATAAAAAAAAGTAGTCCAAATTTTCAATTTAAATTTCGAATCTAACTAAGTATTTCAACTAGGGTTAGGTATGATACAGACTTACCATGCCATAAGTTAAAAACATTCTAGATTTACTATATATGCTCAGAATTCATCAAAATGATTCAAAACATAGCTCTGAGAAAACCCAGTGGGCCAATTCATTTCATTATATGGCATTCCAACTCGAGTGTGTCAAGAGGTAATATTGCTGATCAAGATACGAGGCGTATTCGAAAACTAAGTACCGTTTTGAAAAAAAAAAAAAAAAAAAAAAAAAAAAAAAAATTTTATTTTCACATGAAAATACATGTCTTAAACTATTTTTCAACATAGTTTCTGCCAATGGTCAAACACTTGTCATAGCGGGTGACCAGTTTTTTTATACCATTGTCAAAGAAACTTCCCGCCAGTTTTGATAACCACGACTCCACAGCATTTTTCGCGTCATCGTCAGATCCAAAGTGCTTGCCACCAAGCTCGCGCTTCATGTGCAGGAACAAGTGGTAGTCGGACGGCACCAAGTCCGGGCTGTACGGCGGGTGATCGAACTGCTTCCAATGAAACTGTCAAATTAACGATTGAGTGACACCAGCAGTATGGGGCCGAGCATTGTCATGGAGCAACACAATTCCTTTACTGAGCATTCCTCTTCGTTTGTTTTGAATAGCATGCCTTAGTTTTGTTAAAGTCTCACAATATCGTGCTGCATTAATGGTTTCACATCTGGGAAGAAATACAGTAAGCAAAGCGCCTTTCCTATCTCAGAAGACAGAGCACATGATTTTTTGTGATGACATTGTCACTTTGAACTTTTGTTTTTTCGGAGAATGAGTGTGTTTCCACTCCATCGATTGTTGTTTCAATTCTGGTGTGAAATAACACACCCAAGTTTCATCACCTGTCAAAATTTGGTTTAAAAAGTTTTCTCCCTTATCACTGTACCGCGTGAGAAATGTCAGGGCACTACCAAGTCGCTTTGTTTTGTGAACATCAGTGAGCATTTTTGGAACCCGTCGGGAACATAGTTTGCGATAATTCAAGCAGTCAGACACAATTTCGAACAAAACAGTACGTGAAATTTGTGGAAATGCCTCTGAAAGAATTGTCATTGTGAAGTGTCTGTTCTCATGAATTGCTTCATCAACTTTCCTTACCAAATCATCGGTGACAACAGAAGGCCGCTCGGCATGGACATTTGTTCGACCTGCATTAAACCTTCTTACCCACTTTCTCACCATTCCATCACTTATCGCGTATTCACCGTAAACTTCTGTCACTTGATGATAAATTTCGGCCTGTTTAACATTCCTCGCATTCAAAAATTTAATCACGGCACGAATCTCACAGTCGGCGGGAGAACTAATTGTCTTAAACATTTTGAATGTGCACAGCAAACTGAAAACACAACATAGAGCAACCAAAATGGCGACAATTGAAAGTCAGTGAACAAGAAAGACTAGTGCACATGCGCGGGATGCCTACCACAGCGCTAGAATGAAACGGTACTTAGTTTCCGAATACGCTACGTGCTATTAAAATTATAACTTTTTTTAACGAATGTGCTTCTTGGAATATCAATATAACTTACATTTCCAAAGTTTGGAGTTAAAATATTTAACTTTACAGTTCAAAATTTGAAATATTCCATCCCTGTTACTTATAAATAGATTTTCTAATTATATAATACATACAGTACAAACTCCGATGTCTAGACTTCCCTCTCCCCAAAGAAACCCTCACCCATTACAAAATCTAGAAATGGAGAATAAAAATACTCAACAAAAATAAGCAGGTGTGCCATAAATGCACTTTTTTTCTCAACTTACTGAGATTCCTGCATGTCACTTTCAAACACTTGCTGACTAGTAAATTACATTGGGGCCGATGATGATATGTTGACTGATATCTACTGATATTGGCCCCAACCACACTTTTGACACTTGAATGATTGTGCACCATTTTTCTATTTGGCCTAAACAATAACAATACTGTCATGTTCATATATTATCTTACAAGATTTAAATTGAAGATCTAAAATCTGGAAATTTCCAAAATGACTGAAGTCCCGATGATTCTTGATCTTGGATTTTGTACTGTATAATTATTATTTTATTGGAGACATGAAGCACTCCTTATGTGGTCAACTATTGTGGTTATAGAAGCACCTGCCATAGTAAATATAACAATTTTCTCTCTCTGATGATTTAAATGGATGTCTATTTTTTAGTTTTAGAAAGGAGAGGGGATGATCATCAAGCAATGGTGAAAGTGGTGCATGAGGCAAAAAAGGTTGAGAACCACTGATCTAGTGACATGCTCCTTAATTACAAAGCATGTGTTAGTTATATTATAGTTTGATTATTTTGAAGTCATTATTATATTTTATAACTTTAAGTATGATAAAAGAAATAGATACAATAATTGCAGTTTATATTTCGGGTAGTAAAGTATCAATACAGTTATCTTCTTTTAATGATTCTATCATGGCATTATTTAATTTTAAAAACTCTGCACTATTAAGAATTTAATTTTTGACAAATCAAAAAGATGAACTTTCTGAGTAAGAAAACCTTGCAATAAGAAAGACCAAACAATTTATATTAGAATAAGAGCATGCAAAATGTTAGCCGTTATTTTTCATACTCGCATTTTTAATATTAATTGTAAATTTTAATAAGTTTAATCATGCAGCCTTCCAACAGATCACTAAGTCTCTTAGTTTTAAATTTCTATCTTTTCCTTTTCTTCACTGGCAGGACTGCCAGTTCATTTACAAAAGGATCTCATTAGACTGTTTAAGCTTTATTGACAATTATAACTACTGCTTTAGGTCATGTCCCCCCAGGGAATGTGTTTTCAAAAGTATAAGCATATAGAGAAAATCAAAAGTTAGCTGGTAAGTTGATCAAAGTGATAACTCTGGAGGGGGGGAATAAGAGCCTTTACTAAGAAAATTACATTGGAAAATATTTTCAGCAACAAATGAAATTTGCCAAGTTAATGAAACTTAAATCATGCAAATTCCATTCTCCCATTCCTTGTGATTTTCAGCATATTTTATAAATGGCACATTGCTAAATTTATTCACAATAATATATACATTATTTATTCATTTTATATTCATCACATTTAAATTTCTATGATAAACAAAAGCTTTCCTTCTCTACCTAGTATTTTCTCAGTATAAAAGTGTTAAGAAAAGTACTAAATAAAATAAATCAAAGGCTCTACAATTCAGAAAACTTAATTAGATATTAATATATTTCACATCAGAATCATATAACTAATCCATTATCTGAATCATGGATTATAAAGTGATTAAGTCTAGAGTCTTTTTTTTTTTTTTTAATAATAAAAAGGATCACCATGCAGCATGGAAACCTCCTAAAAACTCTCAGTTTTACAAACTTCAAGGTTGGCAGCTATGAAATTTAATCAGAATACTACTTATCCCTTCATAAATTATATATTTATATATAACAGAATAATAAATTTTTGAGTTCCAGTCTTTATTTAATTTATTACATAGTGAGACATGTAACATAACTTACCCCTTAGCAGCTGATTTTTGCTCCTGTATTGCTTTTTCAAATCTTTGGCGATAAAAATCATCTATAGTCATGACAGGCAAACTTGGATAGCCCATGCCAAATACCTTTTTCTGAATTTCATTTTTAGTTATAATTATGGGCTTTAGTGGCTAAAAATGAAATATTGATTAATTTTTTATCCTACATAATAATTTTAACAAAAAAAATAGAGAGAAACAGTTTTAAAGATACAATGTGCAGAAGGGGGAAAGGGAAAATCATAAATGACAGATTAAAAAAAGACTGCATTCTTCATATTTTCAAATAATGATTTAAGATATAATATATATTAGATTATATAGAGCACTGCACTAGCACATAATTTTTTTCCAAAAGAAAATCAAATTTCCTAAAATGATATGAATTTTTCCATAAATTAATCGTATACTTTAACTTATGCCTTAATACCATATGTCATACAAATCACACAAATGATTATGGTTTTATGCACTTTTTTGTCAGGCTTAACAATAAATATGATTAAAACAAACATGCACATACAGTTTTATCAAACTTCTAAATTACACACAAATTTTAAAAATTACTCCTAAAGCAAAGAAAAAATGTATACATCTTTCTTCTCTTATTTATCAACAAAAAATATAGAAATTTTATCCAAAACATCTTTGCATATGAACTATAAAAACTGCAGTACCACATATATATAAAAATGAGAGTGTGGTATTGAATGATAGCAAAAGTTCATGCCCTATCTGACAATAAAACATAAGCAGTCATATTTGAAAGAGATGTTCTTTTATGGATCAGTCAACATAATCAGCTGTCATTTTTATTCACTATAAATTTCCGGAACTCTCTTCCAATGTCTTAAAAACTTAAGGATTCTTCCGTCATAGAATGTGTGGTTTTTCTGCAAAGAAAATTGTGGGTAGTTAGTTTTTGACAGCTTTTGCAAATCAGACTTCTTGGCATTCTCTTTTAACTTCTTCAATTTTTACAGCATTGCTTCAGCAAACACATGCTGTCTGCCATTGTCATGATTAATTATAATCCTCTTTTGAGTAACCAAAAGTAGACATCTTTGTGAACTGTTACACTAAGCTCACAGAATTTATTTGTGATGATTTTGCTGAAGAGGAGAAAATGATTACTCTGCAGTTCCACCAAGCAGACCCTGCAATTCAACCAAGATACCTATATAAAATGAAAGGCAGTATTCATCTTGGATTCTGAATTTCACCTGTCTCCAGCTCATTTTACTTTATTATATATTCTTGTAAAAGATCTGCTTTTAAATCCTGTCACTAGTCAATTTACAAACAACTTTTTCATACATCCAAGTAAAGAAATAGCTATACAGATATGATTAGCCTCATTCTTTTTCATAAAAAAAATTGGCACTCATACTTGGAAGTGAATACAGTTTTTTAAAATGCAGATGAATCAATCATAAGTTTATCTGCTATCACATCAGTCATAAAGTTTGGGCTGTTTTGCACAAAAGCACACACATCATAATTTTTGTCAGAAGGTTGTCCAAAGCAGAGATTTTGATAACGTTAAGGTCACTAGTTTGAAATATGCCAAACTATTTTTTATTTTATTTTTACTGTGCTGAGAGTAGAAGCATATTATAAACATATGTCTCAAATATTTATCTTTATGATTCCAATACTGGTTTGTAAATTTACATTTCATAACAAAAAATAAATGTGATTTTCCTCCACTTTGACAAAATCCTCTCACATACAGATCAAGTTCTCTAAATGATATCTGTTTCTAAACTATCCATAATGCTACAACCTATCTTTAGGTACTTAATTATCATGAAATAATTAAAAACACTCTGGCTATATTTCCACACCTAGGAAAACTGGGCATGAAATTCTGAAATTATTTAATACTTTTCTGTCACTGTCAAAAATTAAACAAACAAACAAACAAAAAAAGGCATGCCCAGTGTTTAATAAACAAACACATTTTATTTATTCGTTTGCTTTGCAAGACCAAAGCATTATCAAAAAAATAATGATAAACTGCTTCATATTTCAATTTCTACTATGCTTGGTTAAATCTTTCCTATTGTATCAAATGCAGTTGGTTTTCTCATTTTTATTATTGAAAATATTTTGGCCTCTTCAGTATTCATTTGTTATCAGAATTAAAAAATTAATAATATTCTAAGATCCTGTTTACTGCTTATCACCACTGCTCCTCTAAACATAAAGGGAAAGCCAATCAATTTTCCTCTTTTCATTTACTAATTGAATTGAAAAATATAAAAAGAGGCTATGTAACAAAAATCAAATTTTACAGGAGCAACAAAAAACTATCTCAAGAATGTCAGAAAATGTTTAAAAAGTGCTGAATTGAATAGATCCTTGTTACATCAATCTCACATATCTTCTGACATTCATAAGAGTAATGGAATAGTTTTTTGTTGCTTCTGTAAAACTTTTCTCACATAATCCCTTTTTACATCTTCCAGTTCAGTTCTTCCTTGCATTTTACAGCAATAAGTTTTCTTTGGAATTAGGTTTCCCTGTTTTATGTTGAGTAGTATTTATTAACCCATATATTCAATTTAATATTAATTTATAAATATATTTTTAGAATGCTTTTTGCTGTCTTTATGCATCAAACTGTATTTTGAAAATATTCATAGTTCTTCATTACCTTTTACAAACATTTAAACTGCTTTATTTATATACTTTCTGTGGATGCTAGATATTAATTGTTGTCAATTAATTTTAATATATTTTATATTTCCAAAACTTTTACAAGTAGCAACTTTTAAAGGTGCAAGGACGTTATCATTAATATTATGTAATTCTTTTATAATACAAATATTAATACTTAGTTTAAAAAATCTTCTTTCTATTTCAATAAAAGTATTAAATATTTAAAAAATTTTAATAAAAATCCAATGGTTAAAAAAATGAACAAAAGCATTAAAATTCAATCTAAAATACATACATACCTTTGCCTTAACAGATTCTTCCCTATTAAAATTGCTTTCACTTTTATCTTTCATTTGTACCATAGTTTCAACAATATTCTTCTCAGCTACATGAAGAAAACTGACATTTTAAATGCTTTTAGAAATTAAAGTGAATAATTACATTTAAAACATGAGTCAAAATACAGAACTATGTTCAGAAGCAATTTTATTCTTGATTCAAGTAAAAAGGAAAAACTATAAGGGAAATCAAACTTACTTTTAATAGTCTCAAGCTCTGCAGTTGCTGTTATTATCCATTTTTCTAGAAGTATTATATAGTATTCTCTCTTAAAGATGGGAGGAAAAAAAAGACTAAAGATTCAACTATTGTACATTTTCTAAATTTATTACAAAACTCTACATAATAACATTTTAATTCATTTATTATTGAGCTCATTTTTAATAGTACACTAAAAGCTGGGTACTTACGTATTATCCCACTGAAAGTGAAAGATGGCTACCATCAAACCGCAAAGCCATTCCTGCAGAATTCTGAAGAAACTAATGCCTCTTTATTTAATGAATAATCAGTATTCAACTCGCTTCATTTCTGTATTTTGCAAAAAGGCTTCTATTAATCTATACTATTTTGCTATGCTTTCCAATTTTACTGGACACTATGTCTAAAATGCTATGAATACAAATTTCCTGCAGGTAATTCTTCCAATCGATGACTGTTTTGTTGCCATATTCATAACCAACCATATCATATCATTAATACAAACTTTTTTGATGGTAGAATCACATAACTTTGAAAATAATCCACCGCTTGCCGCTCTGTAGAAGGCAGACCTCAAATTATTATTTTTTTTCAAAGCATAAAAAAATACAGCAATAATAGTTAATTTATATCCTTGTTCATCAAAGGAAACTGAGGCTTATTGAGAATCAGTTGGGGTTACATCAAACGAAAGCAGAGATGTTACGAGTGTCTTGTTATGTCCTGCTTATCCATAATTGGCACTAAATAATGTTGTTTGCGACAGCTTCATGGTCATTAGGTTAATACACTATCAGGCCAAAAATATCTGGACACCAAGTGTTACGGACTCAGAGAGTCATGAGGTGTATATTAATACTGCCAGTTTTTTATAGGAGCCAAAGGAATTGACTTCCAGGTGTCTATCACAGCTGAAGTGAGTCTGGCAGCGAGAATGGTCGATTTGGCTGGCTAGGTAATCTGAATTCTAATTCGTTTCAAAGGTGTTCTGTGGGATTTAGATTAGGGCTCCGAGAAGGCCAGTCTAATTTTTCAACACCCATTTCGTCAAACCATGGCTGTGCAAGTCTCGATATGTGAATGGAACAGTCATTCTGGTGGAAGAGAAATAAATCTCTTTGAAAAGTATTCTTATGTCATTGATTTAGTTTACTACGACTGATAGAATTAAATTTATTATGACTGACTATTATTATAATTGATGGAAACTGAGTTACTGACTGGATGAAAATTATATCCAAACTAGCTGAGCTAAATAACATCATCTAGACAATGAAATAAAGGTACTTAATGTTTGGCATACTTTAGCCTTAGCAAAAAACAGACAGTTACCAATACATGCAATCAATTCATTAAAATTTTACAATACACAATTTATGTAATATAGATAAGCAATTTAATATAAATTTGCATTTCTTTTTTCTTTTAATAACAGTTTATAAATAATTTATTAAAAAAGTGCTATACCTGAAATTATAACAAAATATGCTTAAGTTACATACTGTCTGTCTACGGTAAGAAGAGCTCTCGCCAGTTTGTCTTGCCGTAGAAACGAGCTCTGACCCATTTTTTGTAGGGGTGTCTTGAAGATTTACTTCTCAGTTTGCCACCTTGGCGCATTTAAAAATGATTTGGCGATATTCACATTTTGTTTTAGTTTCAAGTAAAATGCTCGTTGACCCTTTGTGACGACACGGACATTCAATTTCGGAAAATGAAAATTCGATGGCGTAGATAAAGTTTTTGCAGTCAAGAAACGGTCTTTGATTTTGCCGTGTGAGGTACAAGTCGCTGAATTTGCCATCCTTCTAGATGTACCATAAGTAAAAATATATATAAAAAAAAAATCTGAAAGCTTTCAGATTTTCTATTACGTCCAAATGGACGGGTTTTTTTTATTGACAGGCACATATTCGACAGTATTTGTGTTAAATATGTTTAAAAACAGCATATCTTTAGTTCCGATAAACAATCTCGCGCTCTGCAGCTAAAAATATTTTTTTATTTCCTAGAGTGTTGAAACTACTGGGTTTGAAATGGTTGAGTTTTTATCCAAAATTAATTCTAAATTCCTAATTCGGGCTTCCACGTGCTCATATTCGCGTGGAGGACTACGTTATTCAAAATTGGATGGCTGTAGATACCGTTGTTTTATTCACAGTGCGAGAAACGTGCGTACATTCATGCAGATTCTTCATTATTTAATTTCTTTAAATATAACACAGGACGATAATATTTGTTGGCAACAATTTGAAAAGTGATACAACGCAAATAGTGATACATCGCAAAATTGCAAAACGAAAACAATAGTCCTTCTGGACTAACGTCCATTTGGACTAATAACTTGTAGGGAAATACATTTAAAGATCCGTGCTTATTTTTGAAGAAAAATTTTAATTTTTACATTAAAAAAAATCATGCTATTATTTTACTTCTTTTTTGTTTATTTGTTTGCTTCCAAAATCCCTAGATGACATCTTAAAAATCTACTTGATTGCCCCATTCTCTGTAATATAGTATAGACGCACTTCATAAATGTAAAATAAATTAAATTTTTATAGTTCTCCCCTCTAGCTAATCTACTGTGAACATTCAAAGCAATTTCTTCAGTCTTTAAATGACGTTCTGCTATGTTTTTATTTCAAAATTTTCTATTAATTTATTGCTTGTGCTTTAATAATGACTAAAAATTTCATCGTTAAATGTATATGGAATCATCTGAAAGTAAAAGTGTTTATTTACATACCGATGCTCTCAATAAATACTTTTTGCAAACATTTCTTCCTTTCCCATACCTTCAAACTAAACCAAAAACTGGCCAATTTAATGGCGAAAGGAAGCGAAGGTAAATTAAAATCAAAACTGCTTTTTCCTTATTTACCAGTGGTTTGGGTTGGTTTATATGATTACCGGAAAGCCTCCAGGGTTAAATGCCTAAGAGGAGGGATGCCTTCGTAGAGGGCTTGCTAAGGAAAACTGGCTCGTATACATGTTACACATGGGGAAAACGCCTATGCAGCCAGCCCGTTCACGGGATTCAAACCTCGGACCGAACTACAAGTGTTCAGTGACTTTACCGATCGGCCGCTGCTGGGCCTCTTAATTACCAGCGCCCATTTATGCATTATGCTGCTTTTTATAGACACTGTAATAGCTAGTAGCATAATAAAATGTTAAAATCAGAACAAAATTAAGGTCTCTTAAATTATTCAGTTACCTATTTTATATTTAAAATTACACGAAATTTATATAATTATACAAAATTTGGCTTTTATATCTGCAGTGAGCATTGTTGCATTAACATAATTTTGTATTAATATTTTCATAATAAAACGAAACTTATTTAATTTCCATTAAAGATTAAAAATTATTTTTTAAGCAAATTATACCATGGCTTGTGAGTCCCCAAGAACACAGTAATGGGAAATGAAGCAACCATTCATTGTTCTTTATTATCCACAAGGGGGGTTTCGCCTTTGCCGAAGGCTCATTGTTGCCCACTTTTGGTAATCTTTCATTTACATAGTGGCAAAGAAAATACCGAACCTAGAAATATCCTCATAACTTGACAGAGCTATCAGATGAAGAAGAAGGATGCCTTCGTGGAGGACTTTTATAGAGGCATAACATCTGAAAAGTCGTCTGAATCACTGTCGCAAGATTCCGTTTCTTCTGAATCAGAATCAGAATCGCTGCTGCCAGTTTGAATTATTAATTCATCCACTATCTCTTCTAGAAGTTCGTCCTTGTCCCAATAAGAATTTTCAAGTTTTTCTACGTGGTTGCAGTGCGCCTGCCATTTTTGAGAAGTGACATCATCCAAAGCTTTTTGTGTTAATTTTTTCAAATTTTCCAAATTTAAGTCCCCAGTCACATTCCTTTCTCTGATCAGTCTTTTAACTGATGACCAAACATATTCAATTGCGTTTAGATCACAGTGGTAAGGAGGGAGACGCACAACATGATGCCCATTTTCATTTATGATGTTGTCAATTTTGTAGATTACTTTTTTAGGACGATTAGATTCTATTAAGTTAAACAGTTCCGCTTTTCGCATTTTGGGATCGCAGCATATCGTCTTCTTCATCAGCCAATTAACCATTGTTTGCTTTGTAGCATATTTCGTAGGTGTCGGATCTTCAATTTTTGTGTGATACGGGGCATTGTCCATGCATACCACACTTTGGGGTCGTAAATTTGGAAGAAGCTTTTCCAACACCCATTTTTCAAAATTTCCATAGTTTATTTGCCCATGGTAATCCCCGCTTTGAGCTGATGCTTTATATATAAGTTGGGCACCTGGAATAAATCCTGAGGAAATGCCAGCATGGACAACAATCAGTCTATTTTTTGAACTGACATTTATCTGTGCTCCCAAAACCGATCATGCTGCCAACATTTCTTAAAAGTTAAATTGCTGTCAATCCATGTTTCATCGATGTAAACGATGTGGCGTCCACTTGCTCTGAGTTTCCTCATTTCGCGTAAATAATTGCTCCTCCAAAATACAATGTGAGGTCTTTCGATAAGAATTTTTCTTTTGTTAACGCATTTCTTCCAGCGAAAATTCATTGAACGCAAAACTTTGCACAAAGAGTCTTTTTGCCACGGGAAGTCTATTTTTTGCCTCAAGACAATCAGTAATTTCCGCACAGATGGCACTTTCTTTTCTTTGATGTAAAAGTCTTGTATTGTCTGCCGTATAACGCATTTGTCAAAATCGTCAATTTCGCACTTATGATTAGCAGGGCTTTTGCGTTTCTTTCCAGGCGTATTTAAAAGTTGATCTTCACCCATTGTTGATACTTCGCGCTTATTGTTTTTAATTGTGGACTCCGATACTTGCGATGTTCTCTTCAAAACTTGAGGAAGAGGAACTACTAAAGAATTCGCCGAAGCTTCAGAAGCGCAAAATTCCGCGACATTGTACACGATTTGACGTGCCTGAGACTTTAAAGGTTGACCTTTCTTAAACTGGAAGAGCATTTTAAAAAATTGGCAATTAACAAAGCACTACAAAAATCAAGCTAAATAGAAGCAAATTTGAACAAATACCAGTACAAAAGATATAACAACGAGAATAAAAATAGCTAATAGTAATAATATAAGGCATAAGAAAAGATGCATGCAACTGGAATGAAACCGAGAAGACGAATGACAAACTCTTTTCCCTTCAGCCAACAGTCGCCAAAAACAAAATAACAATAAAGCAACCCTTGGTTCGTCCCTATTTGAAATATACTAGCCCTGTTGCTATAGCGACCGCCACCCGCCAGGCACTGTGGCGGGAGGTTTTCTTACCGTAGACAGACAGTACAACACACAACATATGGAAACATGTAACAAATAGAGCAGCACATAAAACATACAACATATAAAGCATGTATAGAATACATAAACCATATTAGAAACATACCCAATATACAACTTTCTGGTGATTACAAGATGATTTCTTTCCAACATACAGTTGAAAATTTGCATAATGGCCAAGTACTCATCAAGTTCGACGAGTCTCAACTACATGCAAAACACTTCCTTAACTTTTTCGAGACAATGCTACCATTGCCAACAGATATCAGTATGCCTGTTACTATGATTCAATAAATGATTCATGCTATATATCTCAATTATCAAGTGATTTTTTGCATAAATTTTATGTAAATTCATTTACAATAAGTCTTAGTCAATGAGAAGAGGCAAACAACAAAAACAAGTATTATGATTACCATTAAGGCAAAAAAAGAGATTGTTGAAATAGCATGCATATCTAGGACTTTATCTATGATTACGAAAAATAAAGACACTGTTAAATCGGCTAACATTGTGAAGGAGATCAAATTGCTTATCAAACTAAGATCAGATATGTTAAAGCATGTTGAAAACTTGCTTTTGATCTAGATCTAGCCAAAAAAACATTTACGGGTACTTGTCTTCTGTAGCAGCCCTGGCAAAACTGAGGATTTGACTTATTTCTGCATTAGTGAGAAAAAAACAGTTACCTATCTGCACATGTCCTAGAAATAAATTGTTAGTGATCTGCCTGGTTTTCCTTTGTAAAATACTTGGCATGCTTACTATTTTTAATCTTCCATCAATAGAAAAAAATGCTATAGTTGATGTTTGAGACTTTGCCGAGTAAGTAAGCAGCAATTGGCAGTAATTGCCGAGCTGTGGCCACTAGGAGGAGTCTGAAAGAATGAATTTTCCAGTATGTTTATAGATAGATATATATTTTTAATAAATTTAATAAATTGCTAACAAAACTGCATTGAGTAAAATAATAAATAGAATTTTCTGGTATGTTTAATAATAAACAAAATTTTCTGGTATGTTTACATATGTTGTTATTTTAAATGAATGGCTTAGACAGTTTTATTAATGATGATAATGAATGCATATATTAAATAAGTTCTGCTGGATTCTGTAATTGATTTAAATAAACTGCTGACAAAATTGTATTAAATACTATAATAAATACAATTTACATTAAATTCTTTCTATAAATATATATTAAATAACTTGTGTTGTATAGATATGGAATCAATTGCTGATTTATCATCTACCATAGTCAATTTTGTTTTCGTGGATATTTATATCATTTACTAAAAAATCATACTTTCTTATGCCTGAACTGCATCACTGCCATTTCTTCTTGCCCAAAACATTATATAAGACAATTACCATTTATATGCAGTGTATGTTACACCCATTGCATGTGTATTTCAATATTAAACAGGGTTGTAATAATAACAATAGGATTTTTTATAAGAACAAATTAAATATTTTCTCATTTTTAATTAAAAGAAGAATTTGTTTGATATACATCCAAGGATCTGAAATGGATTAATGATGTATATCTTGGTACCACTGTGCTTTGCTTTTAGTCAGTCCTAAATCTTAACAAATATAAAAAAACTGTCAATGATACATATCGCAAATTCAGTATGAAATACAATAAACCATTGTGTTATTGAAAGTTTTTGCTGTACTTTACGCTTTACACTAAATGTTTTTAAAAGTCATGATAAAAAAAACTGTTCTTTAACTTTTATAAGTCAATGTATCAGTATCAGATAACACAGCAATATGAATTTCTTTATATTTTCTGAAATTTTTTTTGTTTTTTTAGTACAAGTTTTAGTATAATTCTTTCAGATAAAGGAAAAATTACTTACAATAAATTCTTCAGCATCTGGTCTACCTAAAGCAGGTTTCAGTTCCTTTTCTCTTTTTTCCAGCTCTTTTGTACGTTTATATTGCTGAATTTTACGTTCTCTTACAATGGCTGCATCTAAAACATTATGAGTGCGAGATAGGTTTTTGACACTGCTATCTCCATTTTCCAATCCATCTTGCTCAAAATCTTCAGGAAGTTCAACTGTACAAAGTTCATAGTTTCTACATCTAAGTAAGAAATCCTTAAAATATACCTGTAGATAAATGCATAAAACTAAAGTTTAAATTTTGAAAATTGGAATGCATATATAAAGAAAATATGATATATATCGATAAATATATCACTTAGAAATGCTTTTTTTTAATTATGCTTTTGTTGATATATAATTGTGCTACCTGGCTGTTTTGAAGTACATATTACGTTTCTAACAAAGATAAAACATTAATAAGACACTAACTGATCCCATGTAAAGTGGTCTTGATTGATATTTTCTCACCAGATCTACATGCAGATCACAATACATCACAATACATCTATAACAAATATCAACAAGAAAAAAGTTTGTCTAACAAGTACAGTCTCCTAACCTTGAAGTCTCAGTTTTTCTAAATATATAAATTCATTCATCTAGAAATATTTAACAGTGAAAATTTTAGATGCTGCTATTCCATACATAAGCAGATAAAAATTCTATCAAAAAAATTGAGATTTAGCAATATAGTGATTCAGAAAATTTTCAAAATGCAATTTGCTGATAAACATCAATGAGTTGATCAAAGTCAATGAGTTGATCATTTCAAGCAATGAAGACACAACATATGGAAGAGAGATAAAAAGAGAAAGATCCATATTTGGGCAGGAATATGCAAAGTTAAAATGAATGAATGACAAAAACTGATGCAAATTTAATTTTTGAAAAATTAAGCCACAATACAAGAAATGAAGGTCATGTACCTTAGTGTAGAAAGATGTCTCATATTGTCATTTTAGCATATTAAAAATAGTGCTACTCTATATGCTGACTAAATGTATAGCACACATAAGTTGCAATTTAAAAAATATTAATGCAGTAAACTGCCTTATATCAGCTGCATTTAGTGAGCTAAATCAAATTACAAATTTAAGAAATGCAACCAGTGACTGGAAAAAAAAGCTGCTGAATATTGGTAGTTCAACCTACATTTACATCTGGCTGCATGAGAATTTTTGTGTTTTTTTTTTTTTTTTTTTTTTTTTT